>CM053789.1:370875127-371235127 GCA_028749045.1 Cupressus sempervirens | reverse complement strand
TCCCATACACTACTGATGGTGAAAAGACATTACAAGATAAAGAGTAAGAAATGGAATCCAAACCAAATTTGTCTGCCATCAACTCCTCAGCACAAGGATCAAATGCTAACTGATGTACATACCCTGCAATATAATGTTGATAAAAAAAACCAACCTCAGTCAACAACTCACCATGAAGAAGTGATACAACCCACTGTGACTGATCACCAGCTAAGTCAAGAGATGTCATAGCCAAAGGAGTAGAATCAATAACAACACCTACTAAAGCATCACTCCAAAACTCCTGCTCTAAGTCATGTATTATCAACCTCACAGTGTAATGTCGATAGAATGCACCAATCTCAGTCAGTGGCTCAGACTGCAATCCAGATGTAACTAACAGCAATCGATCATTAACCAAGTTGGAACTGACTACTACCTCTGAAGACATTGCGAAGGGAGTAGTATTACTAGTAGGAACCATGCCAACTATCAGCTCACCAACGTCACACATGGTCTTTGATACAACATCTCTAGTCTTCATGCCATTAGTACTAGAGGTCACCACCATGTCAGGCACACCACAAAAATCTGCTACAGCACCAAACTCAATTGAACCTGACTCTAGTGGGAATGAACCTAATATGCCAATGTTAGTATCAAGGATGGATGCATCCCCATCTCCACTGTCTCTAACAATCTCGGCCATGGACATCCTCGGATTACCAAACACCACAGCTTATGACTGTATAGAATTAGGTAAAGACTGTAGTCGCTCTAACTCCATGGTCACCTTAGCCAAATGAAACTGTGACTCCTTGAGAGCCAACTGTGTACTCTCAAGAATCTCAGAAGTCACCTCAAGCTGCTCAGTAAGCTCACTCACCTCATCTTCCTTGGCCAACAATGCATCATATGTTGTACTGCCCCACTCCATAAGATAATCTCTGTCGGCTACCAACTGCATATAATTTTGTCTCAAAATCCGAATAGCCTCCCATAAAGAGTGGATCTCTGTCAAGGAAAGATAACTTCCTCCCTTCTCATCACTAGTAGGAGAACCCCATCCATAAACTGCTAACAACTGACGAGCAGCATCGAAATGTTGGCAAGTGATAGCAATGTCTTGGTCACTAACTCTCAACTGATTAGACACATGATGGCACTGGCTTGACTGTCTCCTACAAACCTCCTCTGATGCACTGTCTGAAGGAGTGTCCTCAAAGTTACTAGTCTCTAGAGTATTAACATCCATATCCTGTGAATCAAATCTAAAGCTCATATCAACATACGGAGTATCAAAAACATTAGCATTGCTGTCCAACTCCTCTGTACCCAAGGAAACTAAGTCTTCAAAACTGCCCACTGCATCCTCCTGGATGTCATCAATTCCAATATGATCCTGGGACTCATCTATACACACTGCCAAATATGAAATATCATCAACACATTCCAGCAAGTATGGTCGACTGGATATATGAACAAAGCCCAACATTGGTGTATAAAAACTAATACCAACATCAAACAAGATACTGGCACAAGAAAAGACAACACCGTGTAATCTGCTAATCAAATCCATGATAGCACCCAAACAAACACTGCTACCAAAAAGTGTTAAAGATCTCTAGTCAACTGAATTCCAAATGCCAATATAACAATCTCGAGTCCATATCTGTAAACTAGAATCAACTGGTAACTCAAGCAAACTCCTCACCTGAGTAATATGACCAACACCAACTAACTCCACATACCTGTCATGATGAGATAATGAAGTCACAATACTATCTTGGTTCACCTTCAGCTGGCTGGACAAATCATGTGAAGTACTACCAGCCTCAACCTCATGTGATGAAGCATCTAACTGTGCCTGGTACTCTTTCTCAGCAAAGTCATGAATGCTCAATGTCTGCTCATCTCTACCAGGTATCTCACCATCCTGCACAACAAAATCCTCATAATCATCATCTGAACCCACTACACTGTAGTCACTGCCTGTTGTAACTATACCATCTTGAATACCTGTGGCATCACCCTTTGACGACCTGTAAACAATTGTCTCAATTTGAGTATCAAGTTGACTGTTACTATCAATCTGTGTGATATCCTTTCCCACCACCTCCTATGGCAGAGTAGAATCTGAGACCTCTACCTGGCTATCAGCTAGTTTCTCAAACTCCTCATGCAAGTTCTTGGGAATTGTGTCATCTGTCTTGTGAGAAAATCTGCCAAATAGAAATCCAGTCAACTTATCCACCTTAGTTGGGTCAGATAACATGTTATTTATACAGTGGTGCTCAACCAACTGTTTAGACATGTCATGGCTTATTTTCATAAGTTTATCTCGAATGTCTAAATAACCATCCTTTCTACTATTTTGACTCTGGCTATCAATTGTCCAAGATCGTTCCCTCTGAGACTCTGTACTATACCTGTCCATTCTGGATAAAGTAGAGTGTAACCCCAATAGGATATAACTTCTTCAAGCACCAAGAACTAACATGAAAATGATTAGAAGTAGCATGCAACCATAGATTTGTACATGCAACTGATTAGAAGCAACATGCAACCACCAAATTATGACATGCAAGATCTGGGTAGTTGTCAAAACTGACATGCAAGATCTGGGTAGTTGTCAAAACTGACATGCAAACTTCTACAACCACCAAATTCACCAAGAACTAACATGCAAATGATTAGAAGTAGCATGAAACCATAGATTTGGACATGCAACTGATTAGAAGCAACATGCAACCACCAAATTATGACATGCAAGATCTGGGTAGTTGTCAAAACTGACATGCAAGATCTGGGTACTTGTCAAAACTTAAATGCAAATTTCTACAACCACCAAATTTACCAAGAACTAACATGAAAATGATTAGAAGTAGAATGTAACCATAAATTTTAACATGCATCTGATTAGAAGAAACATGCAACCATAAATTATGACATGCAAAATCTGGGTAGTTGTCAAAACTGACATGCAAGATCTGGGTAGTTGTCAAAACTGACCTGCAACTTCTACAAACCCTCAGGCTGGCAAGATCATGGCTCTGATACCACTGAAATGTCCCTTTTCTAATTTTGTATGATATTTCCAACCTTTAATCAGATCTTTAAGATCAAACAACTGATATCACAAAGATCCACCAAATTTCTCAAGAAACCCCAAATCGGGTATGTCGAAAATAGTGCCAAAAAGCTTCACAGCTTCACCTGTTATTAATAAATTTGAAAGTAGAAATTTTTATAGAAATTTGAGCAGCATAAAAGCCTATAAAATTTCATTTCTAGATCTATATAGCCTTTACAAAACAGCTCACAAATTTAGGACAAAAACTATGCTCATCGAGCTCCCGAAATTAACACAAAAATGCCCGGAAACACCACAAAAACACTAATAAACTATCTCAGAAGTTTAATCACGTCCCAATACATATATTAAGCTCTATTTTAATAGCTTAAAGTCTGAAATACAGCAGCAACCAAAACTGATATGAAATGCTCAATTGAAAACACCAAACTCATGCAAAAAACCACACCCAAAAACCCACAAATCTACATTGTTCAGCACAAAGGCAAACTCTGTATGAGCATGCACATGGAATGGCTTCAAACTCCCATCCTTAGCCTTCTTGGAAACCTGCAAACTCCCGTTCTTGGGTCTCCCTGGAAACCTGCAAACTCCCGTTCTTGGGTCTCCTTCTCCACAGGTTTGGTAGCCTCTGAAGAATAACAAAGAATGAGCAAAAATCAAGTTTTGGAATGAGCCCAAAATGCCTCCAAACCCCTTAAAAGAGGGCATAACTGTAACTCACATCCAAGAGAGGTTAATGAAACTTATTTTAATAATAATTTTCATTTATTAGTCCAATAGTTTCCAAAGATTAACCCCCTTTTTCCGAAACTTCACTTTCTTGAGCCTGCCTGCCTTAGCAAAGATTTTCTTTTTTAATTATTTGAAAAGGGGACATGAAATATATGTATATATATATACATATATGTATACATATAAATATAGATACATATATATATATGTATATATATATGTATGCATATATGTATACATATATATATACATATATGTATATATGTATACATATATATATGTACACATATATGCATGCATATATATACATATATGTATATATGTATACATATGTATGTATACATATATGCATATATATATATATATATATATATGTATGCATATATGTGTACATATACATATGTATACATATATACATATATGTATATATATGCATGCATATATGTGTACACATATATATGTATACATATATACATATATGTATATATATATGTATACATATATACATATATATATATATATGTATACACATATATGTATACATATATGCATATATATATATATATGTATATATATGTATATATATGTGGATATATATATATGTATATATATGTATATATATGTGTGTGTGTGTGTATATATATATATATATATATATATATATATATATATATATATATATATTCTCCCATATAGATCTAATATAGAATCTTGGGTAAAGAACTGAAATTAATTAATAAATACACAAAAAAGAGTCTCAACCCAATTTGAATTATGAATACAGATCCACAACAAACACAGAGAAGATAGAGAATTCAAAAGAAAGAAACTATTGCACAAAAGCCAAAATATTCTACCTAGATTTGATGTTAAAATCAACCAAATACACAGAACTCACAAGAAATTTCCTTTTCTTTTGAAACCCTCTTATCGGAAATTAGCTCCTCCAAACCTGTGTATGGAGAAATGAGCTCTAATTCCTTAATAAAGATATTTCTCCAATTAGGGTTTCAGTTTTGCAATCATGTGAAACTTTTTCTTTTATTATTTTAATTTCATGTACAAGCTTTTACATTTTAATTTAAATAATCTATATTAAATTAATTCCTTTCTCTCTTTTATTAAATCATGAGACATTTTTAATAAAATATTTATTAATTTAACTAATAATAATATTTATAGTTTATTATAAAAATGAAACTCCTAAATATATTATTATTAAATTAAATAAATATAATTATGCCAAAATTCAAACTTTAATTAAATCTTTTCATTTTAATTCTTTTATTTAATTACTTTATCAATTAATTAAATATAATTAAATATTGAATTTTCTTTATAAAATTTTCATTAGATTACATCATTAAGTTATCTTTTAATTTGATTTAATTATAATTGAAAATCACAACAAATCCACAAGACTAAATATGAAAACCCATTATAAAGAACATAATACTAGATCAAACTCAAGGGTCAAAATCATGAATTCACATTACTTGATAAATTCAGAAGGGTAAACAACTTAGGTACTTGTCCTACTTTCTAGGACAATTAGCTTAGGGTTAGGATCTAGACTCAAGAATTATCTCGACCCTCTTTTACCATTGAGATACTGTAATATGGCATATTCATCCTAGCAATTTAGGGAATTTGATACCTGGTACTAGAAATCTATGTAAAATCTAAGCTTGTACATACACATATAATCTAAATTAAATAGGCAATGGCAGGGAGTGGTGCATCATGTAGATTCCAACTAGCAGGTGACTACGACTCCCTCCCTCAACCACATCAGAAATGTCAAACATAAAGTAAAACATACAAGTACACCATATACATGAAAGTATGATGTAAGTACCTATAGAAACCCCATATAAATCACACATCTAACTATCATCATGAGATAATTGAAAATCACTAAATGAACATACATATCATCATCATCATTGATAGGATAAACAACAATGCATGAAATAACTGAGTATCAAGTAGCCCATCAATTATATAAACTAAGTATGAAATAACATCTAAATGAAATCCTATAACCAAGTATCAATAATCATTAAACATAATTGTAAAACTAGCCTAAAAGAATCTAGCAATCCAACATGAAAAGTAAACTAGGGGTAGGCATTACAACCACCCCCTCGACTTAAGCTTACTCCTAGAAACATAAAAGAAAGATAAAACTAAAGAACTCTACGCGGGTCCCATTGGACCCTTTCCCCCTATAAGAGAATAAGACTCCACTAAAAACACCCCCTATGATCTACCAATACATCCAACCATGGGTTTTGATGTTGTAGTTCTTTGATCCAAGAACTATGATTTCTATTGAGGACAATGGGATGACTTGTGTTTGCATTGTCCACATAAGAAAAATTCTTCGTCAAAACTCCTCTACACTCTAGGTGTGTTGGACTATTGAAAACTACCCCCACTAGCAAAACAATGAGTACTCTAAGATGGCTAGTCATACTAGTTGTGCTTATTGCCCTAAGAGTATTGAGAATCCCTAGAGTGTGAATCACCACCACCACTCTTTATCAGAGGATAAGATCCTTAGGCTACTGCTATTGATTGCCTCTTAAAGAAGTAGGCTTCCTATTACTACCCTATTCCTGATTACCTTTGGACCCTGATGCTATAGGTGCTCCCACAAAACCACCATGTCCCAAGGTAATATTTTTCTCTACAAGGATAGCTTGATGTACTGCATCCTTGAAGTTTTTAGGTTGGAAAACCTTTACACCCCCAACAAGATGGTTATTTAGACCTTGAATGAAGTGATGAACCATTAGTAATGAATTCTCACTAGTCCTTGCATAGGGAATGAGATGATATAATTTTTTTTCATACTCTGCCACTTCCATTATATACTATCTCAGATCATGAAACTCATCAACCCTCTACTAGTGTCATTCCTATGATAGGAAGCACTCATGGAATTTCTTAAGGAATAACTCCCATGTAATGGTGTTCATGTTCCCACCTAGTTTCTTCTCTTCAATGTTCCACCATGTAGCTCCAAAGAGCTCTAGTTGGGTGATGGAAAACCTCACTTTGACATTAGAGTCAAAGAAGCTCTGTAGGTCCTTCATTTGAGAGGCCTTATCTAACCTTTTTCTATCACCATGAAGATCTCTCTAAGGAATCCTAGACCTATGCCTCTCCTCATTCCCTACATGATGCAATCCCTAGTGATCAGCACCCTAAGGAGGAGGTAGGAACTCCATAATAATCCTCATTATTTGTCTCAAATTAGTCCCCTCTAAGTTAACATGCTCATCTCTATGGATCTCTTCCCTATTCTCTTCTGCAAGAGTCTCTCTATGAGTCAGAGGAGGACTATTACCTCCATTTCTTCTACAATCTCTACCTTTTCTCGCACTATGATCTCTAACAATTGATCTAGTCTCAGACACTATCTTCCTACAATACCCAAGGAAGAACAACATCAATACTCGCAAGTCAACAAAGGGATACCACCATAAAGCACAATTATAAGAAAATATGGCTAAAATCCAATATCAAGAATAATTCAAGTTTTGTGTTTTTCTATGTTTCAAGTATTCAATTTTGAAGTTTTCAAGTGTTCAAGTTGTAAAAGATACTTAAAATTGTTTAAGTTTCATTTCAGTTTAACTAGTTGTCAACTAGCAACGTTCCAATATACCCAAAGCTCCCAATGTAGAAACTTGGGCTCTGATACTAGATGTAACACCCCTTTAGGGGCCCAAAAGAAATTAACCTAAAGTTTCACTAAGTTTGTCAAACATTTTTTTTATAAAGATAATAACTTAGCAACAACATATATAATATAGTGGAAGCAATAATCACATGCATAAACACAATTTCCATAACACATACTACATCTCTCAAGGGTTCCATGCCATTGAATCACATTTAAGTTTAATTAATACTAAATCTGATACATAAAAACACCACATAAAAGAATAATAATAAGTATACATTTATTTAAATAATAAACAACTACAGGATTCCATTTGGCAATAATCAGAATGCATAATCATCCATTGTACAAGTCACAAGGTATGAAAAGCTCAAAGAATATACATCATAAATAAAATACATAATCTCACGAGATCTCTAATAATTCAAACACATTATAACAAAGTATAACTATCCAACAAAAGACAAGATCAGAAAGAAAGGAAATGAAAAACAGGGAACTCCAGCAATGACATCTAACTATTAGATCTTAATGGTATAAGAAAAATGCACTAACACCCAACCTCGTAGAACCTAAATGACCCACTCCCACCATGTTGAGGAGATAGTCTCAAGTCTCATATGAATAGCAATCCCAAAATTCAAATCCAATATCTATGTCAAGGAAAACCTAAAAGCAATCTATCTCAAAGGTATCAAGACACAAATGACATCTAAATCCAAAGGAAACAATGACATATAGGGAAACCACTATGTAAGTGGGCAAGTGCCATCACATTAAAGCCAACTCTAAGATTACCCTGGCAACTTCTCTAGACTCTTGCACCCTAGTGTCTCTATGTGGCACCAGTATCCTTTTGTATAGACAAGGCATACTAATGAAGAAAAGTCACAACCAAGCATCCTCTCTACTCTCATCCTAGACTTTACTAGCAATTGAGGCATGGATGAGGAAAAACAATGACTCTTATTAGTTTATTTTAATCTCATTTAATGAAATTTTATCGCTTATTAAAAAACTTATAATGGGTTAACTAGGTAGCCTTTTTAGGACTTTATTTTCCATTGCAAGCCACTTCCCACATACACATCGATTACCTACCCTATGCTCATAAAATGTATAAATAAAAAAATCACAATTTTCACCTCAATCCTTTGCAAGAAACTAGAAAGCACCTATATATAAAACATAATATTCACCTCAGTCCTTTATAAGCTACTAGAAAGAACATAAGGATAAATCACAATAATCACCTCAATCCTATACAAACAACTTGAAAACAGCAGAAGATAACTGATAAAAAACTCAAAGAGTATAATAAGAAAGTCACAATAATCACTTTAGTTCTATACAAGCAACTGGAAAGCACCAACAAGCACTAATCAAATCTCATCATAGAAAACACATGACACATCACCATGGTTGAGTATGAAAGATCATTTACAAAACATCATCATAGTACAAAAACCCTTGAGCCTCTGATAAACATCTTGATTGATCAAAGTACTAAGTCAAAAACCAATCCCCAACATGAAATACAATATATAACACATCCGAATTTTAACAACTATTTTCATAGTTCATTTAGATAAATCAACATTAGGTTCAAAATAAATAGTTCAATTATACCCAGTTGATTCAACACTAAAAACCCCATTTCCCAAAGCTCATGATTCATTAAATAAAAATGTTTAAAATAAATAAATATATTTATTCAATTAATTAACTATTATTTAATTATCAAAATAAGAATCGTAAGCCATTAATGAATAATATTAATTTATTAACAATTGCAATTATTATTACTAATAATATATAATTAATATTTAATATTTAATACTACTAAAACTTTAAACTAATTTAATTTATTACAACATTGGTCAAATTACAAATTAAATAAATTTAAAATACAATACAAAAAACTATTTAAAAAAATATTAATAAGTTTTTAAAGGCCCTGTTGTTGTAGGACTATTGCGCACAGTCCCCAATGGAGGCCATTGTGGAGGAAAGAAGGGGAAGAGGAGGTGGGGGTGGTGACCTACCTCCCACCATAACATTTTATTTTTCTTTACAAAATAAATTTTATGCTCCCCTACAAATTTTGAACTTAATTTATTTTATATATATAATTTTTTGATTAGCAAATAGCCGAAGCCTAGATTAATTATTGTTATTTATTATAATTATTTATTTTTATGTATTAAGTAAATTTGAACAAAAGACCTCCACACAAGAGGCTCACAATTTACCATTGTGTTGTAGGCTCTCTCTCTCTCTCTACACACACACACACACACACACACACACACACACACACACACATACATACATACATACGTAGATCTGATATAGAAACTCAAGTAAACAACCAAAATTAATTAACAAATTTGAGTTTTCTTTTCTAAACCAATATCCCAATTTTAACAATCCAAATGTGAGTCCTTAAATTCAACGAACAAGGTTTCCAATCCCAAATTCTTTTACAGACATTTTCAAATCTAAAAATGATAAATACACAAAGAAGGGTCTCAACCCAATTTGAATTTTGAATATAGATCCACAACAAACATGGAGAAGATAGAGAATTCAAAAGAATGAAAGTAGTACACAAAACCCACAAGATCCTACCTAGATATGATGCTAAAAACAATCGAATGCACAAAACTTGCAAGCGATTTCCTTTTCTTTCGATATCCTCTTCTTGGAAATAGGCTCCTCCAAACCTGTGCATGAAGAAATGAGCTCTAATTCCTTAATAAAGAGCTTTCTCCAATTAAAGCTTTGGTTTTACAATCACGTGAAACCTTTTCCTTTATTATTTTTATTATTTTGATTTCATGTGCAAGATTTTGAATTTTAATTAAAATAATCTTTGTTAAATCAACTCCTTTCTCTCTTTTATTAAATCATGAGACAATTTTAATAAAATATTTATTAATTTAACTAATAATAATATTTATAGTTTACTATAAAAATGAAACTCCTAAATATATTATTCTTAAATTGAATATATATGATTACGCCAAAATTAGAACTTTAATTAAATCTTTTAAATTCAATTCATTTATTTAATTAATTTCTCAATTAATAAAAAATATAATTAAATATTGAATTTTCTTTATTAAATTTTCATTAAATTAAATCAGTAAATTATCTTTTAAGTTGATTTAATTATAACTAAAATCACAATAGACCATTAAGACTAAATATGAAAACCCATTATAATGAATAGAATACTAGATCAAACTCAAGGGTAAAAATCACAAATCCATGCCACTTGATGAATTTGGAAGGGTAAAAAACTCAAATAATTGTCCTACTTTATAGGATAATTGGCCTCTGATTTGGACTCAAGAATTATCTCTCCTCTTTTACCATTGAGATACTACAATAGGACACACTCATCTTGGCAATTTAGGGATGTTGATGCTTGATACCTACAATTTACATAAAATCCAAGCATGTACATACACATATAATCTAAAATAAACATGAAATGACAAGGAGTGGTGCATCATGTATATCTTGACTAGCAGGTGACTATGAGTCCCTCCCTCAATCACATAAGAAATGTCAAACATAAAGTAAAACATACAAGTACACCATACACATGCATGCATGGTGTAAGTACCCATAGAGACCACATATAAATCACACACCACACATCTAACTATCATCATGATATAACTAAAAATCACTAAATGAACATACATATCATCATCATCATTGAAAGGATAAACAACAATACATGAAATAATTGAGTATAAAATAACATCTAAATCAATTCTGGTAACCAAGTATTGATAATCATAAAACCTAATCGTAAAAGTGGCCTAAAAGAATTTGACAATCCAACATGAAAAAGAAACTAGGGGTAGGCATTACAATATATGAGAAATAATATCTCCTATCAACTCAGGGCAGGCACCCTTCTTTTTTCTACTAACTCAATTGGAACTTAACAAGAAACTTCAAATTTAATCTAACATTGGGTATTTCACATATGACTTCCTCTTCCTTTAGGAAGGATTTTACTTTCATAAAATGTACTCTAAAAATTGATGACCTTTTACAATTTCACCTCTAAGTGCTAGTTGGAGTAATTATACTAATAAACTCAAAATCAAACAAAAGATTAATCATTAAGTGTACTAGTTATCTATAGACTAAGGAATATATATAAGCTTGTAAACTTACACATTGTCCTATAAATATTTTAAACTATGAAGCAACAATATGATAAGCACAAGGACTTGGCACATTATTTCTAAAATCACTATGAACCACAACTCAAAGTATATGTGTTCACTTTTACCTAACTCAAACTGACAATTATAGCACAAAGTCTATACAAAGTTAGATTCAAGACTCTTAATAACAACACAAAGTATTAAATGTAGATTAAATTTCTATCAAATTTAGTGTGATGAATGTCTTTATATTTTAGAATTGAATCATTACTAATCTTTGGTCCATAATATGAGAATTTAAATCAGAAATGTGGATCTTTATACAAAATGTAGAAGTGATGCAAGTTTAGTATTTACAAATATTGAAAATATCAAGTTTAGTACAACTTTTATATTGCTTAATTTGTTCTAGAACATTTATCAATTTCAATGTTTCTACATAGATTAACTCAAGGTTAAATATATATTATTTCAATGGGGCATGTCCTTAAATGGATGTGTCCTCCAATATGAAATAGTTCATTACAAAGAGGAAACTCAATCATAGTCTCGACTAGTCAAGACTACATTCTTAACTAAAATAATATATATGAGATCATTGAACATAGAAAGATTAATTAGACTTTATCTGATTTAATATCATCTACAGTCAACAAAGATTGAACATGAAATATTCATAGTTAATTTATATGAACATATTTGTCAATATACTTGGATTTGCAATTATGATCTGGTATATGAATAATAATAATAAAATCTCTCTATGTATGCATAAATTATATCATTCACATATCTAACCATAGCTATCATACTTTAACACTTCCTCTTAACTAGGGAAGATAAAGATCTAACCAAGTATACATATCACAATAGGCTCATCTATTGTGAAGAGATATGTCACCTAACTCATTATATCTTCAAGGATATAATATGATCAAGAATATCAAGTCGCATGAAATTCTTCTTATATTAATCTAGATATTATGGTATGTGCACTAACATTACATCTCATGATGTCTACCACAAAAAATCATGGTATCTCACAAAAAGCATAATGCTCTACAACTAATATCAAATCTCATTAATATATTTCAAAATGTTCAAGAGATACTAACTATCATGACATGTCCATGAATATCAAGTCACATGATATTCATCATGATGGAGAATTAATTTCAAATTATAGAGTCACAAGATTACAATTTTAGATACAAGTGTATATTATTTGAAATATCATCACCTTTCAATAATGTACACAAGGGGGCCATAAAGTCATGAAGTCACACACATGATGATAAAATATTTTATGCAAAGCCACCATGGATTCTCTCATGTGGTGTTGTCATGGGATCACACAAATGACATCCACCATGAACCATATCAGGGGGTGGATCCATTATAGCTCAATCCATAGGGTGAAAATAATGGCTTTCACTTCAAACTTCTCTCTCAAAGAAAAGAATATGCCCTAATACAATTAATAGATCATTGATGCTAAAGTTTTTTTAGCTAAAGCTTCATTCTCCAACATATCAAGCTTGTCTCAAAAATACATAGAAGTTATTTCTAGCATGAGGCTTGGCAAGAATGTCAGATTTATGTTCTCCAATGATAATGTACCTAAACTAAAAGTTAGAGAAACCATCTTGACATGGTTTACTCCCTTTGAATCAATACCATCGGATGTCAACAAATGTAGATCCTTGAGTTTCCCCCTTTTCCACAAAGGCATGCCATATTCATATGCTCTAATCATGCAAAATATCTTGTTCCATGGGACTCATCATCAGGCACATGAGTTATTAATAATCATAAAATTGTTCACAATTGTACTTTTTTGATTCCATAGTAACATGAGTGAATGTAATAAAATCTAGATTTATCCCCAAACTTGGTTGCATCAGGCATTCATGCTATTTTGGCTTCCTTATAAAGCTCCAAGTACATTTGACAACCTCCTAATCTCCTCGTCCAAGGTTTCTTCTTATGTAATGTCAGAGTCCCTCTAAATATTATTTTCATCTTCTTTGAAAGTTTTTTAGCCATTAACTAAGTCCCATAAATTTTATAAGCATTTTAGTATCCATCTATCCTCAAAGACCAATTGAATCAAATCCTCTAGTTTCTGTCTCTTGTCATAGATATATATCCTTCTAAGAAAAAAGATAATTTTTTTTAATAGACTTACTTCTTCTAGCATAATCAACATATAACTAAGATCCAAAACTACTTTAAATATGAAGTCCTAAGATTTAGTCCTTTGCAACACCTCAATAGTATACCTAATGCACCATTCTTCTTTTCTTGTAAGAACATCCCAAAGACAAAGGAACAATTCAAGGAAAATAGTTCTTAAATTATATACATAAATACATATAAAAGAGTGTCTATAATAAGAAAATAAATGTAATATTCCAAAGATAAAAAATTGCAATAAATAGTCATCAATATCCTTCATGATATAAGATGCTCCAATGAAGGTCCTTAGAATATCTCAATCTAGGTATCTTTGAAATTTGTGCGAGGCTCAAGTAGGGCTTATGTGGCTCCATACACAACATAGGAAACTAAAGCTATTGAGCTATATACATGAAGCATAGGTTTCAAATGACTTCTATTACTTTTTCAAACATTTTCATAGTAGCATAGAAAGAAAAGCTGCACAAAATTGCTTCCTACACTAATCTTTGAGAGGACGATTATGAAAAATCAATTAACTATTGCAAAGATCTCAAGAAATGCATAATGATATAATCAAAATAAAAATGAATGCATAACATAATGATTACTATGGGGAAACCATTCTGAGAGAAAAAACTCAACCCTCCAAAACCTGCACAATGTATTATCAAACTGAGATGATTACAATACACTTGTAATGCAAGTTCTTATAGGAGTGTATTGCCACAACTTGAACTTGTAGAGACTACTTCTAGCACCCAGTTTTGCAAACTAAACTCAATTACACAAACATCTCCCCAAGCCCTCCTTTTATAGTAATTTTACAACCTAGAAACCACTTGTGGTTTTACAAAACCATGGGCAAAACTGCCATGCCACATGTTACCCATTTTTGACATTTACATTTCTAAGATGGAAAAATAACCAGCTGAAAATAGTAATCTCGTTCATAATTTTGTCTCTTAGTTTAGACCCCCATAAAAGTAATAAAACAAGCTAACTGTGCTCTAAAAATGACCCTCCTATATTCCACTATGGATAGGGCACCTTTTGGTGTTTTATACACTCTTTTCCAAGATATAAACAACTGGAAAACTTCCACAAATAATTTCTAAAATTTTTTGGAAAAAGATTACTAGGTTGAGACACATTTTCTCAACATTATCCCACTTGTTGAACATCTTGCAAGAGTCAGGGGATCAAAAATATCATGGACTTAATTGCTCATAGCTGAGAGGCCCATAAACTTCGAACACCATTTGAATTTCTCTGTGTTCATAGGCTTAGTTAATGCATCAGAAGAATTCACCAAAGTCTCTACCTTCTCTAGCTTCACATTTTCATCCTCATCCATATCTCTCACAAAATGATATTGTACATCAATTTGGTTGCTCTTGACATGAAAAGTTAGGTTCTTCGCTAGGCAGATTGAACTCTGACTATCACTATAAATTGTCACTACACCCTATTTGAACTCTATATCTAAACACAATCTCTTTAGCAAAATGGCTTCCTTGCAAGTACGAGTAGCTGTAATATACTCTACCTTAGTAGTGGACAAAGTGACCATAGCCTATCGCTTAATCATCCAACTGATTGCACCATCAAATAATATAAAGATATATGCATTGGTGGATCTTCTAATATCACGACCGGCCCAGTCTAAATCCACATAACCTCGAATATATAGGGAATTATCTTTTCATGTTCCATGAAAACATATCAAGTACTCTAAGGTACCCCACAAGTATCTGAAAACTCTTTTTATTGCACCCTAGTGTGCTCTTCCTAGATTAGACATGTATGGGGAAATTACTCCCACTACTTGGGCAATGTCTGGTCTTGTACATACCATAACATACATCAAACTTCCAAAAACACTCTGTTATGGTACTCAGCTCATCACTTCCATCTCCAATGGGGATGTGGGACATTATGAACTAAAAATCTTTGTTCCCATTGTAATTGGAACACTCAATGGTCTTGAATCTTGCATATTAAACCTTTTCAGAATAGTACCAAAATACTTACTCTAGCCTAGCCAAATTTTTATATTATGTTTGTCTCTTTTAATCTCCATTCCCAAAATGTGCCTAGCTGCACCAAGATCTTTCATTTCAAACTTTATCGAGAGCTGAGATTTTAACTTTGTAATCAAACCTTTTCCTTTGCCAATAAACAACATGTCATTGACATACAAGGAAATAACTAGGAAACCATCACGATTAGATTTGAAATATATACAGTGATCAGATTTAGATACACAAATTCCAAACTCAACACATATGTATCAAACTTTTGGTACTACATCCTAGGACTTTTTTTAAAACCATACAAGGATTTCTTCAATTTATAGACCAAATGACTTTTATATTTTACCACATAGTGCTCTTGCTGTGACATGTAAATTTCTTCCTCCAAATCTCCATGAAGGAAAGTAGCTTTCACATCCATTTTCTTGATCTCTAGATCATAAGTTGTTGCAATACAAAGTAAAAATCTAATGGATGTGATTTTGGCTACTGGAGAAAACATTTCAACATAATCTACTCCCTCAATCTGAGAGTAACCTTTTGCAACCAAAAGTTTTATACTTCTCAATGCTTCCATCTAAACCCATCTTCCTACTGAACACCCATTTACAACCAACAAGTTTTTGTCCTTTAGGCAATGGTACAAGGTCCCATGCTTGATTCCCCTTAAGAGTTGTCATTTCTTCATCCATGGCTATTTTTAAGGACTCTAAATCATTCATACCAAGAGCCTCTTGTATAGATCTTGGCTCATCAATATTAGAATTCAATGCAAATATGTATCTCCAATCATTAGGAGAATACCCATACCTTTCAGGTGGTTTCCTTTGTTTAGTAGATCTTTGAATAAGATTTGGTTCAAGTTCAGCTTTAGGTACCTCTTCTTCCTTCAATGATTCAAAAATTGTAAGGCTCTCTTCAATTTCTTGTCTTTCTAAAGGCCTTGATTCAACTTTCTCCAATGTAGTAGGTAGTTGAATCACATATTTCTTTTCTTCTATTTGTTCTAGCTGAATTGTAACAAAAGAAGGCTTAGTTTCTTTAAAAATAACACTTCTTGAATAAAATACCTTTTGCTCAATAGGATTCCTTTCACACCATAACTATATCTGATGAAAATACATTTGACAACTTTGTTCAATTTTTTCCGCTTCTCCTTTGGCACATGAGCATATGCCTCACAACCAAAAACTCTCAGATGTCTAATTGACATATGCCCGACCATGCTTCTATTGGCATCTTATCAATAAGAGCTAATATAGGAGACCTGTTTATTAGGTAGTCCGTAGTGGCTATAGCTTCAGCTTAGAACTTTTGTTCTAGTCTAGCACCACTCAACATACTCCCAACCTTTTCCATTAGGGTCTTGTTCATTCTTTCTACAACTCCATTTAGCTGTGGAGAATATGGAGTTGTCTTCTCTTTTTTTATACCAAAATCTTTAAAAAATGTGTCAAAATCATTGGATCAAAATTCACCACCATTATCAGTTCTCAAACATTTTTTTTTCTTTCTAGTTTGCAACTCAACTATTTCTTTAAATTCTTTAAAATGACTGAAAACTTTAGCTGTACTCTTAAGGAAATAAACCCATTTTATTCAACTAAAAACATCAATGAAAGAAACATAAAAAAGTAGTCTACCAATATATGAAACATCAACTAGACGAAATACAGCTGAAGGGATTAGACCCAAAAAAAATGAGGACTTATGAGAACTTGAGTAAAAATGAATGTGGTTTTGTTTACCATAGATACAATGCTCACAAAAATCAAATTTGAGATTGCAATCATTCAACCCATCAATAAGGTTCTTATTTTTCAAAGTTTGTAGACCCTTCTCACCTATGTGGCCAAGTATCTAGTGTCATAACATGGTCTTCTCTATACACAACTTTGATTCAGTAGACAGAGCACCCTTGGGTACCCAAAAAATATGACTATCTATTGAAAGAGAAACCCTCTCCTTTTCCAACTGAGTATTCTTTTTCACAATCTTATTAGAAGTACCATTGCACTCAATTGTGCATGTATTAAGCTGGTACAATGTAGCCAATCTACTTCCTCTTGCTATCACCATAGCACCTCTCACCACTTTTACACATACTTTAGAAAACTATACATTCACACCCACATCTATTAGCTTACTAATAGATACCAAATTCCTTGCTAGTCTTGGCATGTGCAAGACACCATTAAATCTTCTAATTCTACCATCAAAAAATTTCACATGAATACTTCTATGACCAACAATATCAAGAACTAAGTTATCACCCAAAATACACCTTAGCACCATCAAACTTTTCATACTTACTAAGCTAGGTTCTATTAGGAGTCATGTGGAAAGATGCTCGTGAATCTTCTCCATCTTCTTTTTTAGGCTCAAAATCAAAATCTTGCTTCTTCTTCTTCTTCTTCTCCTCTTTGTAGTCCTTTCAAAAGTGTCCAAGTTTGCCACAATTCCAACAAATTGCCTTGGACTTACCAAGAGATTTTGATCTCCCCTTATTCTTGGACTTAGAACGACCATTTTTCTTTTTGTTCTTGCCTCTTTCTTTTGGTCTTCCTTGAATACTCAAAGCCTGTTTGGAATTCATAGAGATCTTCCTTCTCATCTCCTCAAAAAGTAGAGAACCAATAATGTCCTCCATCTTCCAAATAACTAAAGTGCTCCCTATGGCCATGACAAGGTTTTCCCATGAGTTTAGCAATGAACATAGAAAAATTTGGTACCTTTCTTCTTCATCCATTGACACCTTGACAAAGGTCAAGTGAGTCACCAACATATTAAAGCTTTCTAGATTCTCAAAAATTTGTCCACCTTCTTCCATTCTTAAGGAATACAACTTCTTCCTCAAGAAAATCTTGTTCACAAGTGATTTCGCTTGATAGGTCTCACTTAGCTTATTCCAAAGCTTCTTTACAGTAGGTTTTTCATGGACATTAATCAGAATTGAGTCTGCAAGATACAATCTGATGAGACCTTTAGCTTTTTTGTCTATCACATCAT
Source organism: Cupressus sempervirens (assembly GCA_028749045.1). NCBI lineage: Eukaryota > Viridiplantae > Streptophyta > Pinopsida > Cupressales > Cupressaceae > Cupressus > Cupressus sempervirens. The sequence goes on along the minus strand of CM053789.1, from coordinate 371,216,209 downwards.
ATTGTGTGGCTAAAGTTGGATCTACGGGCCTCAGTTTCTTCTCATCAATCACAACCCGTAGATCCCGATTAGTCAATAGATCTTCCATCTTCAGCTTCCACACCTCAAACTTTGTGCTAGAAAACTTTTCAACATCAATTTTCTCTGACATGCTTGTCATTTTTATATTCCTAAAAAAAATGAAATACTCTACACAAGCTCCCACTCAAACTTTGATTAGCTCAAAAAACCATGTACCTAACAAATAGAACCAAAATTGGCTAGGCTCTGATACCACTTGTAAGGAAGCAAAGGTGTGCGGAATCACTTCCTACACTAATCTTTAAGAGGACGATTATACAAATTCAACTAACTATTGTAGAGATCTCAAGAAATGCATAATGATATAATCAAAATAATAATGAACACATAACACAATGATTACTATGGAGAAACCCTTCTAGGAGAAAAACCCCACCCTCCAAAACTTGCACAATGTATTATTAAACCAAGATGATTAAGATACACTGGCAATGCAAGTTCTTACAAGAGGGCATCACCACAAATCGAACTCAAAGAGACTTCTTCTAGCACACAATATTGCAAATTGAACTCAATTACACAAACATCTCCCTAAGCCCTCCTTTTATACTGATTTTATAACCTAGAAACCACTTGTGGTTTTACAAAACAATGGACAAAACTACCATGTCACATGTTATGCATTTTTGACATTGACATTTCCAAGATGGAAAAACAACCAAGTTAAAATAGTAATCCTATTCATAATTTTGTCTCTTAGTTTAGACCCCCATAAAAGTCATAGAACAAGCTAACTATGCTCTAAAAATGACCCTCCTATATTCTGATATGGATAGGGCACCTTTTGGTGTTTTATACACTCTTTTCTAAGATATAAGGAAGTGGAAAACTCCCACAAATAAATTCTAGAATTTTCTTTAAAAAAATTGCAAGGTTGAGACACATGTTCTCAACATTCCTCAATATATTGTTACATGTAATATCATGCTTCCTCATAAAGAATTCATAAAATATTTAAAAATCTTCAATACTTTCTTTTTGTATGCGGCAAGCTGCTGACATGCCCACACACCTCACTTTCAAAATAAATAAAGATATATATATATATATATATATATATATATATATATATATATATATATATATATATATATATATATATATATATATATATATATATATATATATATATATATATATGGATGGATGGAAGCTTCTTAGCCATTTTGGTATGTTTTCTTCCTACCATGCTTAGAAAGATACACCACATGACCTTCACTCTATAGAGCACTGGGCACTCTCATTCACACTAACCTCCTTACTAGATTATATATATTTGAAATGGCACAAAGCTTTCATTTGTGGAAAAGGATCATGGTATCTTCGTTGCATACAAACTATCATTTTCCTTATTCCACGTAGATGTTAATGTGCTAAGTATCCTTTGTGTGAATTTGTTCAACCAATTTAGTGGCAACTATCTCTCACTTTCTTATTCAATCCAATGGTATGAAAAATGGTGGTAAACAAAAGAGACCAACAATTCTCAAACTCCCTTTAGATAGAGACAAATATCTATTTGTTTATGAACATTGTGGCAACTGTCTCTCACTTTATTATCCAATCCAATGATATGACAAATGGTGGTAAACAAAAGAGACCAACAATTCTCCAACTCCCTTTATATAGAGACAAATATCTATTTCTTTATGAACATTAGCCTCCATGGTCCATTATATGTATGCTTGATACCCTGCATCCCTTTTAAATATCCAAATGTTGGATTTTGTATCTGCAGGGTTCTTCGTAATCTGTAGACTATCTCAAATTTTGACACTAGTAATTTGGGCTAATGTTCAACCCAAACACTTCGACCTCCACCAATGTTTTGTCCTTAATTGACTCAAGAGCCTGTTCATTTTAAACAGTAGTGTTCATCTTTTGTAGAATAGAGTGAACATAAGAGGTGTGATTTGGTGATGATATAAGGTCTTGTCACCATTTTTGCATATGCCTAGATCACTAATTAAATATTATTGAGCTATATCTACATCTCTATCCTTGATGCAACCCGCAACTTTTTTTTCCAAATGTCAATCCACAAGTGGAGCATTTGTTCAGATCAAAACTGCTAGATTTAAACATTCCATACCATATTCCTCTACACACATACTGCTCTCCCTGGAGAACATGGAGCAGGTGAGAGAGAGGTTGTACTTGATAGAGGGGGCTCCATGCTGCAGGAGCAAGTGCTGGGCACAGGGATAAATTTTTGTTTGCAATTGTAATGGTGTTTAGATTTTTTTGTTATTATTAAATTTTAGGGTTTGAATTGCATTTGGGGTGGTGTTTAATTTTAGGGTTTAATTAATATTTTGTTATAAATTTAGTAAAGGTTTAAACAAAACTTTATGGGTCTGGTGGTTGCCAAAACCAGTACTTAACTGTTTGGCTTCATTTATAAATTCTCTTCGAAATCTTTTCGGGAGAGTATGATTTGAGATTTTTCTTTTCTATGTGAAGAAGGACCGAGATGAACAGATGAAATAAATAAAAGTGTAGTGCTTTCTTGCTACTTGGGTTTTTGTTTTATTTTATTCACAATGCCTATCATATCTATTGTTTTCTAAATAAAATATAGTAGTAGTAGCATTGTTTTCTTTTTGTAGAAGTTATCTTTGCAGGAAGCCATACTCACAATAGAATCTCTGGAAATTAAATTGGGCAATAATGCCTCTTTCTTGCATAACCACCATGTGAAGTGGCTTGAGTGTGGTGGAGAGCGGATAGGAGGAATGTACATTACTTTCTTCATGGCCATTTTCAGGAATGAGCTACAGTTTGAAGAAACATGTGTTTGGTAAGGCAGCATCCCTATGTGCTTGCCATGAATGAACACATGTAACCTGTTAGGTGTTGTTCATATCTGGTGTTTCCCTGTAGTTTTTTTAAAAATTTATTATTTCCACCCAATATTGAGCCTATTATAGGCTTTGTTCTTGTTATCTCCTCATCACTCCACTAAGAAAATCTACACCTTTGATATGAAGAAAGACAGTTTTAGGGTTGGAAAAATGGGCAGCAGGAAAGGCGATATGGTGATTTGTTTCTCCACAGTTTCCTAGAATTCGCATTCGTGTTCCTGATATTATATCTTTTGTGATTTGAACATGATATTTTGATATCTTGTTGAAATCTTAACTGTCCTCGGATTATGAATCTGACCATGTTAAGAATTATCAACCTCCTTGAGTTCGTGGGATAAGTTCTCTAGCCAAAAAATATTTCACCTATATTGAATAAATTTTTGAAGTATTGATTTGAATATCAACTGCTGGGGTTCACCTCAAAAGCTTTGTGCCAATAAATATTTTTCCTGAATTGTATAAATTTCTTTAAGTATTGATTTGAATATCAACTATTGGGTTTCGCCTCCAAAGCTTTGTGCCAATAAATATTTGTATTGCATTAGAGAATTATTCTTACCTCAATCCTATCTCACAAGTTATTACCCATAACTAATGAAGTTTCCAAAGTGGGTCCTTGGTCTACTGGTGAAGATGAGGCCACCAGGGATTAAGTCTTGCTGAGTGCAAGGCTCCGACACCATAAGGGATGAGGCCAGGATCATGCCCCGAGTGATTTTGATGGCATGGACCCTCAGTCCTTGGCTCTAAGCCGAAGAGGTTTCAAGCATGTGTGGGCCAGTATCTGGTTCCTAATTCTTCGAGTGGTGGACTTCACTAGTTGATAGCTCATAGGCCTCATGCCTCGCTGGGTTGTCAAGGGCCAGCCTTAAACATCACACACTAAGGAAGAAATTAAGCCTAGAAAAGTAAGTCAAAATTTGACTATTTAACACTTTTGCACTAGAAATCAAGCCTTAGTGTGTGATGTTTAAGAAATTTGATTGTCAAGTGGTGGTATATATATATATATATTCATCTTGTCATTGCAACTTTATCATCTAGATATAATCATGAAAAATATTAAGCAGACCTCTTCAAAGATTATCTACCTATTTTTAGCTTGGTTGAAAATTTAATCATTGACCAAAATAAACTTGGGTTCACGGAAAACAAAATATTGATTCAAGCTTTATTAGAATCTAAATATTAAATCTGATATCTCAAATTTAATTGGTCTTGCTTAGCAAGGATTTGATGGCATGTTAAATGTAGATTTCAGCTTTAGTGAGATGAATGTCTTTATATTTCAGAATTGAATTGTTCCCTTATTTATAAATGCAAATTAAAATCAGAATTGTAGATCTTTATACCAATGTAGAAGTGATGGAAATTTAGTATTTACAAATACTAAATATATCAAGTTTTTTATGATTTTGATATTGGTCAATCTGCTCTAGATAACATTTATCCAATTTTATGTTTCTAGGCAGATTGACTCAAGGATATATATATATATATATATATATATATATATATATATATATATATATATATATATATATATATATATATATATATATATATATATATATATAATTTCAATGGATATGTCCTTGAATGGACATGTCTTTACAAAGATGAAACCTGATCATAATCGGGATTAGTCAAGATTGCATTCTTCACTAAAATAATATACAAGTATGAGATCACTAAACATGGAGAGATTAATTACACTTAATCTGATTGAATGTTGTCTACAACTGATAAAAATAGAACATGAAATATTCATAGTTGATCACTACGAATATATTTGTTGAAATACTTGGATTTATAATTATGATCTAGTAAATAAATGATGGACATTTTTTCAATCTATGTATGCATAAATATCATTCATTTATCTAACCATATCTATCATACTTTATGACAAAGAATTACACAATATTCGCTAACTCTAAGATTGAAAAAACTTTCTTTTTATTCACTCAAAAATTAACTTGCACAAGTTAAAGTAAAGTTTAAACTTGCATAATTTCACTAGAGTTTTCTTGCAATGCATAAAAGATAAAATTCTACAATGAGCCCTCTTGCATTTATAGGAGAGAGGATATGAGAAAAACATGGAAAACTAACTACCTAGGATTGACTTAAATTCCACATTACAGTCCTTCGTAATGTGATTACATGTAGTAAGATGTGTAATTACAAATTTTTACTCTGCATGTAACTTGTGAAAACTAAATGTAAAATGAAAAGTAAACTTAGTGTCTAATGAGATATGACTCATATTGCATTGACCTCTATCAAAGAGGTCTTCATGTCACAAGATTACCAAGTGTTGGAAATATTTAAATGTGTACATGGGCAGGAAAATCTGTAGAAAATAACATTTTGACCTCTTCATTTGATGGCAACAACAAGTCATTGATTTCATGATCACCCTTGAATGAAAACTATTCATGATTTGATCCCTCTACCACCTTCTGGGAATCAATCTTAAAAGCATTATAGTATTTATGAAATTTGAGTTTTATCCTTTTTTATGCATGATGGTGTGTCCTTCTGATTTGGATGAGCACTTGTAGCATTAAGAAGAAAGACCAAAACATCACGACATAAAAAATTGTTGACATTAGCTCCATATCATTCTCTATGAAGTTCATGTTTTGATTTTGAATATTTGTAGATCATGTGCAAAAACCAAGCTTTAAACAAGGTTGAAACAAAATAAAAATAAAAAATCTTTTCTATGGACCATGGTTGGATTTCAGGGATTTTGGGATGCACTCCATGTTTGACTGCAACTTTAATTCAACTTGTAATTATTTATGTAGTTGGACCAAAAAGTTCCTATAAGATGGGAAAAATATGAGACTTTAAGTGAAATTGGGGTTTTTGGACCCAATTACACTTGGGGCTGCATGTATTAATGAATATGTAGTTCATTTTGTAATCAAGTCAAAAATCCTCGAGTGAGCTTGGAATTATTTTTACAACAAAGATAAAACTTGGGTATTGTAGGAGATTTTCGATGTGATTGTGCATTCGACTACATGTAGCAAATCATATAGTTAATATAAAAATCTCCACTTTGGGAATGATATAAGTGGAACTTTTGGATGTGATTGCATATTTGACTACATGCAACTGAACATGTTGTTGAAGTAAATATCTTTGATTTGGATAAATTTTTGACTACATATAACAATACATGTAATGAATCTCAAAGCTCCCGATTTTAGAATTATAGAGGTTTGAGAACAAACTTTTGTTGGGAACTTATGAGGTGTTTGTATATTTTATTACATGCGACAAAACATGTAATGGCTATGGAAAGTTTTGACATTCAAGAATGGGGGTATGAAAATGGTACTTTTAGGGAGGGTCACACTTTAAATTTTGTGAAGGGTTGCATGTAGTAGTTTTTTCAATTAGGCATTGAACTCCTAATATGGAACTTTATCACATCATTGTTCATGATGTGTAGCCAATGATGATTTTTACAAAGGTATGTATATGCATGTCTTCAAATACTACTACTTATTTCATGGAGACAAAAGAGAATTTATGATTTCTCATGTATAAAGTAATTTATGGGTATAGCAAAAAATTATGGGAAGTTCTTGGTTAGAACTATGCACATGTTTTGGTCTACAAATAGCTTGGCCATTAGGAAGGAAATATGGGATGCAAGCATATAGAAAAATGACCATATTTCTAACACAAAAAAGGTCATAAAAAATGTAGATACAAACCATTTTTAGAAAAATCACCTAATGAAAACCCTACTAGAGGTAAATATAGAAGAAAATACAGCCAAAACATCAATTTCAATATACAATAATCATTTTTTTGGCCAAAAATGATCCAAAAAATCATGTTTTCAAGAAAAGAAAAAAAAGAAAAAAAACCTAAAAATTCACATTTTAAGCCAAAAATGATATCAAAAATTGACAAAATTAGTCAATTTTTTTGTCAAAAACATCAGAAAAAAGAAAAAGAAAAAATGTCCATGCTAAATTAGATTTTTAACCAAAAAAAACAATTAAATGCATGTTTTATGCAAAAAAGACTCAAGAAAAGAGCATATATAATCATGTTTTTTTGAGAAAAATGACTCAAAAAATGGTCATAAAAACCATCAAATGTAAAAATGATCCTACTATGAATGCTCATACCTGGTTTATGTAGAAAAATGCTGGAAAATATGGCTTTAATAATGCAAAATTTGTCTCAAAAATGTCAAGAAAGATGTCCACAAGTACAAACAAAAGAGAAGGCCAGACACCTTATAATAAAACGAGAGGAAAAAATGATTTTAAAACCAAAAAAACTTAGTGTTCTCCATGGAATTCAACATTTACAACTCAAACTCTCATAGGACATTCACTACAAACTTGAAGTTCATATGCTTGACATTATTTCTTTTTGCAACGAGAATGGGGAGATCTGTCATAGAGATTATTATCAAGACTTTTAAAAGGCTTTGCTAAACTTATTTCATGCTATCATTAAGTGCAATAACCATGAAAATGTCTACCTTTGATATGTCAAGGCTTTTGGGAGTTTTTGCAAATATTATTTCATGCACTTATACATGTAATAAAAGATGTAGTGTTAAACATAAAGTCTAACCTTCTAATATTATTGTGATGTTAATATGATTTATGACTTGTACTTTATTTTGCATGCCAAAATATATGCAATGCTAAATAAATCTCTTACCTTTATCAATTTTGGGAATTTTACAAGCCTTTTTATTACATATTACATGTGAATGCATATGTAATGTGCAAAAACACCCTTTTTAAAATATATTTTGAGATTTAAAACTAACACTTCATATATTTTAATTATGTATAAAATGGCACACAATCATCCATAAAATGTCATTAACAGTCTATATTATTTATTATATTTAATAAAATTTAAGATACAAATAATATAGAAACTTGACTTGGAGAAATAGTAGAGATTTTAATAAAATATTGTAAATATATTATTAAAGACTAAAAAATATAATATAAAAAATAAAATAAAAACATTAAATGACTAAAACCTTGTAAATAAATAAATGGATAAAATTGTCTATTTATAAAAAGTACTTAAGAGTTTAAAAATAATAAAAGTTATAATTGACATAAATTTTTGTATAGTTGACATAAATTTTTATAAAACAAAATTTACAACAACAATTAGCTCTAATTGGGGAAAATATCTTGTTCATCCTTCGAAATGACAAGAGATGTAAAATCCATTTCTCTAAGTGCCTTCTTCCATTCCATTGGACTATAGAATCAGGTGAGCAAAACAACAAAAGACACAAAAGACTAAAAACTAAAAGACCCAAAGACTTTGACATTGTATGCACAATTGTACTTATCTAGAGTTTATTCAAAATAATGCTTTAGATGTTTTCTACTCTATGGGAACACAAATGGTGTTCCATCTTGGTATGCTAGCAAGATACTCTTCTTCCCATTCATTTGGTGGATCATGAAAGGACCATGCCAAAGAGCATCAAACTTCCTATATATACCTTTTGGTTCTCTTCATTTATCCCAAAGAAGGACATGATCACCAACTTGAAACTCTCTTTTCTTTGCTTTATTATTAAAAAGGACCTCTACTTTGTTTTGATGTTCTACAATGCAATCTACCACTTGAGTACATGTTTCTTTAATGAAAACAAGAACATGATTCTTTTTTCCAAGGCACCTTCAAAAGTATCACCTTCAATTTCTTTGGCTAACTTTAAAGCAAGAAGCTCCAAAGTGGTAGGTATTTTAGCATTCAACTCATACAAAAATTGGAAAGGTGACATGCTATCTACTCCCTTGGGTGTGATTTGATCACCCCATAGAGCATCATACAATGCTTTGTATGTTGATCTTTGATTTTCCTCGAACGTCCTAATAATTACAACCAGGTTCTTGTTATAGGGTTCAAATTGATCATTTCCTTGGAGGTAATAATCATATGAGTGAACCAAATTGATCCCATGATCATAACAAGCCTGTATTATGTTATGTGATGAAAATGCCCCTACATTATTGGTAATGATCTTATGGGGAACACAAAAATGTGAGATAATGTTCTCCTTCAAGAAGTTGACTACCAGATCATATGTATCATGCTTTTTTGGTATTTCCTTTGCCAATATAGTGAAGTAATCTATTGTCATAAAAACATATGCATATCCTTTACTTGAAGATGAATTGATTACACCAATGAAATCAAGTCCCCATTTCTAAAATGCTTCTTTAATTACAATTAGATTCAATGACATAGTAGCAATCTTTTGCTTTCCTACAAAATTGTTGACACAATTTGTGTTTGTGCACCCGATGGTATACATGCTGAAACAAGTTGGGCCAATAGTACTTTGGCCTCATGATTTTATGCGTTGTGACTAGTGTGGAAAAATGACCACCACACACAAGGTTATAGAAGGATCCCAATAATTTAACTTGTTAAGATTTATCCACACCTCACTTATAGAAACCATTATCCCTTAAAATTATATGAAAAATGTGGAGGAAATTTTTCATATGCAAGAAAATGAGATATATTGGAATACCATTCATCTGTTATAATAACAAACAAAATAGTTGGAAGAGTTTGTAAACTTGTCACCTCTAGCTTGGTTTGTTTGTTTTTAGCCAAATGTTGACATATAACCTTTTCCACGAACAAGATTTGTGGGCTTAAGCTCCATGTCATATTCTTGGATCTTAGCAATCCAATTTCCTCTTTTGGTACCAAAATCTTTTTGTATCAAGATTGTCTTGACTATTGTATCCAAATCCAAAGCAATGACATGTCAATTTAAAATATATAACCTGAAATTATTTATCACCCTAACAATAAAAAATGCTTACTTTTCCATTTGACTATATTTGAGCTCATGATATTTCAATGGGAAATTCATAAACAAGAGAGGATATTTAACTCCCTCATCATTAATTTTCATTAGAATTGCAGACATTGTGTGCTCAGAAGCATACCTATACATGATGAAATCCTTTGTGTAAGCTAGGAAGACTAATATTGGAGCTTGCATAATGGCTTCTTTGATCTTTGGGAACACTTATTTTCCTTCTAGGCTCCATTAGAATAAACTTTTACCTTTGATCATATCCACAATATGAAGATTCTTCTCCACAATGTTGGGGAAAAACCTTTGGAAGAAATTGACCTTTCCAAAGAAAGAGTGAACTGTTGTTTTACTTGAGAGTAGAAGAAGAATTTGGATTGACTTTACCTTTTTAGGATCAACCTTTTTGCCCTCTTTAGATACGTTTCCCAAAAGCTTTCCTTTTGTCATGCCAAAAAATGACTTCTTGGTATTAAGATAAACAACATGTTGCCTACATCTTTCTAAACTTGTTGAAGATGATAGAAATGATCTACTCATTTTTTGGAAAACACATTCAATTAATCTAAATACACAACAATGTAGTTACCTATGATCTCTATAAAGGCAAGTTTCATTGCTAACTCAAAGTCACTCATATATTGATAAGTTTTAAATGCATAATGTGATATGAAAAAGTACCCCATGGTGTTGTGAATGTAGCCTTATGTTGATCCTCTTCATTGACTTCAATTTGATTATAGGTAGAGTATCTATCGAGCATGGACAACATTTTAGAACCCATCACCATCTACAAAACTTGGTCCATTATTGGCAATGAGTAATCGTCTTTTAATGACAATTGATTAAGGTTCCTGAAATCCACATGCATGTAAATTTCTCCATTACTTTTACACACTAGGAATATGTTTTCTATCTATGTCAAATTATGAATGGGAAAGATATTGCAAGCATTTGATGAGGACAAAAACCATAACCAAAATGAATACAACAAGAAAATGGGAGAATATTATTATCAGTAAAATCTGCCATTACATTTAGTACATGTAAATAGACCCAAAGACATGCCCTATGGGCTTACAATGGTCAGATCCTAGAGAAAAGTCCTCCTCACAGTACCTTCTCTCAAACTCCACCTGGAACTGCCTCTACAATGTAGACATGTTCTTAAATAAACCCGAATTAGGTTTAGGGTTAGAAATAAATTCTAAAATATGCCATTTGGAATCCATTTCCAAAATAGAAGGTTTTAGAAATCATGTTAGAATTTGGTGTGAAATTAGAAGAATCTAGAAATGGTAACCCAACTTCCAAAAGGCATAACTTTTGATCCGGGACTCTGATTGACAAACCGTTTACATTTCTAGAAATCTCTCAAAGTGCTTTATAGCCACATGGATCAGCTTTGATCATACCTATTTTTTGGGCCAATATGATGTCATTTAGTGCCTCATATCTAACTTTGAAGTGCTCTTAGGAGATCTCCAAGAAACTTAAAACTATGATAACTTTCAAACTGTAAAGCCTTTTGACCTAATTCTTTTTTTGGAGTGTTTTAAATTACAAATATAATCATCCCTCCAAATTAAACTCTCTAACTCATCATAATTATGGATAAATTACAAAATAACCCATTTTTTACTTTGGTACATATCCCAAGGTGCTCAAAAACTCTAACCTAGTAAACCAATAGTAGAACTATGAGAGTTGGAATCTTTATTTGACCTAAATGGGTATCCAAAAATGAAAATACTTTAAACATAAAATAACACTAAGAATATCTTTGGGTGATACAAGATTGCCCTTACACCACTAGATGCTCCTGCATTAGACACCTAGGGTACATTGAAAAGTGACCTTGTCACTTTATAGCTGGTAGAGGGAAACCCAAATGGGAAACCTCCATTATGGATATCCAAGTTGAGTCTTCTATTGGTCATCCTTTCCACTTCACCAAGTATTTTTCATACTACCTATTTCTAGTACTCCAGCCCACACAACTATCCAGAATTTCTTCAATCTCTTCCTTCACCAAAGTAGGAATTGGACATGACTCCAACATCAACCCCTCATCTGCACCATCATCATGATATTATGTTAAGTTTTCAATATTGAAGATAGGAGAAATGTGAATCCCATCTGGAAAATCCACCTCATATGCATTTCTTGAGTCACGTTTCTTCAAAATTTTGTAGGGGCCAAATTTCTTCATCTTCAGCTTGTTGTAGGTACCCACTGGAAATCATTCCTTCCTTATGTATACCATAACTAGATCTCCTACTTGAAACTCCTTATGTCTCCTCTTTTGATCTTCCCTAGCTTTATACTGTTGGTTCATCTTGGTAATATGTGCATGTACTTCCTCATGTAGATTCTTGACATGTTCAGAAAATTCTTCTACCTCAGCACTTGTCCTCTCCCCTTGCTCAGTCTTTCTTAGCTCTGGCACAGTCCTTGGACTCCTACCATACACAATTTGGAATGGTGATCTACCAGTACTCTTGTTTATAGAATTATTGTAAGCAAATTCTACTTGTGGTAGAATCAAATCCCATCCCTTGGGCTTGTCTCCTACTAAACACCTCAGAAAATTGCCCAAAATTCTATTTGCCACTTCTGTTTGTCCATCAGATTGTGGATGATGTGTAGAATTGAACTTCAATTTCATCCTTAACTTCTTCCACAAAGTCCTCCAAAAATACCCCACAAATTTAGTATATCTATAAAAAACAATACTCTTTAGGAGACCATGTAGTCTCACCACTTCTTTGAGAAACAAATCTACAATATATACTACATCATGAGTCTTGTGCCATAGAATGAAATGTGCTATCTTGGAGAACCTATCAACCATCATAGATATTAAGTCATTACCCCTTTGTGTCCTTGGCAATCCAAGAACAAAATCCATACTTATGTCCTCCCAAGGCTTTGATGGAGCTAGCAATGGTTGATAGAGTCTAGTATTTTGACTAAATCATTTGGCTACTTGACATACATGACAACTCTACACAAACTTCTTCACATCCTGTGAAAATTGAGGCCAAAAATAATATTCTCTAATAATGGCAATGGTCTTATCCCAACCAAAGTGTCCTGCCATTCCTCCATTGTGTTTCTCCTTGATCAAGTTCTCCCTCATGGAACTCTTTGGAATAAATAATTAACTACCCTTGAACAACATACCATCCTGAATCAAATAATCTTGCCACCTGGTCGTATCTAGAGTAACAGGTTCTTTATGAGCCTTCCATGCTTTAGTAAAATTAGGATCCTTAGGGTGTAGATTCTTGAGTTCATCAAACCCAACCACTTCAACTTGTATTATTGTCAGCAACAATTGTCTCCTACTCAATGCATCTGCTACCCTATTAGACCTTCCACTCCTATGTTTCAACACAAATGTGTAGCTTTGCATGAACTCTACCCATTTCAAATGTCTCTGATTCAATTCACCTTGGCTATTTAGGTACTATAATGCCTAGTGATCAGTATACAAGACAAATTCTTTTGTCAATAAATAATGCCTCCATCTCTTTAAGTCTTGAACTATTGCATAGAACTCCTAATCATAAATGTAATACTTCTTCTTTGAACCATTTAGTTTTTCACTAAAATAGGAAATAGGCTTACCTTCTTGGCTCAATACAACTCCAATAGCACTACCACTAGCATCGTAATCCACCTAGAATACTTTATTGAAATTAGTAAGTGCTAACATAGGTTGCTCTGTCACCTTCTTCTTTAACAATTCAAAACTCCTTGTAGCTCATGTAGTCCACTTGAACTCTTTTCTATCTCCTCTCATTGTTTCAATCAGGGGTGCACATATGCCGCTGAAATTTCTAATGAACCTCATGTAAAAACTAACCAAACCATGGAATGACCTCACCTCAGTAGTAGACCTTGGAGCAGGCCATTCTAGGATGGCCTTTACCTTCTCTAGATCCATTTTGATACCCTCATCTAATACAACAAACCCCAAATAGACTAACTCCTTTTTGATAATGCTACAATTCTTCAAATTAATCAACAATTTCTCTTCCCTCAACCTTTCAAGGATACTATGAATGTGCAATAAATTTTCATCCAAAGACTTGATAAAAATCAAAATATCATCCACATATATACAATAACAAATTTTTCCAAGAATTTCTTTACTACCTCATTCATAAGTGGCATGAAGGTTCTTGGCATGTTGGTCAGTCCAAAGGACATGACTAACCACTCCTATAGACCTTCCTTGGTCTTGAATGTATTCTTCCTCTCATCTCCCTCTCGTATCCATATCTGATGATATCCACTCTTGAGATCTATCTTTGTGAAGTACTGAGCTCCACTCAAATAGTACATAAGATCATCCATTCTTGGCAAAGGGAACTGATACTTGATGGTTATTCTATTTATAGCCTAAGAGTTTGTACACATTCTCCACTCTCCATCCTTCTTTGGTGCTAGCACTACATGTACTACACATGGACTCAAGCTTTTTCAAATCAAACCTTTCCTCAACAGCTCCTGAACTTGTCTATTTAGCTCCTCAGTTTCAGTAGGAGTCATCTTTAATACTAATTTTCCTTATTGGTGGCAACCATTCTAGAACATTATCAGAGATGACATCTCCATACTCACTCAGTAGGCTTGAAACTTCAAGTGGAATTTCACTACTACCTTCCTTATCTTTTCTAGGAATCAAAGCATAAAACATATGTTGATGTTTCATGCCATCCAAAAAATATCTTCCATCAACAAGATATGCCCTAGCACTACTGCATACCTTTTCACCTTCCTTTATCAAGGGCTTCAATTTGTGGCAAACTCTGTCCTTTGTCAAAGAGTATGTATTTTCATGACCATCATGTACAACATGCCTATCGAACTACCACAACCTTCTCAAAAATAAATGGAAGACATCCATTGGAATGATGTCACAGAGAACCTCATCATGGCAACTCCCAATATTGAACTTCACCAGACATTGTTCACTAACCAGGACCTTATGATCATACTTCGCCCAAGAAATTTGATAGGTTTGGGGATGTTTCTCCCTCTTGAGCTCTATCTTTGAGACCATCTCTTCTAACACCAAGTTATTAGTGCTTCCACCATCAAAAATCACATCACAACATTTACCCTCACACTTGCACCTAGTACGAAACAAACTCCTCCTTTCTCTAGGTTCAGTCTCACCACTTAGTAAGACCCTTTCATTTACAAGAACCTCTCCTCTTTTTGCATCCTTTGAATGTGATGACTATGCATCCTCATCCACATGAGCATCCCTTGCGTGACCATCAACTCTCCTATTTGTCCTTCCTTGTTGTTGAGGGCATTCAAAGGCACGATGAACTTCTTCATTGCAATAAAAATAGGTACCACAAAAGCTTCCTCTTCTTGAACCTTTTCCATGTCATCTACCTCTTCCTCTCTGATCTCCAAAGTTTTTACCGTGGGAGTAGTTGAGACCCTCATTCCTCTGGTTCTTGCTAGTACCCACATCTTCATTTTTCTTTTGGTTCTCATTTCGGCCTCCAAATGACCTACCACCACCCCTTCCTCCTTGATTGTACCATCTTTTCCTTCCATCAAACCTTTTGTTTAGCTTCTCCTAAACTCACAAGGAAAACTAGTATGCCTCTTCAATGCTAGTCATTCTAACCAGACCTAACTCCTTCCAAATGCTAGGTCTTAACCCACTAAGGTAACAGGAAATATTTTCCTTGTTTCTCTTCTACATGCCTTGCCCTAATATGAACTTAGTAAAATTTCTCTATATATTCCTAGACAAATTTTCTTACTTGCTTTAACCATTGCATTTTCTTGAACAAATCAAGCTCGTAATCAATAGGAATAAATTGCTTCTTTAGTTTTTCCACCATGCGATCCCATCTTGTGATTTTCTCTTTCCTCTTCTATTTCTTTCCAACTGAATCTTTTTCCACCAAATTTTGGCATAGCCTTTGATTTTGGCCTTTGCAAAATTAACCCTATCTAGGTCCCTGATATTCTTAGACTCAAAATATTTCTCTAGCTCATTGATCTAATTGATCAACTCATCTAGGTTTAGACTTCCTGAAAACACACCCACATCAATTTTAGGTCTTTTTCCAAGCTTAGCAATGGCCCTAAAAAGCCTCTCCTCTACTTGATTTAGGACATCTCCATCTCCTTCTCCTTCTAGCCCAATATTTCCTTCTTCTTCATTTTCTTCCTCACTTTCATCGCCTATGGAAACATTCATCCCTCTATGGATCTCCTCTTGCAATGCTTGGACTTGTCTCTAGAGGGCTCTAACCTCAAGGGTAACAACTCCAACCCTTCCACCACACTCCCTTCATGGAGGCATCTTCTTGTCTCAAACCCAAAGCCACACAGTCTAGGTGCAAACCACCTCACAGTCAATGCTCTATCTACACACTCAAGAAAACCTGCTCTAATACCACTTGATGAGGGCACAAACCATAACCAAAATGAATGCAATAGGAAAAGGGGAGAATATTATTATCAGTAAAATCTACTATTACATTCAGTACATGTAAATAGACCTAAAGACATGCACTATGGGCTTACAATGGTTAGATCCTACAGAAAAGTACTCCTCATAGTACCTTCTCTAAAACTCCACTTGGAACTACATCTACAATGCAAAAAATGTTCTTAAATAAACCCCAATTAGCTTTAGGGTTAGGAATAAATTCTAGAATATGCCATTTGGAATCCATTTCCAAAACAAAAGGTTTTAGAAATCATGTTAGAAATTGGTGTAAAATTAGAAGAATCCAAAAATGGTAAGCCAACTTCCGAAAGACGTTACTTTTGATCTGGGACTTTGATTGACAAACCATTTACATTTCTAGAAAGCTCTTGAAGTTCTCTATAGCCCTATGGATCAGATTTTCTCATCCCCATTTTTCAAGCCCGTACGAGGTCATTTAGTGCCTCATATCTAACTTTGAAGTGCTCTTAGGAGGTCTCTAGGCAATTTAAAAACTGTAATAACTTTCAAACCGTAAAGCCTTTTGACCTAATTCTTTTTCTACAATGTTTAAATTAAAAATAAAATCATCCCTCCAACTTACACCCTCCAAATCATCATAATTATGGGTCAATTACAAAATAACTCATTTTCTACTTTGGCACGTATCCTAAGGTGCTCAAAACCTCTAACATAGAAAATCAATAGTGGAACTATGAGAATTGGAATATTTATTCAACCCAAATGGGTATCTAGAACTGAAAACACTTTAAATAGAAACTAACACTAAGCATATTTTTGGGTGATACAGGATTGCCCTTACACCATTGGATGCTCCTACATCAGCATCCAACATCATTTGGATTTTAGAGAGCATTTTCCTTGAAATCTTTGGGTTATATTGTAATAACCCCTATGACCATAAAATTTAGTATTAAATCATAATTGAAAAGCATTTAATTTACATACCTCATATAAATAGAAGGACTAACTAGATATTAGAAAAAATAATTATAAATTGATATTCATTTAAAAATAATAATTGATCTAATAAAAATAAACAAATAAATAAATATGATTATAGAAAATACAAATGATTAATAAAACTACTAATAATAACTAAAAAAATTAACTCCCTAAACACCAAGGAATGTTAAATGGATATAAATAATCTAAGGGATGCTAAGATCAAAGATCATGACCGTTTATAGGTTGTACATAGGGTACATAATTGGGAGGCACCAAGAGAATAAGACATTAAAAAATAGAAATAAACACAAACATATTAAAATGAACATTTTGTGGGATTTTTTATACAACACATACCCTATCATGAAAGGAATACGATTAGACCGAATTGAAGAATAAATGTAAAAGTCATATATTGTGGGCCACCTTAAGTAAAGGAGAAATTAAGAAGAGACTCATGTGGAGAGCAGCAATAATAGGTTTAGAAGACTTGTTCTTCATGTGCACCAATATTTAAGGGGAGATAAAGATTTCACGTGGGATACAAGAAATAACAAAGACTAAATTATCTCCATTTTGACATTTACAATAGAGTAAGGAGGCATCCAAAATATGTGGTAAGGAAAAAAAAATATATTTAAAGAGGTACAAACTTATTTTATAATTAAATTATGTTATGGCTTTTCATTTCAAAATATACTGAGAGTATTATATTAGTTTATTTAATATATATTTGTTTTGAAAGAATAATAATTAAATGTTTATTTGAATTTTGATTTCTAATAATATATATATTATAAAGAAATAAATATAATTTCTTTATTTACCTAATTTTGATAGTGTGAGTATTGAAGACACAAATATGTGTCTATAATTTTTATATCAGTATGTGAGATTGGTGCTCTCCATTTGACCAACATAGCTAAGATTAAGGAATCCCTATATTGTTAGTTTGTGAGATTGAAGTAATCTCCATCTAACTGACATGCCTGAGATTCTCATTATCTCTATAATGTTGGTGTGTCAGATTAATATAATATCCATCTGACTGAAATGGCTGAGATTTTTGTGCTGGTATATTCTGATGATGTTGACATATGCATATGTCACTACAATATTGGATCAAATTGTGATGGAAATTTGTGATGGTACTATAATTTGTGGTTAAATTTCATTTTTTTTTTTACAATTGTCCCCGATGTCGTCGTAATACTAACATTGACATCATAATTGTGAAGTTAGCATGATTATAAAAAAAACAAAAAAAAACATGAAATTAATCATTCCCCATTTGTTTTGATCTATTGTGGAGAGTTGCACATGAAAGAGGGTGGAGAGATTCAAACAAGGGTAGAGAGCTCTTAAAGTTGGTGGATAGCTTTGAGCTTTGAACATTGGTGGAGATTTTATTATCGTTCCCTTGTGATTGCTACATTTTATTGCCATACCCTTGTGATTTGTGTATTTCATTTTTGTGCCCTTGTGATCATTGCATTTCATTTTTGTGCCCTTGCTTGTGATCTCTGCATTTTGTTATTGTACCCTTGTGATCTTTGTGCCTTTACTCTATGATTTTGTTTACATGTTGTGCCCTTATGATCTTCGTGCTTTTGCTTTGTGATTTTCTTCAAGGAGAGAAGAGGTACCTATGTAAATTTTCTTTTATTTTTCTTGTAAACATGTATCTATTTATATTTCCCTTGCAGTTGATTAGAGAAGCTTATCTTTATGTATATGTATGTGTGTATATATATACACACACACACTTATATGTGTGTTTATGTATGTATGTATACAAAGATTTTTTTAAGGTTCTTATTACATCTTATCACAATAAAAAATTGATCCATCTATATATATTCTATAATTGAAATAATAAAACAATAGAACTCACTCAACCTATGCTAAGTGACTTGCCTCAATATCGTCCACACAGATGGGCAAAATTTGCAAGAAATTTTACAAAAAGATATCATACTAGATATTTTTAGAAAGAAATGAGCCATAACCTAGTTAAATTGGTCTATTTTCAAATTAGTTGGGTTGATTACAAATTCCTATAGAACTGTCATCAGATTAGGTACAATAAAATGAACAATTAGTTGTTCCTAGCTAGTAGGATCAAATTTAGTTTTCCACGGTGATAAAATTGCATACGTAGATGCATCACTTGCATGCTAGGAATGAATCAAATTCCCCAACTTATAACGAATGGTTGGATATAAAGGCTCCATACACTAGCCCAACAATGGAAGTAAAGGATGTAACCATATGTGTATTGGCAATCTCCATGCAAGGATCCGAAGTATCTACCATTGTTGTTAATTTGGGCATTAGTATATGATCTAGAATTTTATGAAGTACTAAAGTTGTTAGTAACTTCTCCCATGTCTCCAAAAAATGTAGCTTAGGTTCAAGGTCCTTTGGTTCCTAGGAATTTATAGCACTTATTCTCATTGGTAGAAGAATAACTTCAGTGAAGAGTTGCCTTTTCTTCTACCCAAATGCCAAAATCATGAGACTCATTCACTTATAGTAGCCTCTATCACAATTATATTACCTCTAAACCATGCAAAGGATGTTGAAGTGATTCCCAACCTTGAAACTATAGGACCAAAAAATGGGCTAATGTCTAACATACTATAAGAAAATAAAAAACTCAATAAATGTACATCAACATCCTCTAGTCTACCATGAAAACCAAATAAACAAATAAAGCAACACAATGTTAAAAACTCCCTCTTTCACTTGTAGCTCCCATGTCCTTGCTTCTATGTGCGATGTAGCTCCAATTTCCTATAATGCACAAAATTAGGAAGAAAAAGCTTAAGATAATGATAATGCTATGAGAATACTATAAGATGCGATTTTAGCTTGAGAGGACAAAAGACTAAGAAGCAAGGGAGTTGAGAAGAGTTAATAATTAGGATTGGAAATGAGAGCAAGAATGCTCATTTTATAATCAATTCGCAAGATGAGAGCATTGGAATTTTCACCTTGGATATGTGACTTGGCAAGAGATTCCTTTGAGAATCCATGACACCTATGACACAAGATGCCAAATGTAGGATTGTATGACACTTTCAAAGTCAAACTTGGCTATAAATAGAAGAGGATTTATGACGTATCATATGACTCCTCAACCCACTTAAAGTCAAGAATCTATGAGAATGGAATCCAAATATGGATATGCATAAGAGAATAAGAATATATGGATTATGACATATCCTAGCCAAGTGTAAATGTAGAAACCATGATGTGTCATGATGATGTCAATATCATGTAGAATATTTGAATTAAAAATCCCTTAATGCACTCAAATAGAAATTAGTAAAAAATGGAATTAATAGTGGAAAATATGACTTAGGAAGTTGAGAATTTTATGGTTTGTGAATAATGGATCAATTAATTAATAAAATTAATTAATTGATAAGGTTAGTTAGGAATAATAATTAGTAATGCAAAATGAAAAAAAAAAATGGAATTGACATAGTATTAAATTTTGGGTTATTCAATCCTATAGAGAAAGTTAGTAGATTATTGGCTAAATTGATTAAATAAGTGCGACATTCTCTTTTGATGAAATGTGACGATAATGCAAATTGATTGGGATGATGCTGGGTAGACCAAAGCCATAGTAAAATTGATTGATTAATAAAAAATGATAGCATGCCAAGGATACATGATATGAACTAAGAAGATGTAACATTTAACTAACATTGTAACATGTTATAAGATCAAGATTGGTTGATAAATAACATCGATGGACACTATCAATATTATTGAATGGTTGAAATTGCTATGACTCGACACTAAGAGACACGACAATGTCAAAGATCATATAATGTGAATGATAGCTTAACCTAGCACTAAGAGTCATGATAGTACTAAGGTTAGTATTGATAAGATTTGATAGATTGATAGGTTTTGAAGGCATTGAAAGCCACAACAATGCCTATTATTTGACAAATGATAATAGATTTGGGATGTTTGACATGTTTTGGGTTGATTAAGACTAATTTTGGGTGATTCCTAGTTGATTTGGGGTGATTCCAAGTTTATTTGAAATGGTTTCGAAATGGTTTTGAAATTATATGGAATTGATGTAAAAGAAGATACAAATGATGATAGACACTGTTGAGATATGATCAAGTTGGCCAAAAGATTGGAGTTAGTGGAATGATAAAATGGAATGAGTTAGTATGAAAATGTTATGAAAATTTTGATGTGAACCATTTTTTAGCATCTACAAAAACACTCTTATAAGAAATGACAAAGAAAATGCAGATGCAATACATGACAAATTGCACAAATTGTAGTCCTCCCAATATTTCAACTAAAATTCTCAAAGACACTTGCAAGTGATTCCAATGTCATAGTACCTATAGAAACACTTTCCTAGATTCTATCCAATGCTCCCATAATATCCTCTATGTTGTCTAGTTGTTGTTTCTACTATGTAGTCTCTTTCAAAAGTTGCTCCTTCTCCTTCTAGTATATTTCCACAAACTCTCTCTTGTACCTTCAATTTTGATCAAAATTCTTAATATATTCCTCTACCATATCCAAAATAAACTTCATATTGTGTTGTAACTTTGGCATAGGTGTTTGATCCACAATAGCTTTCATTTTAGCATTCAAGTTTTGAGGATTGGTCAACACCCTCACTTGTGGACCTCTCATGTCAAGCACTTTTTGTATTGTTTCAATACCAAGTTCTTGCTTCTGAGCTAGTAGTTCTTCAGGTGCATTTTCATGTAAAATATTAATTTTGTTGAACAATTGTAAACTCTTAGAAAGTGCATTATTGTTTTCTATTAGCATTGATGGGCTTCCCTTGAACAAAATCAACATGAAGAGGCATAGATGAAACATAAATTATGACCATTCCTTCATTGCAACCATATCTTTTCTTCATGTCCCTAAGCTAGATAATAATGTCTATTGATTCTCATCAACAACTAAGATAATTAGTTCTCTACCACTATCAAAACTTATCAATGGGAGAAAGATAGTCCAAATAAGTAATTAATATGAAATGGGAGTTGTGTTGATGTGGTGGATGGAGATATAAATGTATGTATGTGTGTGTATGTGTGTGTATGTATGTATGTGTATATGTATGTATGTATGTATATATGTATGTATATATATGTATGTATGTATGTATGTACATACATATACACATATGTATATGTATATATGTATATATATGTGTGTGTATATATATAAATATATGTATGTATGTATATATATATATATATATATATATATATATATATAGAGAGAGAGAGAGAGAGAGATCTTTTTTAAGGTGCTTATTACATATTAGAACAATAAAAAAATTGATCCAGTTGCATACATATTGTAGAATCCAAATAATAAAACAATAAAACTCACTCAACATGTGCTAAGTGACATTCCACAAGATCCTACACAAAAATAATCCAGAATAGGAAAAATGGGTAAAGTTTGCAAGAAATTTTACAAAAACATATCATATCAGATATTTTTAGAAAGAAACAAGCCATAACGCAATTAAATTGATCTAGTTGTTGATTAGCTAGGTTGATTGAAAATTCCTATAGAACTGTCATTAGATTAGGTACAATAAAATAAACAATCAGTTGTTCCCAACTAGCAAGATCAAATATAGTTTTCCAAGGTGATAAAATTGCATATGCAGATGTATGTGTGTATGTATGTATTTATGTATGTATGTATGTATGTGTGTCTGTATGTATGTATATATGTATGTATATGTGTATGTATGTATGTATGTATGTATGTATGTATGTATGTATGTATATGTATGTATGTATATATACATATGTATATATGTGTATATATACATACAGACACCCACATATGTGTGTGTCTATGTATGTATTTATGCATATATACAGAGAGATTTTGTGGATTGTTGATTATGGATTATAAACAAAACTAAAAAAGAAAACATGACATTAATCATTCCCCATTTGTTCTGATCAATTGTGGAGAGTTATGCACGTAATAGAGTAGAGAGCTCTGAATGTTGGTGGAGATTAGTGGAGATCTAGGATTTCATTGCCATGCCTTTTTGGTCTTTGTGTCTGTCTATATATCTGTGTGTGTGTGTGTGTGTGTGTGTGTGTGTGTGTGTGTGTGTGTGTGTTTACATATACATATACATATGAATATGTATATGTATGTATATATACATACATACACACACATGTGTGTGTGTGTGTGTGTGTAAAGAGAGAGAGAGAGAGAGAGAGAGAGAGAGAGAGAGAGAGATCTTTTTAAGGGGCTTATTGATCTAGCTACATACATATTCCAGAATCCAAATAATTAAATAGGAATAAAATATGGCCTATCCTCAACTCAAATTCTCAAAAAGAATGATCCAAATTGATTAACCATAAGGAAGTGATCAATGCACAAGTAGGTCAAGCAATTAAGAATATGAAGAAAGGAGGATATCCTATAATCTTGCTATGGAAAAGTATGTACTTGAAATTTGGAATGAATAGAAGACAAATACTAACCTTAAAGTAGGGAAAATCTAGAAAATGTTGATTTTTGATGTTTGTGTACAGTTTCAGGAAATTCTAAAAACCTGATGAAGAAAACACATAAAAGTTTTGTCCTTTTGAAGGTATTTTGACCTTGACCCAGATAGTGGGGCACAATCTTACCCTAGGGCACAATTGTGCCCCAAAAAGTTGACCTTGACTTGCACAACTCTAACAAAAATTTTGTTCATAGATCCTGCAAGTTCAATGAAAAGGGTATCCAAATATGCACTTTAATTCATTGTTCCACACTTGTATCTATAGGAATAAGAGTTTTGTTATTTGGACATGAGGGATTTATCTTGGTCAAACCCCAGTTTGGAACCAACCTTAATAATGGAACTAAAATAAAGAATAATAGCAAGTAGTAGAAGTAAATCTAAAAATGAAGTTATGATACTCAATAGATATGCAATTGTATTTGAAATGTAAACAAGTATATTGTTATGAAAGCTTGAACATAACATTAGCAAATGTAAATCAAAACCTCCATAATTGTATGTTTGGAATCCACCTTGATAAAAGAATGAATAGATCTAGAAGATGAACAAAAGATCTTGAAGGAAGATCACACCACCAAGATGATTAAATCTAGGGTTTTGAATGATGAATCTTGAATGCTTGAACCAAATCCCTTCAAAGGCTTCAATGCTTCAATCCTTGATCTTCAATGGAAAACTTGAATGCTTGAAATTCTTTCTTGAAATTTGCTAGATGATGGTTCATAGATACTCTATTCAAAAAAAAATTCTCATAGTAAGTACATGGATAGATAGATAGATTGATTGATCAATCTCAAAATGAGGGAAGAAGGCTTCCTTATATAGAGATCTAGGGCATAAACTTCTAGAGAATGTCAACATGGGAGCATTAAATTCCAATTAACCTTAACCCCTAGAAATGGTCCTAGATTAAATGCAATTTAAGATTATATCATTCCAAAATCTGAAGTAGCCAACCCAAAAGTAGGAAAATGAAACTTTCCAAAGCCTGATATCTCAAAACCTCTAGAAATTAAAAATTGGACCTAGGGTTAGGGATGAGGTCAACCGTGCCCTAGGTTGACATCGAGGTCATCCTTGACATAGGTCAAGATCAAGGTTGAACTTGACCTAAAAGTTCATTCTTGACCTAGAAAGTCAAATTCCTCACTTTCATAGAGAAAGTTGTGAGAAAGAGCCTGGAAATATAAAGAGAGAAGCAAAATGGGGGAAAAGAGCTAGATCCATGCAAAAACCCATTCAAGGAACTTAACATGATCTCAAATCACTTACTTGGAGGGCTAAAAACTCTTAACATGGAAGTGCTTCCATTTTAAGATGATACAATAATAAAATAATAAAACTCACTCAATATGTAGCATGGTCATAGATGTGATGACAATGCCTATTGGCGAGTAGATTCCTCTTTTTCTCTCTCATTTTTCATGTGCTTATTTTAGTTGAACTATTATTTCTTAGGGGGCATTTTATAATATTGGATTCATTTTATGTAGGAGGCAATGAGAACATGCCTAGATGTACCCATGTTATATGTATGGGAACACTAAAGAATTGTTAGCAATTTCTTGTGAACAATGAAGATCGACTTCCCCTAAGAGTAACCCAACTTCAAAGCACTTGAGATATTGATCCTTTCTTAAATATTTTAGATGTTAACAAGGGGGAGGGCGGCGGGGTGGGAGGTGGGTTGTGGGGGTGCAACTGAGCTTCCACCTTCACTTGGTTAGCCCTGATTAGTAGACAATATTAAACTATTCTTGAAGACAAGTTAAGTTCAACAGTAACCTATAATTGCATGAAAACTAACTATCTGAATCTCTTGATTTGAGGCAATGCAAAAGGAGGCCATATTCCAATATGCAATCTTAATTCAGATACATAAAACATTAGGTGGAACTAAAAAATGAAACATGATTTCATTTTTCTTAGAGGTCTTAATTTAGGTATTTTAAACTATAGACCATCACAAACATTGTAACTTTGACTGGGTAATGTCATTAGCATGCAAGAAAATCAAGACTTTCTATGTGTTGGCTTTTTGAGGACATTATCTCGGCCATAGAAACAAGAGTTCTAATGTTCATGATGGTCTATAATTTTAAAAACTTAATAGACCTATTAAATAAATGTGAAAATGGTGAATATTTTCAGCTCCACCTATTGTCCATGCATATAGAACACAGTTGCACATGAATTCTCAATTCAAAGTGGCAGAATCTTATTTTGGATTTGACAAAAAAATGACATGCACCATAAGATGGGAAAATGATGTCACTTTTGTAGGTTTAAAACCCTTCTTTTAATATTTTGTCATACATATCCACATGAATATGAATATTTTGTCACACATCATTTAAGAACATTTTTTTCTTTATATTCTAGGTTCAAATAGGTGATCATATGTGTAGACACCTAAAAACTTTTAGAAAATAAAGTATTTTTATTTTCTGAAAAAGTCTTGATGACATCATCATTAATTAATTAATTAATTAATTTTTATGCCACTAAATCCCTTTATCTTAATTAAAAATATTTAATTAAGGAATCCCTCCCAAAAATGTTTAAATCTTATTTAAACATTATTTTTTTATTTATTAATTATTTAATTAATAAATTGACCAAAAATCCTAAAATAAAAAACAAATTTATTTTTTGCCCAAAACTTGGCCAATTTCCTTATGACCAATAACCTCTTCCAAAATCTTCTAATCCTTCTTTAATTTCGATTAAAGGCTAATCTCATCATTTCCTACCCCTAACCCCAACTCAAAATATTTAATTAAAATTAAATATTAATTCTCATGTTTATTAAAAAAGTTTTAATAAATATCTCCTCAACCCAAACCCTTGAAATAAATAAAACTTTATTTATTTCTTAAAAATCTAATTTATCCTCATCCTAAGAAGTTCTAGACTCTTCTAGAAAGTCTTCATCCTCATCCTAGGAAATTCTAGACTATTCTAGAAAGTCTTTATCCTCATCCAAAGTCTAGACTCTTCTAGAAGATGTCTTTAAACCTAATCCTAATCCCCTCCTAACCTTGTCACATTCCCTAAACATGGGTTAAGACTTACTAACCCAAGCCAAAGTTAACAAATATCTCCTCCTTCACCCACCCTCATTAAATGTCATCCACTTGCCTATCCCTAAGCTAATCCTAAACCATCCTAATCCATCCTCTAATCATTTGCACAAGTCTAAACAAGCTTAAAACCTTCCTAATCAAGTCCAAGTCAAAATTTCTCTCATCACTCTCAAAATATCTCAACCATAAAACTTTATGAAGTCCACTAGGTCCTAAATGACTCTTACAAGCCCTTTTATTGCTCTTACAAGTCATTATGAGGGTCTTTATGAAGATTTTATCCTTTGAGCCTCCTTTGTTGACTCATCCTTCCCCTTTCCTCCATCCTCTCACCATGTGACATGTGTCACTCCTTGATTGGCTATAAGGAAGCACAATCCATGTGCTCTCCTCTCATGCAATCTGAGCCCTCCATAAGCTTTTTCCCATCCTTGCATCTTAGCCCTCAAACCCTCAAGCCTCTTGCCTATAAATTGGATCCTTCCCCTTTGCAAAATAACACAATCCATGAAGTAAAGTCATAATTCCATTTTGAGAAGCCATTTTACATCAAAACCATACACTCACACCCAAATTCCAACTCCATTTGAAGCCCTTTTTGAAGCATAAGCTTGAGCATACATCCTATCTATTTAGACAAAGTTACTCAACAAGAGAGCTTCTTATTGAGAGAGCCCATTAATGGCTCATATTCTCAATTGAGAGTTCATCTTAGTCTATCTTGAAGTTTATGAATTTTGTTTAGTTTGTAGAAGCTTTATTTAAATTTGGTTTCTATTAGCATACTAACATTTCTCATATACATTTTGGCACGCCCGGTGGGACCCCGCATGGGTCATCTTCATTAGCTTTTTTAGTCAAAATTTTGTATGTTATTTGCTTATTTTGGCTAATTTTTCTTGTTTTTGTGATTGGTAGGATTGTATAAATTGGTTTTGTAGGTCCACATGAGCATGAAGAAGACAAAGGAACTCATAATCTATCTCATAATGTTTGCAGATTTTTCAAGCTTATAGGTGGACAAAGAACTTGAAATTCTTCTTCCTCTTCTTGTCTATATTCTTCTTATTCCATCTACTTCTTCTTCTTCTTCTTGTGGGAGATCTTGGCCATTTTTTTTTAAGGAAGAAAAATCATACACACTTCTTTTTAGTGCTTAAAATGAACCCCCAAATCATACTTAAATCCATTGAAAAATTAAAAATTTGCAAGAAAGAAAAAATATTTTAACAAGTGAAACTAAACCAATATAATCATTTGCATCCTTGCAACATCAAGGTTTTAGATGCATTCATGAAAAATTAGGAACACTTCATTTTTAGGAATTTAAAAAGAACTTCAAGTTTCCATTTCAAAAGGTTCAAAATCAACACTAAGTGCACACTAAAGTTCTTTTAAAAAATTTCATGAAAACTAAGAGTCCTAAATGGTTGCCAAAAATTGTCCTAAAAGCTTTGTTATTTGTTCCAAAAAAATGTCTTATTGCAAAATCTTGAATGTTTCTTAGGATTTTCATGCATCAAAACAATCTAGGAATATCATTTTTGGGCTTAAAATATACAAACTAGAACACAAAATCTTGAATGAAAACCAAAGTCCAAAGAGTCATTTTCACTTTTGAGTCCAAAAAAATCTTGAATGATCTAAGGTTAAAACAAAGCACTTCAAAGTTCTTAAAACAACACACAAAATCTCAATCTTGAATGCTCAAAAGAAAACACTTGAATGTTTAACCACTTTTCTTTGAATGCATGTTGCTAAAATCACTCTTGAATGCCATGGATTAAAATCAAATTTTCCTTGAATGCATGATTAAAATAACAAATCCAATCTTGAATTCTAAAGATCAATTAACCATTGCAATATCAAACACTTCATTTGGAGCTTCTAAAAATTGAACAAAACAAATCTCTTTTCCACATGCAATCTAGGTAAAGTTTGATTTTTGGACATTTAAGAAACCTTGTTAAGTTAAAATAAAAATTTGCAAAAATCAATTTGAGTAGTTCCTTGGACTCACCTCTTTTCTAATCACCCATCAAATATTAACCATTGGTTGCAATCTCAGCGCCATTTATGGGGATGGGTCTACTTGAAAAAGGTGTTAAATGTTCCACAATCTAACTCACTCACTTGGTCTTTGAATGTTTGCTTTAAATTTATCAAAATTCTTAAATGATCAAAACTCTAGATTAAATTGATCACACTTCAAGTTTGGGCACTAAAATTGAACAAAAATTGACGTGGAGAGCCTCCGGGCACGTGCTTGAAATTGAATCTCACACACTTTTGTTTTGGGCTTAAAACAAACTCACACTCAATCTTGAATGCCTTAAAGAAAATTAATCGATACTTGACGTGGAGGGCCTCTGGGCATGCGAGTTTTGCTTTTGTTGACCCTAACTCTTCTTATTGTTTGCATTCTTCGATCAATTTACTTTTGTTGGCACTTCAAGTTGGAATTGAACATTGTCTCTTAAACATGAGTGCTTGCAAAGTCTAGATTAGCACACATAAGAGTCAGTTGGTAAAAGAACAAGTGTGTTTTTTAGCCCAAGGTCATCCAAGTCTTCTCTCCCCTTGTCGTCTTTCGAGGCCATCTTGGGTGCATAAGATTAGGATCCAAAACCTTGTTTCTTTTTAGGAGGCCTGCTTGGGGATTTCATCACCCCTTGGACGACCTCAACTCCAGCGTTCTGGCGGAGTATAAGAATTGGGAGGTGAATCGAAAGACACCTCTCTTGGGATCAAAATTTTGTCACTCGGGCTAAGCCTCAAGGAACTTTATACCCTTGAGAAGTGAAAGAGGAGAAGTGGGTTACCGCTCCTCTCGGCTGTGTGACATCTTTTTGGTCTCATCTATGGATTTGGGCCTCACGTACCTTGGGTATATCGAGGACTCCTTAGCTAAACCAACTGTCAACCTTGTAGACAACCATCTAGGATGTTAATGTGTTTGAGGTGACTAATCGAAACATTTGTAGAACATACACACTCCTTGGCGCAAGTATCACTTTCTGAGAATCAAAAACTTCTATCTGGTTGTTTCTATCTATTGCTTGATCTTTTATTTGTTGAATGAATGTTTGCCAAACTTGGTCAATCCTAGCTTAGGGCATACTTAGCATAGTCACTGCCTATTCTAGAAGTTGAACAAGTTGAAGCAAAACAACCAAGATCTCTCAAAGCCAAGCAGATTCAAAAATTGATGTCAGAGCAACCCAAACCCAAACAGAAGTTCCACAAAGTTAAACTCAAACCATCTCTAGCATACCAAAAACTTTCAGCCAAGAGAAAAGAAATAACACCAAGCCCACGAATTGCCAAAATCCACAAAGCAGAGGACAAAGCTACTGACGAAGCACTTCAAGAGGCCTGGTTAGAGCGCACCATCAAATTTAGCCAACATCCAGGAGTTAATACTGCTTATGCCTTACCAACTAGGCATGATTTCTATGATTAGACACCCTTGTTTCTCCACATCTTCTTGGATGAGCTTCACTTTAGAGTCATCTTTGTAGAAAAGCCAGCCATCTTAGGTTATCCCCTTAAGAATTATTAGCTCATCCATCTCATTTAGAATCAAACCATCTAGCCAGCAATCAAAACCTCACATCCAAGCTTTCAAAATTGTTGTCACTTTTGCCAAAAGTTTGCCACTCCTAAAATCTTCCAAATCCATCAATCTCACCAAGGTTATCCCTTTGATAGAGCTTTGTCTAGGGTAATCCAGCTTTGTCACTTGTTATCCCTCATCACCTTGAGCTAAAGGTTGGGATCCACAAGTGGTCAATCTCGTGTTCTTCCTAAAGGATCATCAGTCTATCCTTAAGTTGACACAATCACCACCAAGCTTGCACATAGGAAAGCAGACCTTTCGTGCTTTGGCAACATTTCTTTGAAGTTAGAATCTCCAACCCAATCCTCCTTAGGTTTTGTCATATAGCTTTGCCTTAACCTAGGAAATCATTTGCATAGAGAAGCCTTCCCCCTTTTGCATCCATTAGCATTATTGTATCTCATCCCTAGGAGCATTTTTCATGCCACCCGTCACTCGCTTAGCCAAGAAGAAAGAAACAATGGAGCCCTATCATTTGGATCGAACAACCTCACCCCCCTTGAGAACTCAGCCATCCTTCAGCCCAGAGAAAGCTATGCCATCATGTACTAACATTGAAGCTTTCATGAACCAACTAGGAAATGCAGTATTGGTAAATGCCATTATAGACAAGAACAAAGAGACAATCATGGCTAATTTTCGAAGGGAAAATGTAGGAACCTTTGACTTTGGAAGACCCCCTCCATTATCAGATCCATCTCACCCATTTTTTGGGTAGCTACCACCACCCATAGGCTCTTATGATCCAAATTATCCTCAATATATGCCAAAAAAAGAGCCTCCAGCCAATCCATATGATCCAACAGACTCAAACATACCATCATCCACCCAAGTTGAAATCTCCATGCTGCAAGCCAACCCATCCACCACCACTCCATCCTTGGTTCATACCTCTCCGCTCCAAACCCCCTTTACCCAAAACAGCTCATCGTTCACCCCCTTCACTATTGCTGCTGCTGCCCCCCAACCTAGCCTTCCAAATCCACCCATCTCCCAAATCAGTGCTAGCATCTTTGGCCAACCTCAGCAATATACAACAGGGATGCCACCCATGGGGCCAAGTAATCAACCTTTCATCACCCCTAGGTTGTTCACTACAGCCCAAAGCACAATCCCATCATTTCCATTAGGTCTTGGGAGCTCAATACCATTAGCCACAAATCTACAAGCTACTACCCTCACTCCACAAAGCTATCAAATCCCACAAGCTACTACCAATTTTCTACCAAACTCCCAAGTGACCCCAGCCCCTGCCACCACTCTACCAAGCTTCCAAATCCAACCACAAAGCTATCAAACCCCATCAGTTCCATTCCCAAGCTTTCAATTCCCACCACCTCCACCACCAACTAATACATTACCTCCAATTACCAACTACTTTTCAATGCCACTTCTAGGAGGTAATCCACCACCCCAGCCAACCACCAATTATTTACAGATACCATCCCAAATGGGGGCACAACCCACATATATTGGTCAAACCCCACAAGCCCCATGATCCTTTCCCCAAGCCTCTCAAACATCTTATACCTTACCTCCACAAAGCAATCCATTTATCC
Organism: Cupressus sempervirens; assembly: GCA_028749045.1. NCBI lineage: Eukaryota > Viridiplantae > Streptophyta > Pinopsida > Cupressales > Cupressaceae > Cupressus > Cupressus sempervirens. The sequence goes on along the minus strand of CM053789.1, from coordinate 371,184,132 downwards.
CACAACTAGCTTATGTTCCTCAATCCCAACCTCAAATCCCATATCAACAGCAAGCCTCGCAACACATGCAGCAATATGCGCCACCTCCCCCTTAGCAACCTATCATCCACCATGCAGCTGCCCAAACAATGTACAATCCCTATCAAAAAATCCCTCATAGCCATCCATATTCAGTGGCCCCATCCAGCACATACCTACCTCAAGGCACTCCTACATTGGGGGTACCCCAGCCATCACCTATCAATTCAGAATGGGAACAAATGAAGATAGCTCTGAAAGCCATCCAAAAAGGGAATGATCCGAAGACATTCAAGTTTGAGAATGTGTGTCCTTACCCATTTGACAGAGCCATTACCATGACACCATTTCCAAAACACTTTGAGGTACCCAAATTTGACAAATTCAGAGGAAAAGGAGACCCTGTCACACATATCAAAGAATTTTACATGCACTGCCAGGACGTAGCATACAATGATGTCTTCCTCTTGCGCCTTTTTCCCAAAAGCTTAGCTGGACCAGCTCTTGAATGGTTTTATAGAATCCCCTATGGAACAATTAAAAACTTTGCTGAATTATCTGAGGCATTTGTAGCCCAATATGCCCATCTTGTTGAAACAGAGCTATCAATAGTTGATCTTGTCCACACCAAGCAAAAAGGTGGAGAAAGCCTTGCCGAATACCTGCAAAGATGGCAAACCCTTACCACTCGCATATCCTGCACCTTGCCAGAATGCCATGTGGTGAAAATGTTTATTGATAATGCCCATCCTAGCTTGGCTCACCACATGACCATGAATTGTTTGCAAACCTACAAAGATATCAAAGAGAAAGGAATGATCCTTGAGCAAGGACTCATTAAAGATGGTGTGGTCAATCTTTACAAGGAAGCCAACCAAAATCAATCACATTCCAATGACAAGTCTAGGTATTGGAACAAAAACAAGCATGTTGCAACAGATGGCGTCACTGACACCAGACATGTGAATATTTTTGGTCCTTCTCACAACCAGTCCAACCCACCATATCAACCAAAAAATCAACAAGCTATCAACTACCAACAACAGAATAACCAAAGCTATCAAAACCACAATCCAAGACCCAACTTCCAAGGGTCTAGCAATCAAGCTAATGCCATCAATGTAGCTGCAGGACAAAAGCCTAGATTCCAACCTACACCTAGAAACTATACACCCCTTGGTGAGCCATTGGATGTCATTTTTGAGAAATTAGTCAAAGAAAACCTCATCAAATTTCCTCCTACCCAAAAAATTGACCCAAGCCAATCCAAAGCTGCATGGTACAAAGATAATGAGTACTGCAAATTTCATAGGGTAAAAGGTCACACTACCCTCAGATGCATGAAACTGAAAGACTATGTGCAGGACCTCATTGATCGGAAGGAAATCACTGTTGGTGCCCAAACCTCTCCCAATGCAGGCTTACAGATCTATCAAAATGATTTTCCTCCACAACACAACCAAAATCTTGCAAAAGCACCTATCCAAACCAACAACAACAACACCAACAACCGTCAGCCAAACCAACAACATGGGAAGAACAAAGACCACACTTCATCCTATATAGACTATGGTAGCCTTATAGGTTGTATATCCAAGAAAGAGCCTTCTGTCAATGTTATCAATATCCAAGGACCAAACAATGAGTGTGCAGTCACCACTCGAAGAGCGCAATTTAACATTGTAGGCCCACCTGTTACACCAACACCATCAGCTCCATCAAAAAGCCAATACAATATCTTGGAACACCTTGGGAACATGCCAGCCCAAATCTCCATTTTAGACCTTCTTCGCACTAGTCCTGTGTACAAGAACATCCTTGACAATGCTCTCATAGAATCTCGTGTCCCTTCTGATATCAATGCTACTGATTTTCGTAATCTTGTTGGACACCTCTCATCCTCATGTGCCCTATTGTTCAAACCCACTGACATACCCGTGGTTGAGCCAGATCACACCCTTCTGCTTCGCATAGCCATCATGGTATCCAACTTTGCTATAAAAAGAGTAATGATAGATAATGGATCAGCCTTGAATATTTGCACCCTAAAATTCATAAAACAAGCTGGGTATACTGAGGCAGATATCATCAGTGAGGTTATCACCATCAAAGCTTATGACAACTTGGAAAGAACCACAGAAGGAACTATTTTGTTGCCAATCAAGGTTGGGCTAGTCATCCAAGAGACACTCTGCCATGTTATTGATCTAAACCTACCATTTAAAATCCTCCTCGGTCGCCCATGGATTCATGCCATGAAAGCCGTTCCATCTACTTACCATCAGTGCATCAAATTTCCGCATCAAGGCACTGAGGTAACCATCCATGCCGATCCAGAACCCTTTTCTTATTGCAATGCGGTTGAAGCTTCATATACAAACCATTGCCCTGGAATTGATATCGACACATCCATCACCAACTCATCCCACACTTATAATGACCCAGAAACCATCCTCGCCTCTACCCTGTCTACCGTGAAGATCAATAACAAAGGTTGTGGAGAGTATAGTCTGTCAGATGCGTTTGCTATCGAGGCACTCCCACTTGATCCACATGCCCATAGATGACTGACATATCACAAAGCTAAGGAGGTTCCACCTCCTCGATACAAACAGTTTGGCCCAACAACCTTTGTATCCTCAAAAATCCCTCTTCATGAGGAGCTCACTCCAGATATCAACAAATGGTTACATAAGGATGCACCTCAAAGAAATCAAGCATGCCTTGATCACTTCAGCCAAAATTATCCCCAAGAACATAAGCTCATCACTGACAAATGGAACTATCAAGGTGGTGGTCTAGGACCAAAAGAAAGAGGCATGCAGTGCCCCATCGACGCACACAAGTGGGAATCGAAGTCAGGTCTTGGCTTTGGCATACCCACAATTGGGGGCACCAATGAGAACGGTCACGCTTTTTTAAACATTCACTGCAACCTTGTCAAAATCGAAGACATTCCTAAGGAAGTTGAAAAGAGAGCCTACGACGATATCCTAGACCAAATCTCCCTCGGAGACTCTGTTCTCCAAGAACTATCCATCCACCTCATTGACCTACCACTCACCCATCCACAACTCATAGATTGGGACCAACCAAGTGTCATACACATCGATGAGTTCACATCAGAGGAGGCACTTCTAAGATTCATGGGAGCTGAAACTCCTCACAAGAAAACAAAGCTAGATCCTGCCTATATCTACAAGCTAGATCCTGAGGGGTATTTTGGAGAAAATCCCCAACCTAGTTTCGATACAACCAAAACTGGAACTAAGGTGAATCTAAGAATAGCTAAGGCAACAAAGAGAACCCCTCAGCAAGAAAATCCAAAAGAACATGAGGATTTAGCATTGCCTCCTCAAGATAATTGACCAGAGGTGTCTTTTATTCTAATTGAGGATACTCAAGAAGTCAACATTGGTTCTTCAGAGATCCCCAGACTTGTTCACATTGCTGCATCCCTATCACAAGACCAAGCTGACCTCCTCTTTGAGGTCTTAAGAGAGAACATTGGCCAATTTTCATGGTCATATCAGGACATGCCAAGACTTGATCCAAAGCTTGTAGTTCGTCATCTTGCAGTTGATCCAAAGATCAAGCCCGTCAGACAAAAGCTTAGAAAAATGCACCCCAAGGTGGCATTATTGGTCAAAACTAAATTAGAAAGAATGTTAGCTGCTAAGGTTATCCGACCTATCGACTACTCAGAGTGGATCTCCAACATGGTCCCTGTCACTAAACCTTTCGGTGACATCAGAATCTGCACTGATTTTAGAGATCTTAACAAAGCTTGTCCAAAAGATAATTTTCCCTTGCCCAACATAGATATGATTGTAGATCTTACAGCTGGACATAAAATTTTGTCCCTCATGGATGGATTTTTTGGGTATAATCAAATCAAGATTGCAGAAGAGGATCAGCATAAGACAACATTCACTACCCCTTGGGGAACCTTTTGCTACAACATGATGCCTTTTGGCCTAAAGAATGCTGGGGCTACCTATCAAAGAGCTATGACAACCATTTTTCATGATCTCATCCATAGCATTTTGGAGGATTATGTGGATGATATCTTGGTCAAGTCTCATACCTTCATGGATCATCTTGCTCACCTAGAGAAAGTCTTTGATAGGTTAGCCAAATATCATCTCATGCTGAATCCCAAGAAATGTGTCTTTGGGGTCACATCTGGCAAGCTTCTAGGTTTCATAGTTTCTAAATGAGGTATAGAGATGGACCCCAAGAAGGTCAAGGCTATCTTAGACATGCCTCCTCCCTAGACACTGCGACAACTTCGCTCTCTTCAAGGAAAGCTCCAATCTGTTCAGCGCTTCATCTCCCAGCTTGCAGATAAGTGTACACCATTTTCACATTTATTGAAGAAGGATGAGAACTTCAAGTGGGATCCTTTATGTCAGTGCAGCTTCGACCATCTCAAGCAGTATCTCATCAATCCCCCTATCTTGGTTCCACCAGTTCCTGGTCGTCCCCTGATTTTGTACATATCAACAACACCTACTGCTCTAGGGGCACTTCTAGCACAACTTGATGACTACAACAGAGAAAGAGCCATCTACTACATCAGTAGAACCCTAGTTGGTTATGAACTCAATTACACTCCTATGGAAAAAGCTTGTTTGGCAGTTGTTTTCTCAACTCAAAAGCTTTGCCATTACATGCTAAGTCATACCATCCAACTAGTCTCCAAGATTGACCCTCTCAAGTATATGCTCTCTAGAACAACACTTACAGGCTGTTTGGCCAAATGGGTTATGCTCCTTAGTGAATTTGACATCCAGTATGTGGATAGAAAGGCAATCAAAGGGCAAGCTATAGCAGATCACCTAGCTAATGCACCTCTAATAGATGCTTATCCATTGATCACAAAATTTCCAGATGAGCATATCTGTCTAATTGAAGAACAACCCCCATGGAAACTTTATTTTGATGGATCAAACACATCTCATGGATCAGGGGCAGGAATATTGTTGGTCACACCTCAAGGAGATTACATTCCAAAAGCCTTCAAGCTACAATTCCCTAGCACCAACAATATAGCTGAATATAAGGCCCTGATAGCAGGATTAAAGATAGCTGCAGAATGGAACATTGTTGAGCTACAAATCTTTGGCGATTCTCAGCTCATCATCAAGCAAGCCCTAAATGAATATCAAACCAAAGATGCAAAGCTATTACCCTACAAAGAGCTGGTTGATCAGCTAACCCAACATTTTACAAAGCTTCAGTTTACACAAGTGCCTCGAATACAGAACAAAGCAGCAGATGCTATGGCTACTATAGGCTCACTCTTAGAAATTCCCCAAGTAGCTACACAGTATGAGTTTTTAGTGGAGCAGCTCCTCACACCCTCCTATGTGAATGAGGATTCAAACCATGTTTGTATCTTGGTTGGTCCCCAATCCCCTTGGTACCATGAGATTCACGCTTACCTTAATGATGGTATCATATCCCCTCACCTCACACGTACCCAACACCAGAACCTCATCCAAAAATCATCCCGCTATGTTATCATAGCCAATACCCTATATCGTTGGGGTTATCACGATACTCTCTCTTGATGTTTAGACCAAAATGAGGTTGCGATGGTGTTAAAGGAAGTACACTCTGGACTTTGCAGTGCCCACACGAGTGGTATTGTCCTAGCACAAAAAATCCTTAGAGAAGGCTACTATTGGCCTACCATTGAAGAAGACTCTTGTGACTTTGTCAGAAAGTGTCTCCCATGTCAACAGCATGCAAATCTTGTGCACGCTCTAGCACAGGATCTACAACCTATTGCACCACCTTGGCCTTTCGCTTGTTGGGGCCTTGATCTAGTTGGAACTATCACACCCCTCTCATCTGATGGACATAAATGGATAATAACAGCTACAGACTATTTCACTAAATGGGTGGAAGCAGTCCCCCTAGTCTCAGCTACAGGAGTTCAGGTCTCCAAGTTCATCTTGTACCACATTGTTTGCCGCTTCAGCATCCCATCCACCATCTTCACCGACCACGGAGGTAACTTTGAAAATCTCAACATGGAAGAATTATGCACTTCCCTCCGCATCCATCATCACTTTTCTAGCCCATATTTCCCACAAGGTAACGACCAGGCAGAGGCAACTAACAAAACCCTCCTCAAAATTCTAAAGAAAGTTGTCAATGATTCCGGCCGTGATTGGCACCTACAAATAAATCCAGCCCTATGGGCCTATCAAAATTCCTTCCGTACATCCACAGGCACAACTCCATACTCCCTAGTCTATGGTGGCGAAGCGGTACTACCTATAGAGGTTGAACTTCCCTCCTTGTGCATATCTTTGCAAGGGAAAATATCAGATGAAGAATATAGAGTAGCTTGACTCACCCAGCTAGATCTCTTAGACAAGAAGCGGCAACAAGCCTATGATCATCTCATAGTCTATCAAACTCATCTCAAAAGAAATTTCAACAAGAAGGTGCTTTCACGACACTTTCAGCCAGGTGACATGGTCCTCAAAGAAAACATGAAAGTCCAAGTAGATCGAGAAAAGAAAGGAAAGTTTGAACCTACATGGCTTGGTCCTTATGTTGTCACTGCTTCCTTTGGCTCTGGAGCTTATCAGCTATCTACACTAGAAGGAGAACTCTTGAATGATCCTTTTAACATCATTCATCTCAAGAAGTTCTATGCTTGAATATCCTTGGTATACCAGGCTTTTGAAAAATACAAAAGAAAAAAATAGTAAAGAGAAATAAGCGTCCAATGGTGAAAACTTGGCAATTCAAGCACCTTGGATAGGTACCTTGGTGAAAACCTGGTAATTTAGGCACCTTGTGTACTAAAGACTAATCCATTATCTATCACTATCCTATCCCTCATCCATTTACCCACCATCCCATAAGACACACTTGCTTGTTCCCTTGGTGTTCCAACCAAATATCCAAAATCTGATGAAGCTTGTAAATACCTCCTGTATAGCTTGTAAATCTTGTACCAAAGCTTGTATTATACCTTGTAAATCTTGTACCATACCTTGTCTATCCGAATCTTGTCCAAGGTTTGTACCATATTCCAGCCTATAAATAATCTTGTATCCTAGCTTGTATACTATCACGTGCACACACAAAACCCCATTTTCACTTAATCTTTTCGCAAACCATCTACCTATTCACCTATCACCTATTATAGACATCCCATCCTTCACAAACATTTCCATCTCACAAAAACCAAAATATGAAAAGACTTGTACATTTGTAACATATCTTGGTCCATCAGCTTGAACATCCTCTTTAGCTTAGTACCATTGTATCTATCCAGCGTTCGTGTCAGTTCATCCTTGGTCAACATCTTGCACACATCACACACTTTGGTTAGATATTCCAATGCATCCTTTAGCTAGATTTCCTGTCACCAAAGTGTTATCTTTCTTAGTTCAGCTTGCCAGACGCATCACTCATCCAAATCCACCAGCTTCGGTGCTCTCCGATAGGTCCTTACAGGATATAGCTTTCCTCATGTCTGATCTTGGTCCGTTAGTACCTTGTCCTACCCATCTCGTTGGCAAACAGTTCTCTTTTGGATTGTCGCTTTCTTTTGATTTGGGATCTTCCCTTTTGGGTCTTGAAATATCTTTTCCAAGCAATCTCCTTGTTCCCTCCTCAAGGTTGCCACGATCTTCCATATCATGGTATGCTGCGAATGGGGCAATTAGAGCGTAAGGTCTTGATCAGGTCTTTTGCTTGTTTTCTTTTTCTGTTTTTGGGTTACCTAGTGTCGTTTCCACGCTGCTTCCTCTGGGATTGATGTGTGATATTGGGGCAATCCTTGTGTGCTTTTTTTGAGTCAGTTCGTCAGTCCTCTGGACGGTTGGTAAAAAGGCCTTGATGTTCTTGGTAACCTTGGCAATTAACCAATAGTCCTATAGCAAATCTAGTGCTCAACTACATGGTGGTACTTCTCTTTGAAGTATCCCTCCGCTCAAAAAGCTTCAATGGTTTTCCTTCATCTCCATTATCCCCCATCCATATCCAGCATTTGTCTCTCCTACCCCAGCTTATGCATCAGTATCTCTTTGAATCACTCATCACTCTTAGCTTTAGGGATCCACAATCCTAGTCTTAGGGATCCACCAATCCAAATCAATCCACCAAGCCTCATCTTTTGAGATCCACAATCCTAGTCCTAGGGATCTCCGAAACCCATCTTCCACCAACCTGACTCTTTGAAATCCTGTTGCATCAGCTTTTTAATCCCCTCATCCATCTCCCTATCCTAGATTCCTTTTTATAGCACTCTGCTCCTTCATCCTCCACCTTCCCTAAAGTCTTAAGCTTGCTTCCTCTTGTGCATCTGATTCTCCTTTATCATTCTCCCATAGTGAGAGGTTGAGCTAATTTAGCCCCTTCTCTTTGCCAATCTGAGTTTCCTTTCTCATCCGAGATTCTTGTACATTTCAAGAAGCCATCGAGCCTCACTTTCTCTCCCCGCTGCCTTCTTGAGGGGGCATCTCACAGTCCATTCTCTCCTCTTCTGCTCTAGCCTTGGGCATCTTATTTTCTTATCTTTGATGCCATGCCACTTGCGGCATCACATCAAAGAGGGGCAAAATGTAGACACCTAAAAACCTTTAGAAAATAAAGTATTTTTATTTTCTGAAAAATTTTTGATGACATCATCATTAATTAATTAATTAATTTTTATGCTATTAAATCCCTTTATCTTAATTAAAAATATTTAATTAAGGAATCCCTCCCAAAAATGTTTAAATCTTATTTAAACATTATTTTCTTATTTATTAATTATTTAATTAATAAATTGACCAAAAATCCTAAAATAAATAAAAAAATTATTTTTTGCCCAAAACTTGGCCAATTTCCTTATGACCAATAACCTCTTCCAAAATCTTCTAATCCTTCTTTAATTTTGATTAAAGGCTAATCTCATCATTTCCTACCCCTAACCCCAACTCAAAATATTTAATTAAAATTAAATATTAATCCTCATGTTTATTAAAAAAGTTTTAATAAATATCTCCTCAACCCAAACCTTGAAATAAATAAAACTTTATTTATTTCTTAAAAATCTAATTTATCCTCATCCTAAGAAGTTCTAGACTCTTCTAGAAAGTCTTCATCCTCATCCTAGGAAATTCTAGACTATTCTAGAAAGTCTTTATCCTCATCCAAAGTCTAGACTCTTCTAGAAGATGTCTTTAAACCTAATCCTAATCTCCTCCTAACCTTGTCACATTCCCTAAACATGGGTTAAGACTTACTAACCCAAGCCAAAGTTAACAAATATCTCTTCCTTCACCCACCCTCATTAAATGCCATCCACTTGCCTATCCCTAAGCTAATCCTAAACCATCCTAATCCATCCTCTAATCATTTGCACAAGCTTAAACAAGCTTAAAACCTTCCTAATCAAGTCCAAGTCGAAAACTCTCTCATCACCCTCAAAATATCTCAACCATAAAACTTTATGAAGTCCACTAGGTCATAAATGACTCTTACAAGCCCTTTTATTGCTCTTACAAGTCATTATGAGGGTCTTTATGAAGATTTTATCCCTTGAGCCTCCTTTGTTGACTCATCCTTCCCCTTTCCTCCATCCTCTCACCATGTGACATGTGTCACTCCTTGATTGGCTATAAGGAAGCACAATCCATGTGCTCTCCTCTCATGCAATCTGAGCCCTCCATAAGCTTTTTCCCATCCTTGCATCTTAGCCCTCAAACCCTCAAGCCTCTTGCCTATAAATTGGATCCTTCCCCTTTGAAAAATAACACAATCCATGAAGTAAAGTCATAATGCCATTTTGAGAAGCCATTTTACATCAAAACCATACACTCACACCCAAATTCCAACTCCATTTGAAGCCCTTTTTGAAGCATAAGCTTGAGCATACATCCTATCTATTTAGACAAAGCTACTCAACAAGAGAGCTTCTCATTGAGAGAGCCCATTAATGGCTCATATTCTCAATTGAGAGTTCATCTTAGTCTATCTTGAAGTTTATGAATTTTGTTTAGTTTGTAGAAACTTTATTTAAATTTGGTTTCTATTAGCATACTAACATTTCTCATACACAATATGTTTCTATATCACATTTTAGTGGCTCACTTTCCATTTTTTCAAGTTGCTACTAGATTTATTCTTTGTAGGGAAATAGTAAAATAGGTTTATTGCTTTGCATTAACATGCACAATGAATAAATTTTTTCCATATACTCATTTTTAATTGAAATGCACAAGAAATCTCTTAGTGGTGAACTATTCCATATTTCTTAAGCTTATTTATGCGATTTGTTATGTGTAGTTGACCATATGGCTTTGTTTGGTTTTTTTTATGGAGCTTGAGATTACCTTTTGGGTTTGCACCATGCCTCTCTATTTGAAAAACTAGAAATGAATTCCACATTAGTAGTTCTTTAAGGATAGTTTTTGGTGAATATGGCATTTCTAAAATTTTAAATACTACAAACATAATAGTTAAGAATGAGCTTTGGACATTGAAAGGAATATTAATGTATGTCTACTAGACTTGACCAAGAGGATAAGTCTATACCTAAACAAAGAAAACTAAGTAACGTTTTAGCAATTTCATCAGCCCAAGATAACCAATTAGACTCTCATGTGAGTATCTTTGTTTTTTGTTAAAGATTTGATAGTGTTATTGGTTCCTATTTTAAACTGGAATATATGTGATGAAGCATTGTTTTAACTCTTTGTTGGTTAATGTTGCACATATAGTTAAAATTAATAGCTGGAGAGGATGTTGAAATGGAATATGAAGTAGATGGTTGGTTGTATGTGAGTAACATATTTAATAAAAAATAATGCATTACATCTATTGATATATGATTGAAAAGATCATTTGAAGATCATTTGAGTATAAAGATTGATAAAGAAGACAATGTGTTGAATTATTGTTTCATCACTGATGTCAAACCTGCTACATTCTAGTAAGACAATTGCTTATATGTTTCAAGCACTATCACTTAGTTGATTGATGAGGACGATATGATCAACAAGATGTAAGAAAAGGACCTAGAGGAAAGGTTGAGTTATGATTATGTATTGAAGTGTAAGAATCAGTTAAGACGGTGATAATATAATGTATTGATGATCTACTTGAGGTTACAAAGTGACTGGATACACTTAGAAAGATTAGAAGAATAATGACTCACTATACTTAGAAAAATCAAAAGAATAAGGTTGAACAAAGTTCATTTTCCAAGCTTGACCAAGTTGACAGAAGGTGCCAAGCAAAGTTAGTAGATGTCAAGTAAATTAGTAGATGTCGACTGATTTTTAGTTGATGCCAAGTACTAATAAAATTGAGTTGATGCTGAGCGATTTTATAGTAGATGTCAAGTAGCATAGTATGTGCCAAGCATCATTAAATTGATAATGCCAAGCTGCTACATTATGAAAAAGATCAAAGATTTGCCAATTAAATATTGACAAGTTTGTTTTCTTCAAACTTGTGAATTAGGAGGAAGATAAGACTGATGAGCTTGAGGCACAGAATCTTATGTAAACCATTTTGGAGGTGAATTCAAATGGATTCTAGGAGAAGTTTCTAGAAAAGACAAGATATGGGGTAGATACATTGTATCCTACCTAATCCATCAAAAATCCTAGTTTTAGTGATGGATAATGAGTAGGAAAAGTGTTCTAATTTCCTATATGTAGGGATGTCTGGTCGTGAAGCAAAGAGGTTAGAGATTTTTGATGTGAAAATTTGACAAGGAGAAGAAAAGGGGTTTACTTCATCAAGTAACCCAAGAGAAGAAGTTTGCAATGGCATACTAAGCAAGAAGGCTAGAAGAGGATGAATGCTTGAAGGGTGAACAAGCTGTCAGAGATGTAAATATTGGAAGCCAAGAAAAGTTGAGGACTAAACAGTGATCCATAACTGCAAGTATGCTTCTAAGTTGTATTAGGTTAGGGTAAATCGTTCAGAGTAAGGTTGACTTAACAGTTATTAGAAAATCCTTTAATAGGGTGGCATTCCAAGTGAATGGCCTAAAGTCATCTAACAAGGCTCACTTTTAATAGGGTGATTGATATCCCTTAACTAGGTAACATTTAACAATGTGTATTGTAACTAACCTTTAATAGGGTTGACTTTTAACAAGGCATCACTTTAGAAGAGTGAAAAAGAAGTAGCATATTGCTAGTGGTTTTTCTCAAATTGGGTTTGCACATTAAATCATTGTGTCAAATATGCTGATGAATATGTTGTGTCTTATGCTTTACATTTTTGCATGTTGATTTTACAATAACATATCAGTTTTGGTTAACACACAATGAATGCATGCATGGCTAAGAGTTTTTTATGGGTTCATTAAATTGTGAAAAGTTTTATTTGTACATTTGGACCTTGAATGACTTATTCACCCCCCTCCCCCTCTTAGTTATTCTAAAATATTTTTCAATAGTTGGTATCAGAGCCTAGTTTCTTAAAAGGATTAGTTTTAAGGTACTAAAAGCGCAAAGATCAAGATGTCAAAAAGAGAGGTACCCAAGCTAAATAGAGATAACTTTCCTGCATGGCAAAGTTTGATGAAGCTACACTTTCAAGGAATTGGAGATTATGCACAATCTTTCATTTCAATAAAAAATGTTGATCCAACAAGAGCCCTAACTACTAAAGATTTGAAGAAAAAGAAAGAACACAATCAGGCAATGTTGGAGATTGCCTCTGCCCTCAACTATGTTGAATTTGATGAAATCAAAGGCCTTAAGAATGCAAAGTAGATGTGGGATTCCCTAGAAACCATCTATGAAGGAGACAAAAATGTTCAAAGAGCCAATTCAGAGAGCCTCAGAGGTAATTTTGATGACATGAGAATGGAAGAACATGAAAATATTGCTCAATATGTTTCTTGAATAGAAGTTGTTCGTGCAATAAAAGGTGCTACTGGTAAAATAGATGATGATATTTGTTGGATACAATTATCTAATTATGTGTTGTCTTTGATGTTACACAAATGTCATACAAGTCATCTATTAGCACTTACTGAGCTCAGTTGGTTTGCAAGAAGATTTACAATGTCTACTAAGCGTTCTTAGACTTTACCTTGTTCAAATAGTTGTTACCAAGCTTTCAAGGTTAGCAAAGGAAATTTAGTGTCTATTGAGCTCACCTAGTCATCAAAGGAAAATGTGGCAGAAAATAGTTCTTACCGAGCTCTCATGGTCAGTGAATGAAATTTAGTTCTTACCGAGTTCACTCGGTAGCCAAAGGATTTCATAGAATTTGCAGTGTTAACCGAGTTGAGATGGTTAACTTAGGAAATTGTTTTTGAAGTAGTTTTTACAGAGTAGAGTCATCCAGTAAAGGAATTTGTTAATTTATGATTTAATGCTTAATTATTTTAAGTATTATTTCTAGCCAACAATGGTAATGATTATAGGTGATTGTAACTTTTAATTGAGCCGACTTGATAATCTAAATGGTATATATGAGAGGTCAAGTTGTGAATTTTAAGTGTGATGAATTTGATGTGATATGAATGTGAAGGTGGACTGATTATTATAAGAGTGAATTTGAAGGATGATCAGAGATCATTAAGGAGCAACAAAGCTATATTTGATCAAGGAGGATGTAATGGTGTAGAATAGAGATTTGTAATCAGAAAATTTAGTTGCATCTTATTTAGGTCATTTCATTATTACTTTCTAACCATTGTAGTAGTGATTTCAAAACCTCTTAATAGAGTTGGTTTAACAACAATTTTGCAAATCCTCTAACAAGGTGATAGTTCAGGTGAATTGTTCTAAAGGCCTCTAACAAGGCCACTCCTAACAGGGTGAATAAATCCTCTAAGAGGGTAACACCTAATAGTGTGTTTTGTAAACCTTTAATAGGGATAGCTCCTAATAGGGCTCACTTCAGAAGAGTGAAAATCAATAGCTAGTTACTTGGTGGTTTTTCCCATCTTAAGTTTCCATGTTAAATTTGGTGTCTCATGTGTTCATGCATTTTACTTTCATGATTGCAAATCATTTCATATATGTTTAGATCTATTAAAGTTAACATTCATTACTCTTACCAAGTTACAACATTTTTGTGAATGTTTACTGAGTGATAGTGGTAAGTAACTTGTTTGACATCAAAGGGATCTATGGATTTGTTTTTATGGTAATTGATTCACCCCCCCTCTTAGTTACTCCATCTACAATTCCAATAATTGGTATCAGAGCTTTTGGTGCTTATAGGAAAAGATTTCTAGGATCGAAGCTAAAGACCAGGATTTCTTACAAGAGGGAAATTCCAAGACTTAATAGGGACAACTTCTCAGCACGACAAGGACTAATGAGACTTCATCTAGCTTCTATTGGTGATACAGGGTTGAAGTAGCTTGATGTAAAATATGTAGAACCTACTAGCACATTATCTATCAATAATATTGCTAAAAAGAAGACTCACAAAAACATGATGATAGATATTCCATATGCCCTAAGTTTTGAAGAATTTAATGATATCAAGGATTGAAAAATTTCTTTTGAAATGTGGAACAATTTGAAGGATATCTATGGAGGTGATGATAATGTGAGAAGAGCTAAAGTAGAAAGTTTGAGAGGTCAGTTTGATCAAATGAAGATGAGAGAAGATGAAAACATTGCAAAATATGTTGAAAGAGTCAAAGAAAATGTTAGTGCAATCAAATCTTCTAGAGGAGATATCAAGGAGGAAACAATTATAAGTAAAGTTCTTAGAACATTACTTCCCATTTATGCAATCAAAGTTTTTGCAATTCAAGAAAGAAGATGTGAAGTAAACCATAAGATAAATTTAGAGGCCATAGTTGGAAGATTGACTGCAATCAAGCTAAATAACTATGATAATTATGTTCTAGCTACCAAGAACATTGAATCGGCATTTGAAGCCAAGATTTCACTCAAGCAGAAAGGAAAGAAGATAAAGGATTCTCAGTCAGATAGTGAAGAAGAATCTGAACAGAGTTCAAACAGTGATCTTGAGGTGGTTGAAGCTCTGCTAGCAAGGAAATATTCAAGAGACAAGGAAATAAAAAAGTAAGGTTCCTCTAATCTATTTTTCTTGTGAATAAATTGGTCATATTGCTGGCAAGTGCCCAAACAAGAAAAACAAGGATGAGAAAAAAAGTCACAAATGCAATGGCAAGAAAGACTTCAAATCATTCAAGGACAAAGGTAAGAAAACATGTTTCATGGCTAAGGATTCTAATGATTCTGGTGATGAAGAAGAAGATGAAATTGTTTACATTGCTATGAAGGATGAGTCTGATAATGATGAGGAAATGGCACTTATTTCTCATGTTAGAAAAAATAATACATGGATTATAGATATTGATTGTTCTCATCACATGGCTGATGATAAAACTAAGTTTGAACATTTTGAAGACTATGATGGTGGCAGTGTGAGGTTTGGTAATAATGAACCTTGCTGCATAAAAGGAAGAGGAAGAATCTCACTAACCAAAGAACTTGTATGTGATAATGCATATTGGGTAGAAGGACTTAACCACAATCTATTGAGTGTGCATAACTACTCAATAATGGATTCAAATTGGAATTCATGCATGGAAAAGCAAGACTAATGGATGGCAAAGGAAAGTCGATTGGATCAAGTACTCAAACAAAAGGTAACTTGTTTTATCTTGAACTTGGTGAATGTTCATGCTTTATTGCTCAAGTTGAAGAAAGTTGGTTATGGCATAGGAGGTTGTGTCATGTGAACTTTGATAACTTGATGAAAATAAGTAAATTTAGGAAAGTAAGAGGCATTCCTAACATAAAGAAACCTGAGGTTGGTCTATGCAAGAATTGTCAAATTGGCAAGATGGGAAAGACTAGTTTTAAAAGTAAGAACTATCAGTCTGAAGAAGTTTTAGAAATTGTGCATACTGATTTTTATGGACCTATTGGAATTGGAAGCTATACTGGTGAAAAATTCTTCATTTTTTTTGTTGATGATTACTAAAGAATGATGATTGTCATGTACCTAAGAGAGAAATCAAAAGCATTTGAGAAGTTCAAATGGTATTTGGCTAGAGTAGAGAAGGAAATAGGCAAAATACTAAAATGCTTGAGGTTAGACAGAGGTGGTGAATTCATTTCACATGAGTTCAATAACTTTTGTATTGAAAGAGGAATCAAAAGGTAGGTATCAACCCCTAGAACTCCTAAAAAAAATGGAATAGTTGAAAGAAGGAATAGATCTATCATGGACTATGCAAGAACCTTAATGATTGAAAAGAACATTTCTATCAAATACTGGAAGGAAGCTATTAGCACTATAGTTCATACCTTAAACTGAGTACAACTAAAGAAGGACTCATTCAAAAGCCCTTATGAGTTATGGTATGGCTACAAACACAATGTAAGTTACCTAAAAATATTTGGAAGAAAATGCTACATCTTGAAAGAATCTAGAAAAGGTAAGTTTGATGTGAAGGGTGATGAAGGAATATTTTTGGAATATTCTTGCAAGAGTAAAGCATATAGATGTTTGAATTTGTCTACTCACAAAGTCATAGAAAGTGCACATGTGAAAGTTGATGAGTTTGTAGAAAGAATTCAAGAAGAACAAAAAAGGGAACCAAAAGACTATAGGAGATTTGTTTTCATTAAACCTAATACAGTGCGAGGTACACCTATCAATCAAAAATCTTCTACTCTAGAGTTTTCACTAACTAAGTTGTAGGAAATTCAAATCAAGCTACAAGAACTCAAGTCGCATTCTGATGCTACTGAGCCAATTCCTACCGAGTCTGAAGAACCCGAGTAGTAGAAAAAATAGTCAAAATTTGAAGCTGAAGTGCAAGAGGATGAAAATGCAAAGCATTCAAAAGGCAAGGAACTTGTATTAGCGAAGTATGTCAAGAAGCATCATGCACCAGATCAGATCATTAGAGATAAATCTAAAGGAACCATAACAAGAAGTAAGTTGAAAGGTACTTATTTACTTGCTGATTTTGAACCTAGAAATGTCAAAGATGCATTAGAAAATGAAAGTTGGATTGAGGCTATGAATGAAGAGATAGAGCAGATAGAGAAAAAAAAAGCATGGACTCTTGTACCTAGGCCTAAAGACAAAAATGTGATTGGAACTAAGTGGGTGTTCAAAAAAAAGTTAAATGAAGATGCTAAGGTGTCAAGAAACAAAGCTAGACTAATATGCAAAGGATACTCTCAAGAAGAAGGAATAAACTATGGAGAAAATTTTTCTCCTATTGCAAGATTGGAAGGTGTTAGGACCTTACTTGCATATGCTACATACAAAGGATTCAAAGTTTATTAGATGGATGTCAAGTTAGCATTTCTCAATGGTATACTAGATGAAAAGGTTTACATTGAACAGCCTAAAAGTTTTGTTGATCTAGACAAGAAGGACATGGTCTGCAAATTACATAAAGGATTGTATGGTCTAAAGCAAGCTCCTAGAGCATGGTATGAGAGATTGCATAACTATCTTGTTCAGATTGATTTTCAAAGAACTAATGATAACAGTAGCTTGTATATCAAGGAAGGACCAGATAATAAGATTTTTTTGGCAGAAATATTTATGGATGATACTTTGTTTATAGGAAATTATGATCAATGTAAAGAATTCTTAGAGAAAATGATTAAGGAATTTGAAATGTCAATGTTTGGTGAGATCAAATTCTTTGTTGGTCTTCAAATTCAGTAGAATAAGAATGGTATCTACATCACTAAATCAAAAGACATCAAGGAGATACTGAAAATTTTTGGTATGGAAGACTGCAAACCAATTGGGACTCCTAGGTGTACTAGATTCAAACTTACCAAGGATAATGAATCAAAGGAAGTGGATAAAACATTGTATAGATCTATGATTGGAAAGTTGCAATATGTAGTGTATACAAGACCTTATATTGCCCTTGTAGTTGGTATTGTAGCAAGATTTCAGCAAAACCAAGAGAAAATCACATGATGGCAATCAAAAGGATCATGAGATACTTGAAAGGCACTGAAGATTATGGATTATGGTATAAACTTGAAGGAAATTTGGATTTAAAAGTGTTCATTGATGCAGATTGGGTAGGAAACATTGATGACAGAAAGAGTACAACTGGAGGAGCTTTCTTTCTTGGAAAGAGGTTGGTTTCTTGGACAAGTAAAAAGAAAAATTGTATATCTCAGTCCATAGTAGAGGCAGAATATGTTGTAACAATAGTAAAATATTCAAATATTGTTTAGTTTAAACAATTATTGGAAGGAATGAAGGTAGAGATTGAAGAACCAATAGTCATGTTTTATGATAATACATGTGCAATTAACATTTCAAAGAATCTAGTGATGCATTCCAAAACTAGGCATATCGCTCTAAAGTATCACTTTGTCAGAGAATTGGTGCAGGGTAAGGAGATCAAATTGGAATATGTCCATACAAAGGAACAAATTGTTGACATATTCATAAAGACTTTACCTAAGGATGCATTCTTGTATCTAAGAGGTAAATTAGGGGTCATTCTCCTATTTGAAGCTCACTAAAATATAATTTTAGTGATGCATCAACAGGAACAGAGTTGAAGATCTATCAGTTGATGTAGTAAAGTAATGAAGACATTACATATGAATTAGTACTTAAGGTACATTGAAATTCATTTGAGCTATTCTTTCTTTGGCATGTGTTGTCAAAGAGGGAGAGTTTACTATCATACCTTTCTAAAATTTGCAAGAAAGAGAGTTTATGCAAGAGGGAGAGATTACTATGAAAGAGGGAGAGTTTTCCTATAGAGAACTGAAGTTTGAGGTGTAAAATTCTAGAGGGAGAAAACCTTCTACTAGAGAAAGTCTTGTTCTAAAATTTCATTATGCTATGACATGTTGAATTTCCATCAATTCCAAAGAGGGAGATTTTTGGATACAATTATCCAATTGTGTGTTATCTTTGATGTTACATAAATGTCATACAAGTCATCTGTTAGCACTTACCAAGCTCAGTTGGTTTGTATGAAGGTTTAAAATGTCTACCAAGCGTTCTTTGACTTTACCTTATGCAGATAGTTGTTACTGAGCTTTCAAGGTTAGCAAAGGAAATTTAGTGTCTACCGAGCTCACTTAGTCATTAAAGGAAAATGTGGCAGAAAACAGTTCTTACTGAGCTCTCATGGTCAGCCAAAGAAATTTAGTTCTTACTGAGTTCACTCAGAAGCCAAAGGATTTCATAGAATTTGTAGTGTTAACCAAGTTGAGATGGTTAACTCAGGAAATTTTTTTTGAAGTAGTGTTTATCAAGCAGAGTTGGCCAGTAAAGGAATTTGTTAATTTATGATTTAATGCTTAATTGTTTTAAGTATTATTTCCAGCCAACTATGGTAATGATTATAAGTGATTGTAACTTGTAATTGAGTTGACTTGATAATCTAAATGGTATATATGAGAGGTCAAGTTGCAAATTTTAAGTGTGATAAATTTGATGTGATATGAATGTGAAGGTGGATTGATTATTGTGAGAGTGAATTTTGAAGGATGATCAGAGATCATTAAGGAGAAACAAAGCTATATTTGATCAAGGAGGATCGAATGGTATAGAATAGAGATCTGTAATTAGCAAATTCAATTGCATCTTATTTAGGTCATTTAATTGTTACTTTCTAACAATCGTAGAAGTGATTCCAAAATCTCTTAACATAGTTTGTTTAACAACCATTTTGCAAATCCTCTAACAAGGTGACAATTTAGTTCAATTGTTCTAAAGCCCTCTTACAAAACCACTCCTAATAGGGTGAATAAATCCTCTAATAGGGTCACACCTAATAGTGTATTTTGTAAACTTTTAACAGGGTTGGCTCCTAACAAGGTTCACTTCGAAAATCAGTAGCTAGTTATTTGGTGGTTTTTTCCATATTGAGTTTCCACGTTAAATCTAGTGTCTCATGTGTTCATGCATTTTACTTTCATGATTGAAAATCATTTCATGCATGTTTAGATCTTTTAAAGTTAACATTCATTACTCTTACCAAGTTACAACATTTTTATGAATGTCTACTAAGTGATAGCAATAAGTAACTTTTTTGACATCTAAGGGATATGTGGGTTTGTTTTTGTGGTAACTGATTCACCCCCCCCTCTCAGTTACTCTATCTACATTTCCAACAGATAGTGTGCTAAGTAAATTCTTGAGAACATTGTTGCTTGTGTATGCCATTAGATTGTCTACAATCCAAGAGCTATGATGTATACCAGGAAATGATCTAACCCTTAAAGGTTTGGTAGGAAGACTTACTACTTTTGAGCTATCTAATTTTGACAACTATAGACCAAAGAGTATTGAATCAGCTTTCAAAGAAAAATTGTTACTGAAGGATTCTGAGGAGGTGAAGTAGAAGAAGAAGAAAAGAAAGATAAAGTATGCATCCAATGATAGTTGTACATATGAGAAAAACATTGAACAATTGGAAGCATTGCTAGCAAGAAGATTTCATAGAGGAAAAGGTAAATTCAAAGGTAAGCTGCCTATCATTTATGTTAATTGGATTGAATTTGGTCATATTATTGCAAGATGTACACAGAAGAAGAACTTCAAAGAAGGGAACAAGCACAAAAATAGAAAAGAAGATGATGGAAGAGACTACAAAGATAAAGGAAAGAAGTCATGCTACATTGTTGATGAACATGACTCTAATGAAAATGATGATGAAGTGGTATATGTTGCAATGAAGGATGAATTAGATGAGGATGAGGCGATTACACTAATGGCTTGTGTGAACAAGAATGACAAGTGGATCATTAATAGTGGATGCTCACATCACATGATTGGAGATAAAAGTAAGTTCATTACCTTGACCTGCTATGATAGAAATAGTGTAAGATTTGGTAATGATGCACTATGTTTAATAAAAAGAAAAGGGTCTATCAAGCTCACAAACAAGATTTCATGTGACAATGCTTATTATGTTGAATGATTGAATTATAACTTGTTAAGTGTGTCACAATTGAATAATTTGGGATACAAAATTGAGTTTGAAAACAAATTAGCCAAGATATATGATACAAATGGAAACTTGATTGGAAAAGGAGATCAAACAAGGAGTAATCTATTCTATTTGGATATAGAAGATGCTACTTGTCTTATTACAAAATTTGATGATGTATGCATTTGGCACAAGAAATTATGTCATGTTAACTTTGATAATTTGATTAGTATCAGTAACATGAAAAGAGTTAGAGGTTTTCTTAAGTTGAAGAAACTAGAAAATATAATGTGTAAACAATGTCAACTAGGCAAGATGACAAAGTCAAGCTATAAAAGTAAAGCTTATACCTCTAAGGAAATACTTGAAATTGTTCATACTGACTTGTGTGGACATATTGAAGTACAAAGCTACAAAGGAGATAAGTATATGATGTTATTTTTTGATGATTACTCTAGAATAATGACAATTATGTTTCTAAAATAAAAATTAGATTCTTTTCAAATGTTTAAATGGTACTTGGAAAGAGTGGAAAAAGAAACAAGAAAGAGTTTGAAATGCTTGAGATCAGACAGAGGAGGTGAATATACTTCACATGAGTTTGAGATGTTTTGCAATGACAAAGGAATCAAGAGATAGACATTTTCACCTAGGAGCTCTCCACAAAATGAAATTGTTGAAAGATGAAATAGGTCTATAATAGACCATGCTAGAACACTCATGATGGAGAAAAATGTTGCTCTGAAATACTGGAGAGAA
The DNA here is from genome assembly GCA_028749045.1 of Cupressus sempervirens. Classification (NCBI taxonomy): domain Eukaryota; kingdom Viridiplantae; phylum Streptophyta; class Pinopsida; order Cupressales; family Cupressaceae; genus Cupressus; species Cupressus sempervirens. The sequence goes on along the minus strand of CM053789.1, from coordinate 371,162,435 downwards.
GCTATAAGTACTGCTATATACACCTTGAACCATGTGCAAGTAAAGAAAGGTACTCACTCAAAACCTTTTGAACTATGGTATGGTCATCCACCTGATGTAAAATATTTTAAGGTATTTGGAAGTAAATGTTATATTCTTAAAGATGCTAGAAGTGGAAAGTTTGATGCAAAGAGAAAAGAAGTTATATTCCTTGGTTATTCCATAAGAAGTAAAGCTTACAAGTGTTTAAATACTAACACTAACAAAAATTGTAGAAAGTGCAAATGTGAATTTTGATGAGTTTATAGAAGCACATGAGGCTGAACCTACAAAAGAACTAGAAGATTAAAAGTCATTTGTATACTACTATGAAGGAATGCCTACTAAAAAAGATGATACAAATCATGTAACAAACCAATAGAAAGTCTCAACAACTACTAAGTCACATCGTGTGAATGTCAAGTTGCATTTAGATTCTGAGTTGCAGAATGAGGAAAATGCACAATTTGACTCTAGGATTAGCACACATGAAAGAGATGTTGAAATACTTGACAAAGATGTACATAGTGATATTGAAGCTAAAAGATAGAATGCAAACACAAGAATTGAGCCTAGACTATCTAAATATATCAAAAGACACCATCTTTCAGATCAAATAATTGGAGACAAAGATGCAAGGAAAATGACAAGAAATAGGTTGAGAGGTGAATCATGTCTATTAACCATGAAGGAACCTAGGACAGTGAGATATGCAATGGAAGATGATGATTGGTACAAGGCTATGGAAGAAGAAATTTAGTAGATAGAAAAGAACAAGACTTGGAGTCTAGTTCCTAGACCAGAAGACAAGAATGTGATTGACACAAAATGGGTATTCAGAAACAAGCTAGATGAGAATGGTGAAGTGACAAGAAATAAAGAAAGACTAGTTTTCAAAGGGTATGGACTAGAAGAAGGAATTGACTATGGTGAAAAATTTTCCCTTATTGCAAGAATGGAAGAAGTAAGAATTATGCTTTCTTATGCTACATATAAAGGTTTCAAAGTTAATCAGATGGATGTTAAGTTTGCATTTCTGAATGGCATATTAGAAGAATAAGTCTACATAGAATAGCTAGAAGGTTTCATTGATAAGAATAACAAGAACATGGTATGTAGACTATACAAAGCCCTATATAGATTGAAACAAGCACCAAGAACATGGTATGAGAGACTTCATACTTATCTTGTTAAGATTGGATTTGAAAGGATAGATGATAAAAAGAATTTGAATATGAAGACAGACAAAGAAAAAGGCATACTCTTATCTAAAATATTTGCTGATGACATAATATTTGGAGGACAAGATGCTTTGCGTAAAGATTTTGCAAATCAGATGAAGTAAGAGTTTGAAATGTCAATGTTTGGGGAGATCAAATTCTTTGTGGGATTACAAGTCTATCAAATGAAATATGGTGTATACATCACTCAGTCAAAATATGTCAAAGCGATATTGAATACATTTGGACTTGAAGATTCAAAATGAGTAAGTACACCTATGGTAATAGCAATCAAGCTATCAAAGAATGATGATTCAGCTAAGGTCAATTAAATGTTATACAGATCTATGATTGGAAAATTACAATATGTAGTACACAGTAGACCTAATATTGCATTAGCTATGGAGATAGTTGCTAGATTCTTTGCTAACCCTAGACATAATTACTTGATGGTTGTGAAAAGGATAATGAGATAATTGAAAGGAATAGAAGAGTATGGTTTATACTATAATAAGAATGAAAATTTTGAATTGAAAGCCTACATTGATGCTGATTGGGCTGAAAATATTGATGATAGAAAGAGCACTAGTGGAGGAGCATTCTTCTTAGGTAGAAGACTTCTTACATTGACTAGCAAGAAGCAGAGTTGTACTTCCCAATCTATTGCTAAAACAAAGTATGTTGTTGCTGTTATTAACTGCACAAACATTGTATGGATCAAACAACTACTTAAGGGAACAAAGGAAGAAATCACAGAATTGGTGTTACTTTATTGTGATAATACAATTGTTGTAAATATATCAAAGAATCTTGTAATGCATAAAAAGACAAAGAACATTGCAATAAAGTATCATTATTTAAGGGAATTGGTTCAAGTAAAAGAGGTGAAGATGGAATATATCAATACAAAGAAGCAAATTGCTGATATCTTTACTAAAGTATTACCTAAGGATGCTTATTATTATCTGAGAGGTAAACTAGGGGTGATACCCTTATCAAAGGCTATGTAAAAGATAGAGGGAGTGCCCTTCATCAAACAAGATGACATTCATTTCATACAAGTTAATTAGTAGATCTTACTTTAGGAAATTTCCTAAAGTAATCACAGAACTAGAATTTCAAATCAGTCACAAGCAAGGTGATAGAGGGAGAAAATTGAAGAGCTTGCAAAAGCCTATGTCTGCATATAACAAAGATGGAAAGTGTTGAGTATATGTCTTTGGAATTGTTGCCAAAGAGGGAGAAAGTAGAAAGCACTTAGAGGAAGGATCAAAACAAAAAGAGGGAGAATTAAATATATTCTGTTGATCCATGAAGGAAGAGAAATAGATAAATAAGGAACTCAAAGGGAGTTATATTTTGTAACCTAATCAGAAGAGAAATGGGTTGCTTCATCAAGTGACCCAAGAGAAGAAGTCTACAATGGTGTACTGAGCAAGAAGGCTAGAAGAGGATGAATGCTTGAAGGGTGAACAAGCTGTTATAGTTGTAAAGATTGGAAGCCAAGTAGAGTTGAGGATTGAATAGTGATCTGTAATCTACAAGTAAGGTTATAAGTTATATAAGATCAAAGCTCTATTGTTACTTTCTAACAATTGTATTAGATTAGGGTAAATCCTTTGGAGTAAGGTTGACTTAACAATCACTGGAAAATCCTTTAATAGGATGGCATTCCAAGTGAATAGCCTAATATCCTCTAACAAGGCTCACTTTTAATAGTGTGTATTGTAACCTTTAATAGGGTTGGCCTTTAATAGGGCATGACTTCGAAAGAGTGAAAAAGGAGTAGCATGTTAATGGTGGTTTTTCCCAAAGTGGGTTTCTACATTAAATCATTGTGTCAAATGTGTTGATGGATATGTTGTGTTTTATGTTTTACATTTTTGCATGTTGATTTTACAATAACATATCAGTTTTGGTTAATACACAATGAATGCATGCACGGCTAGGAGTGCATTAGATTGTATCAGAGATTTGTTTTTCAGTAGTTTATTGAATAACAATGGAAGTGTCAGTAATTTTTGTTTTTCTTTCAATCTAGCATTATATTATTTGATAATATAGAATTCGCCATTAAAAAGATTGAGAGCTAACCATAGGAAATAGGTGTACCTTTATGTTCTATTTTGGATGCTTCCACCTCATTTGCATGTAGCTAGTATATGATAATGGGATAGAATCTCCATGAGAGTCCTCTTGAACTTCTCCTTATATTGAAAGTAAGTTTTTCCTTTCTTTACTCTTTATTCCTTTTTTTGTTTTTTTCCCTTGTCAGGTAGCCAATTATGTTCTTCTCATGCATAAATGTTTTTGCTACCATATGAAAACATGGGATGAACTAAAATTTGCTAATGTGATAAATATAGATTTCATCTTGCAAGTAAAATTATTTTTGGGAAAAATAGTGATCTACAAATAACAAATCTAAAAGAATAATTCACTACAATGGAATTATATTTCTTGATATGTTGATCCACCATATAGTTCTATTTGAAAAAATAAGGTATGTCAATTGATTTTATTTTTAGTTTTCTACTTGTTATTCTAGGGCATCTAGAAAGTAAAAATGGTTTAATAAAATATCACCCACTCAAACATTAGACAATCATCCCATTCTAGATTAGGTACTAAAATTTTTCTATAAAGAAGGTTTCTTATTCCTTTTAAATATCTAATCTTAGTATATGAATAGTGATAATGTTGTTATCATAGTCAGGAATCATGGAAGACTATGAGTAGCAATGGAGGACAATCAAATAATGAGAAAAAAGGTGATTTTCATAGTTACAAAATGAATTGACAATGCAATTAAAAATGGTGATAAGTCACTATTGCGAGACAACAGTATCACATGAAGTTCAAAGATAAATGAGAAAAAGATTTTAAATAAGGGCATGTAAGTGATTTAAAGGAATCACTATTACACTAAGTGAAGTCAAAAAATAATGGAAAAGATGGTTTTTTCAATCATAGATGTTTTTGAATCCTTCTTTTTGACTGATGTACCATATCTATTTTGCAACTCACCTAGATTTTCCTTTATAGAAGCCTGCCCTCCAAGATTTTTAGAATTGAATTTTGGGCTTATAAAAGCTATATTTTTTAATAGATCTAGCTTTTTCTATGGAGTTGGTGACGATCCTTTTAAAGAAACTTCTAGTTGGAGGAGTAGCTATGGGTGAATTGTGTTTTGCTGAGTTTGTCAAAATATTCTTGGTATTGAGAATTTTTTTATTATTCAATGAGTTAAACCTTTTTTGTGTTGTATTCATTTTCATATGATAATCCATATTCTTTGCTTGAATTGGGCTTTCCTCCTCAATAGGAAAACATCTGGTATGCTCTTGAACTTTCTTTGCAAACAAGTTGTAGTTCATGTCTCAAGAATTTTGGATACTTCCACCTCCTTTAGGTATTTTATCTGATAATATAGATATCTTTGATGGATATCCCTTCTCCCATTATTTGATGGATTTTTTTGAGTGATCACTAGAGTTTGGGGAAAGATAATCTCATCACACATTTGATGGTCTATTATTTCTGCACTTCAACATTTGATTTATTGGAGTAAATGAGCAAAGAGCATTATGAAAATTTGTATCTTCCTTTGATCTAGTGAAGTTAGGCCAAGGGCAAGGGACATGCTATTCAAGCCATTGATTCTAATTGTAATGATTTATAGGTCTACTGAGGATTGTGCCACATTTAAAAAAATGTATTCTAGTTATAAATGAATATCAAATAAAACCAAACATTACAAATATTATATTGCATCAACTAGATTAATAATGATAATTAAATTCATATTTAGGGAAACTCAATATTCTTTTTAAAATAATAGACTTATATTATATTTCAATGTTGTGATAATGCCAAAAAATGGACTACATGAATACTCAGATATGATTCCCTATACAATGCCCAATAATGCTCAAATAATGATAGTAAGGAAAATTGACCACAAATGCAAACCAAATGAGTATGTTTGACAATATAATCAATAGAAGATCTATATAGCTTCCATTTTAAGCTCCTAGTGTTAGATGTTTTTAGACTATTGTATGTGAATATGAAGGGTTGTAGAGCTAGTGTCCAATTGTTTGTGGAGTTGTTGTCACAAAATCTTGCACCCTTGTCCAAAGTTTTTACCTAAGGACAACCTTGTGAAACATGGAAACAAACTCCAAGTTGTGGGACATGAAATATGAGGTTGAGTTTCCAAAGAAGGCCAAATTCCTTTATTATTAGGATGCACCTAACTACTCTTGGAGGAAAAAGAGAGAAGGAATTCATGAAAGCAAGCTACCTAATCTATTCTAAGGAGGTGATGCACCAAAATAGAGTGTTCAAACCAATCAAAGTTATATATATTCAGACTTGTTCAAATCCAACAATCACATGTAGACTAGACAACAAAAATGAATGACACAAGGAAGAAGAACATTCACTTATATATCATTCGTAGGGCAAAAGAGATACAATCATGAGAATTGAAAGTAGCCACAAAACATTGAAAAGAGTCAAATAAATCTTGCACAATACATCAATGGATGAAAGAGATAAAATAGAATGTCATTAGGTTAAAAGCCAAAGAGGATTTTTAGTGAACTTGTAGAGCAATAATAGAGAAACAAAGAATAGTTGACCCTAACCAAGAATTACAACTTTTCTTTTATAGTTCAAGCATAACTAAGATATTTTTGACTAATAATTACTCTACAACTACTACCATTAAGTGCTCAGAGAACAATCACGATGATACAAACAATAGATCTAATTTGGTACACTTGCAAAGGCATGAAAATCATCAAATCCTGACTAGAAGAAAAGCCTAAAGTGATAGAAATGGTGCCATTTAATTCATAACCATGAAAATGGATAACCTAGATGGTGGAGATATTTCCTTTGCATCATTTCTATCCTTGCATTCATTCAAGAGTAGTTAAAATCAATCATTAGGGATTGGATTGTGCAAGAAACCCCTACTTCTCCCATCCTTGGCTTGAAAAATTAGAAAAATTAGTAGGTCAACCCAGTAAAGAAACTAGGGTGATCCATGTGGACCAACCATGTTATTTCTTTTTGCCACCTTCTTTCTTTGATTAACTTTTACATTCACAGTGGCTAGAAAACACTTAACTATTACCATTGACACTTCATTTCTAACTATTTCATGGCTAAGATTCTTGTGAAATATGAGCCATATGGACATGTGTCCTCATGTTACTTTCCCACATTGTCTAAAGATTGGGCAAGTTCATAATGAAAAAAAGTGGCAATAATCAATCTGAGAAGATCAACGATCATGAAAGACCTTTGTTATTATTGTAGTTTCTTTTTATTTTTTAAATCCCACTAGACACTCAACATCCACCTTAGTATACACATAGTCCATTGACCACTCAGAACCTGCCCATATGCCATCTCACCTAACAACTTATTTGCACAGTCACCTTGGTGGTCCACTAAAGAAGTTGGATCCACAATACTATGTGGCAGAATGTTGCTTCCCCATATTCTCTAAAGTCTATACTTGTTGGAAAAGAGAGATAAGTGACAATCATGGATGATCCTTGATACAATGGTGTAAGAGGTGTGGGCCTACAAAAATAGTAAAGTGTGCAGTTAACCTAGGAAATAAGATATAACGTAAGGTTCTAAAGATATCTATTTTGCATGCTCTAATTTGAATATTTCAAATATATGAACATTAGCTGAGTTTAAATTCAAATACTTTTGTTTTGGTAGGAGAGAAAAATAAGCTTAAAATTATGGCGACTCAAGGGGGATGCAAGCCTACTATGCATGGACTAGTGGCTTACGCATCCATTGGAAATAGAGTCATATAAATCATGAAGATCCACCCAACAAAACCTTAAAATCGCTCTCTAACTTTGAAAAATAAGAAAACACACCTCTCTGTAACCACTATAAAAAAACACCATGTGCTCATGCACTTCTTGGAAAATAAGAACAAACATAACGAAAACTAACTTACTATGTACATAAAACACTCATTTCTATCAGAAATAGGGCTTGAGGTATATTCTGTTGACTAGAATAGGCAAGATTTCACCATTAGGCCTGGTTAACTAGAAATTATTAGCTTGCCTACAACTAATAATCACATAGGGACCACTCCATAGTGCATAAAATTTTGAGTGCCTCCCTAGTTTCTCCCTATCTGCATCCCAATTTAGCACAAGATAACCTTGTCTAGAAATTTTGAACTTAGCCTTATTATCAAAGATATTCTTCATCTATTGTTGGTGTGCTTCCAAGGTATGCATGCCCTGATTTCTTTTCTCTTCCAGCTCCATCAATTCTGTAATTCTTATAGACATAGCATCATTTCCAATTAGTTCCAATTGATGGGATAATTCTAGGGATGGAAACTCCAATGAGATAGGAAGCATTTCTTCTCTTTCATACACCAACATGAAGGGTGAGTTTCTAAAAGCCCTTTTAGGTGTTAATATGTTATCCCAAAGGGAAATTATCAATTTCTAGTGCCAACACCTTTGATTATCTTCAATAATCCTCTTAATGATTCTGATAAAATTCTTATTGGAGGACTCAGCCAAGCCATTACCTTGGGGGTAGTAATTGGAACAACTATTGAAGTATACGCCATGACTAATAGTCCATGTACAAATTTGAGCTCCTACAAATGATTTTGCATTGTCTAAAATTATGGAGAAAGGGGCACCAAACCTTGTAACAATTTCATCTAAGAATTTTGAAACTAAATTCTCAATAGCATCCTTTAATGCAATTGCTCTGTCCACCTAGTAAAGTAATTTGTAGTAGCTAGGATCCATTTATGACTAGAGTTATAAGGGGGATTGATGGAGCCTATGAAATCTAATCCCCATTGAGAAAAAGGATGATCCACTTGAATAGGATGAAGTGGGAGGGATGCAAGCATTTTCTTTCTTGAAAAGAAAACACATTTTTCACATTTTTTGACATACCTATGGCAATCATTTAACAAGGATGACCAGTAGTATCCTGCCTTCATTATCTTAATAGCAGTTGTTCTCACTAAAAAGTGGCCACCATTAGAACCATCATGAAGCTCCTTAATCATTCTCTCTACCTGATCTACATCAATGGATCTTAATAAAACTCCATTAAAGTCCTTCATGAAATGAACACCATCAACAATGGCATAAGGGATTATTTACAATCTAAACTATCTCCTTTTAGCCCTATCCAATCCTTTAAGATATCCATTTCCTAGCAAGAAGGTAATCATGTCATCTATACATACAAATCCTTCAATTATCATTTCCTACTTCTTGTTGCTTTGTCGATACCATAGCAACTCCCTCATTTGATTCTTGAGATGAGACCATCTTCTTGCACAGTCCTTTCCCTCTTACCAACTTAGCAATCTGGATGTTCACATCATAGTCCATCACCTTAGTGATCCAAATAGCTCTTTTCTCATTAATATCTTTGATCAAAAGGAAATCCTTAACACTTTCATGGCACACTAGCAAATGGATCATGTTGTGTGATAGATGGTGCCTGAACTTTATCAAAGATATTATGACTACAAGGGCTTGCTTTTACACATAGCTATATTTGTCTTCATACTCTTTAAGCCCTTCACTGAAGAAAGCAATAGCTTTTTCTTCTTTCTTATCATTCAATTGAGTCAAAACAAAAGAAATACTTGACTCCCCTCATAAGGTGTAAAGAATGAAATCTTTATCAAAATTTGGATTGATGAGAGTAGGGTTGAGGCTATCACTACCTTGATCTCTTCAAAACTTGCTTTCCCTTCCTTGGTCCATGAAAAGACCATGTTCTTCTTGAGCATAGGTGTAAGAGGTTTCACCATGGTAGTCAAATTAGGAATGAATCTCCTCACAAAATTTATCATAACAAGGAATCTTTTTAGCCCTTTCTTGTGGCTAGGGAGAGAGAGAGAGAGAGAGAGAGAGAGAGAGAGAGAGAGAGAGAGAGAGAGTATTGCCTTTATTCTCTCTGGATTAATGGTTAGACCATCTATAGATACTACATGTCCTAAAAATTTCCCTTGATTAGTAGAAAAGAAACACTTGCTTGGGTTTAGGGATACTTCATACTCTCTACATCCTATGAATACTTATTTCAGATGAACCAAATGATCTGATACATCCTTTTAATACACTATGATATCATCAAGGTATACCAACACAAACCTTTCAATCATGTTTTTGAAGGCCATCTCTATTTCCTTTTGAAAAGTGACACCTACATTTGTTAACCCAAAAGGCATCTTAATGTAAGCATAGATACCCCACTTGGTGATAAATATAGTCTTATATCTGTTAGAATCCTTGACTAACACCTGATTGTAACCAAAGAAACCATCAAAGAAAGAAAACCTCTCTGAACCACTGAACTTAGAAAAAATTTGTTCCATGGAAGGGAGGGGATGATGATCCTTAAGCGAGGCTTGGTTAAGATCCCTAAAGTCTACACATAGTCTAATTTCTCCACTATTCTTCCTAACAGGGACAAGATTGGCTACCCAAGAGGATTGCTTGATAGGGAAAATGGTATTGGCCTCTATTATGTAGGATAACTCCTTTCCCTTTAATGGCTCAATCTTAGGATTTATTGGCCTCTACTTTTGTCTAATAGGTTTGACATTATTAACTAAATTTATGGTATGTTGAAACAAGCTTGGGTCAAAACCCTTTAATCATCATATGTCCAAGAAAATACATCATTAAATTCTTGACATAGATGAAAAAAAAATTCTTCCTCAATTTTAGAATATACCTTCCCCATATTAGAGTCTTTTTACTAGAAAATATGACTAGTATGTGATAATCCTTGCTTACAACAAGGTCCATACCTCTATCTGTTGCTTGGTCATTAGGATTAAAGACACTCTCTAAGGTAATGAGACCCTTAGACAACTTATTGGAATTGAGGTTGATGATTTGATCCCCATATTGATCTTGTAACCTTGATTGGTTCCTATCTGAGAAATCTTCTTCATTCTATAAGAAACTTAAAATTTGTGCATCAGATTGAAACACTTGTCAATTGACATTATTATCAAAGATAGGAGGCCTAACCACCACTCTAATCTATTTTTTCTTTTCATCTTCAAGGCTCCTTGGCACATCATAAGATGCACCAACTATTGCAAGTCTATCAACATATCTATTTCCTAGGGATGCTTTGAATGTTAAATGTATTGAAATTTTCAAGAAAACCCTATACTCTATGTTGATAAGACTTGAGTAGACCATTTTTGGTGATAATTTGATTTCCCACCTAATTAACCACCAACTTACTATCTCCATATACACTTAAGACTTGAATTCCTCTTTTTTGAGCAAGCAGGAGACCTTGAAGAAATGCCTCATACTCTGTAGTGTATCTAGTACAACTTAATTGAAGACTAAATGAGAAGTAATACCTTTATAGCATAGGAGAAACCAACATCACACTAGTACCTAATCCATTTTTATTTCTTGATCCATTAAAGTACATGCTCCATATCTCACTCATATTCCCCTTGTTCTTCATAAGATTAGGGACAAGAACTTTCTTTTCTGATATACAATAAGTACCAAGGTATGTCTCCAAGGTTTTTGATATAGGATCAAATTGATACACATTAGCCCACTCATCCAAAATGAAATCAAGCATCTTAGCTAGGGAAGTGGCAGGCTCCTTCATCATATCACTTTCATCTATCTCTAAGATAGGGCAATTCATATTGATGAGATTAGGAGTGTAGAGCTCAATATGATTGAGGGCTAAGGGCTCTACTCTGATTAAAGCTTTAATTGCATATCTTGTTCTAGAAAACATGTATGAAAAATTAGAGGATATGTAGCCATCTATTTGGGCAGTGAAATCTCTTGAGAGGTAGATGACAAAGTGTGGCTCAACTTTGGAAACTAATATTACTTGGACTATAGTACAACCATGGCATGCATGTAGGGCCATTTCAAAATTCCTAAGGATCCTTATAGTCTTGATAGTACTACCATCCAACTATAAGACATCCCTAACAATGGGCTCATATTTCATTCCTAGGACATCAACTACACACTTAGGCATTACTGAACTAATAGCCCCTGAATCAATCATGCAGTTGTGAACTAACGTATCCCCTATAATTAGATAAACTTAAAATGAAGGAGGTTTTATCTTCTTACTCACTTCTCCTTTGTTTGATGGTTGTACAATACTTGTGGCAATCTCCATGCTAGATAGATAATCCTTTGGTTCAATGTTCTCCAATTCTTACTACAACAACTTCTTTTGCATAGGTATAGTAGCAATAGCATCCCACATGGAAATGTTCACATTTTTTTTCTTCATTTGATATACCACACTAAATGATGATTTAGGTGCTTTGGTAGAAGGCTTGAGAGCTACATGTGTAAGAGGTGGAGACAAAATAACTTGAGGGCCATTTACATCTCTTCTACTACTACTTTTATTTTGCTACTTAGGAGAATTTGATTGATCATTTACTAATTTTACATGAGGTATTGTATTTGACATTAAGGCTTGATTAGGAGGAGGAGGGAGAGCATCTTTGTTGACTCTTCTTTTTCTCCTAGTATTGTGAGCAATGGAATCTTGATTTACATTGCAATGCTTTTCCACTAAATAGGAGCAATCACCTTGCCATTACCAATGTGAGACATCATTGGGTTGGATTACATTATATGATTTCCCTTCTACACCTTGGGTGGTCAAAGATAATTAGGATTCAAATTTGTGACACATACAATAGGAATAAGAGTAATTGTAGGATGGACAAAAATCTTGATCTTGAGCCATATTGCTCTAGAGGACTAAGGCCCTACTTTGATTTGCATTTAAAGTAGAAGCATGACTATTCTTCCTGCTCTGATCAAAAGAAGCACTCCCATGATTATGATTTTGATGCCTACCATTGTTTAGAGTTTTGTATTGTAGTTGAGGTGTCTTATTACCCTAAGCTTTTTGTCTCTCCAAAGTCACCACTTTGTTGCTCACTTTTAGCATCACGAAGAAGCTATCTTCCAACTTCTTCTCTTGGCCTTGCAATCTCCTAGGTCCAAAGGCAAAGGGGATTTATAGTGAACTTGTAGAGAAATATCAAAGAAATGATGAAGAGTTGACCCTAACCAAGAATTACAAATTTTTATTTATATTCCAAGCATAACTGAGATATTTTTGACTGAGAGTTACTCTACAACTATTGCCATTAAGTGCTTAGAGAACAATCATGGTGATCCAAAAAATAGATCTAATTTGGTATTCTATAGAGGCATGAAAATCATAAAACCTTAACTAGAAGAAAACCCTGGAGTGTTAGAAACATCACCATTTAATGCATAACTAGGCAAATGGATAACCTAGATGATAGAGAGATGTGCTTTGCATCATTTCTATCCCTAGATTCATTCGAGGATGGTTGAAATCAATCATGGGGATCAGATGTGTGAGAAAACCATACTTCTCCCATTCTTGGCTTGACAAATTAGCATTATCAACAAGTCAACCTAGTCAAGCAACCAAGGTGAGCCATGTGGACCAACTATGTTATTTCTTTTCGCCACCTTCTTTCTCTGGTTAACTTTTACATTCACCATATTTGGAAAACACTTAATTGTTACTATCAACACTTTATTTCTAACTTTTTTGTGGCTAAGCTTCTTATGAACTATGATCCATATGGATACATGTCATCATGTCACTTTCTTGCATTTTCTAAAGATCGGGCAAGTCCATAATGCCAAAAAGTGATGATCATCGATCTGAGAAGATCAAAAATCATGAAAGACCTCCATTATTATTTAACTTTCTTTTGACTTTTTTAGGACCACTAGACACTCAACATCCACCTTAGCATACACATAGTCCTTTGACCTATCAAAACCCACTTGTATGCCAATTCACCTAACAACTTATTTGCACAATCACCTTGGTGGCCTATTGAAGAAGTTGGACCCATAATCTACATGGTTATAGAAAATCACTTCCTTGCATTCTCTAAGGTTCATACTTGTTGAAAAATCAAGAAAGTGATAACTATGGATGATCCTTGATCTAGCAATGGAAGAAGTGCAGGACTATGGAAATAGTAAAGTGCATAGTTAACCCAGGAAATAAGATATAACATAAGGTTCTAAAGATATGTATTTTGCATGCCCTAATTTGAATGTTTCAAATTTATGAATGCTAGCTGAGTTTAAATTCAAATATTTCCATTTTGGCGGTTGGGAAAAATTAGCTAATAGGAGTCACAAGCTTGTACAAAGCCTTGTAGAATAATTCTCCAATATTATTTAAATTTATGATATTTTTCTTTAAAATGTCAATCAACCTAATGGAAACCAAGTCTCTTATTTTTAATAAATAACTGATGTCACTTCCTCATTTCTCAAAACATCTAAGAACATGTCTTTCCCACAATTCATTTTTGTCATTTAGCTCCAAGAAGGACCTGTGCAATCAAAGATGGTAGTTAAGTTGAAGAAGGGCCTTGATGATAAGGTAGACAAAGAACCTCGATATGGATTTTGTGCTTTGGTTCATGCCTAGGCTTGAGAAGATATATTGGCAACATGAGATGCATTTAGGTAAAAGATTTGAGAAATAAGAATTGAAGGCACTAATCAAACTTCAATAAACTAATGCATGTTATAAAAACATGAAGAAACATTGTAGAGAGACATTTATTGGAGATAGTTAGCACAAATCTATGGAGAGGCTATGATTTTAATTAGAAGATTTCAAAAACCAAACCTAGTCAATGTCAGCAATTTGTGTGCAAATTTTGCATAGGTGGGATCATTGTTTAGGTGTTTCACATAAACTATGAATTAGGTGTCCCATAGGTAGCAATTCTTTTAACCATGTTGGTGTTCTACAACAAAAACTATATATGAGGCATTTTGGTTGGAATAAATGCCACATTATGTGTCATATGAAGAATTCTCTAAGACATGTGTTAAAAGATTTTTTTTTAAAAATAATTCAACTAGTCATCATGATAGATGTTCTGATAGCTAGCTATCACTTGCATAACACAGTCATCATAAAAGCATTGTAATTATGTTGGTCAATCCTAATAGATGAACATCACTTCTATAGCATAGTTGTCACATTAACATTGCAATTGTGACAATGACTAGAAGTTAAATCATAGAGTCAGTCATTTCCATTACAACAAATCACCTCCCTATTAAAATTTGTGATAGAAAAAGTCTGATGCCTATCTGACAGAAGCCAATCCATGGTCATGTCACTAAGGCAATGGTTAGACCTTACAATTGTAATGACCTACCATTGCAATTCAAGTCCAAATTTAGTAGTGTGTGATTGGCCTTGGATAGAGGATGTCCTACCCAAGAAGAAAATTAATGGGAGCACTCCATGAGAGGATAGTGAAATAGCTAAGGGTTAGGAAGCCCAATCTAGAGATGTCATTAAGGTTGAGATTAAATTAGAGGGTAGAATAGTATAGTTAGATATGTTATTGTTATGATTCTAACCATTGTTTTGTAGGTATTACTTGTCCCAAGATAACCCTAATAGTGGGGACATTACATTTATTGCCTCTTCTTCTATCAAAATGGAATGACACCATGCTTGAGGGGAATTTCATGTTGTACCACCTTTGGGAAAAAATATTTGAGGTCATTATATGAGTATGCCAAGACATCCATGTATTGATGTAACAAAGAGATGAACTTCTCTCTTTCCTTTGGAGTGCAATATTTTCCAATATTTACCATTTTTGGATTAACTTCTAACCCTAGATTATATTTCTCATATTCCATAGTAGAGGTGGTCCTTGATTGTTCTTGCACCTTAACATATATACCATTATTGTTAAACTAAATCTCTAAAGAAACTAAACCTTTAGGAATATTATTTCTCTTTATCTAATTAGATTATTCACTAGTTTCATGATCAATATATCGGACTAACTCTCTAGATGATGACTTTTTTTCTCTCAAAGTAGAGCTCATCAAAATTTTCCTTTGTTCAAGGAAATTGATGATCTATTCATCATCATTAAACACTTTCTAGTGATCTTAATTGTCAAGGACACTTGGCTGTAAAATAATCTCAATCTAATATAGATTATCAATGAAATCCTTGTGAGGAATAAAAAAGGTGGCTGACAAAGTAAGAGATTCAATTTTGTCATTATACTCCCTTAGAAATACAAATATGATGAAAGTATCAAATGGATTGTTGCAATTTCATACCAAGTTGTAGTAATGTCTTAGCCTCTTATTTCTTGTTTGGTACTAACTATGCACATTACACACCACCAATTTGACATCACCTTAGGCACGTAAATTTTTTATTCCTTTTGTAAGAATTTACCTTAGGGAAAAATTCACCCGAGACCAAGGAACCAAACACAAGCACAATAGTAGACTAGAATGAGTATGATCAGAATGATGATATATTCATTCAATATTCAATGTGAAAGTACACTAGGAGTGCCTGTATATAAAGGCCTCTAGAAAGATTGTAGAATGCATCGAAGTTAGCAACATGATAAGTCATAAAACTAAGCACATGTCCACCAGATATGGGTTATCCTCCATTAAGCATGGGAGTAAGTGTTATGATGAGAGGATAAGCCTATAATGGTGTAGCACACAAAATAATGTTGTAGACAACATGTGCTAAAATGGGAGTGTGAATAACTATGTTGTCTACATGAAAACTCAGTGAATGATGCAAACTATAATGTTGTAGACATCACATGTTGAATTAGAGTTGCATACTTCTGTGTTGTCAACATAACAACTCATGAGAGTACACAAACTCCTAAGTGTCTCACCTAAATAAATAATAAAATAATGCATTAACCTAAGTAAACTTAAGTAAAGTGTAAATAGTAAATACTTATTTACACCGACAACCCCCCTTAAGTGAAACTTAGGGGAATGCACTTAAGTTCACAAAGTCTAGGATGAAATGCATAATGGGTCTTGGCTACTAGGCCATATTAGGTACCCATGTACATAATGAAATGCAATCTCTCATAAAGCAGAGAAAGAGGGAAAACCTCATGGGAAAATCCATCCCCCAAAAAGAGAGATGAGAAAACTAGATGCATTGATGGATGGAGTAATCAAGACCCCCCATTACAACATAAATCAAGTATATACAATAAAGAAATGTGAGAAGAACACTATCCCAAAAAATGAAGAGGTCCCCTCCCACAAGAGAGAAGAAGAGAGACAAGGTAGTCTTCCCCCCCCCCCCCCCCCATAAAAAAAAAAAATGAAAAGTGTCAATTGGTGATAGCTACTTTGATGTAGAAGTTGATCTAGGACTATTGAATAGCGTTCCTCCCTTTGGAAGAAATGATACCATAGGTACAAGTGAGATGCTTCCGCTATGTGTGGAAAGAATCTCAATGATCACTAATGTCTCTAAAACTTGTTCAACTATCCCTGTGAAGGATGAATGTAGAACCTGTCTTGAAGAATTTTTTGTTTCCTCAACTAATAGAGAGACCTCCTGCAACTACTCTACATAAGTATCCAGAATCACATCAACCTGTAAAGATAGATCATGTAAAGAATGGACATGAGGGTCAGAGTGAGCCCTCACAACAACTGTAAAAGGATCTTCTCCATCAAAGAGAAGATTTATATCATCAATGATGTCCCTAAAATTTTCTATGTATGACTCCACAAACAAATGTAAAATGTCTGCTATGTAGTCATCTTCTGTTGCTAAAGTTGGAGGACTAAGTGTACCCTGTTGTGCTGGACCTATCACTGTGTCAATAATTGTCTAAATCTATTGAAGCACTATCACTAGTGTCACTATTAGTTTCCATAATGTATGATGTGTGGAGAGGATTAGAGGATAAGCTTGGTGAATTTTCCTCAAAGTGTACATCCTTCTCCACAAAGATCTCATGTGTCTCAAGATCCATAAGTCTGTATGCCTTCACATCATCTTCATATACAATGAAAGTAAAAGCTCAAGGTGATAGTGCCTTGCATCCCCTGAAAGATATGTTTTTTCTCACAACTAGTTTTCTACCACACCATGCCTCAAAAGGAGTCTTTCCTACATTTAAGGTAGGATGAGGAGACCTATTAAGTATGTGATTGACACTACTGATTGCTTCAACTTCAAGTGATGGATCTAGAGACTTGGATTGTATCATGTAACTTTCCATTGACTTAAGAGTTTGGATCCTCAATGTTGCAATATCTTTCTTGTGTGGATTGAATGCTAGTGGATTCTGAAGATCAATTCCCTCAAGTTTGCAAAAGTCTTTAAGTCTTATGTCCACATATTTTCTTTCATTTTCTATCCCAAGAACCTTGATAGCTTTCCTAGATTTATATTCAACATGAATATTGAAGGCTTGAAGCTTGTCCAACACTTCATTCTTGTGATGAAGAAAGTAGACCCAAATGTATCTTGAAAAATCATCAATGAAAGTAAGTATGTAGCGACCCTGGCTGACTGACATCACTACAAAAGAACCTACTAGTACCATGTGAACCAACTAAAGAACAACTAGTGCTCTTGGAGACTTCCCTTTATGTAACTTCTCCTCTAGATGTATATCCATTGATCTTGTTGAACATTCATCAGTGGAAAAGTTGATTGTAGGTAGACATTTAACCATTTTGTTTGAGCAAAGTTGCTAAAAATAGCGGAAGGCAAGATGACCAAACTGCTCATGCCATAATTGGATTTGTGAATTAGATTGAGTAAACAAGGCTTGAGAAGGAGACTTAAGCACAAAGTGGGAGAAAGAATACAACCTTTTGTCATGTTTAACTTTCCCCACTGCAACCACTAAATCATCTTTTAGACTATGCACCTTTACTAAGTTAGGAAGGAACTCAACTTTATGACTATCTCCAAGGTGAATGATTTGGTAAATTGAGAGGAGATTAGAACTTAGGTTAGGAACATAGAGAACATATTTTAATTCTCCATTTTCCATTTCCACATTTCCTTTCCCTTCAACCTCCATTTTTGTATCATCTCCCACAAATATGTGTGGTACCTTTGACTGCTTCAAATGAAGAAAAATCTCCTTTTGAATAACCCATATGATACAAGGCACCTGAGTCAAGAATCCATTCCTTTGAAGAATTTGAATTTTCCATGAGTGCTTGCCCTTTTCCCTTTGAATCTGAAGAAGACCTTTCTCCTTGTAAGCATTAGGTAGTGGAACATTATGTTTATTCATGATGGTGGTCAACTCATTAGTCTTCTTATGATAACACTCATGTTCTTCATGACCCAATTTCTTGCAATAAGTACACTTTTTCTTGTCCTTATTATTGTCTCCCTTCTTATTTGAATTTGAAGACTTACCTTGTTGATTTGATTATGATGTTTCCTTTTCTACATCCTCTAATTTATTCTTCCACTTCTTATTCTTGCCCTTTCCTTTATTTGAAGATTGACCAGCTAAATGTTGAGAAACCTCATTATTCGCCACCAATGCCTTAGACTTTGGAAAATTGAGAATCCCTATTGATTTCAACTTCTTTTCTTCTTTAGCCAATAGATCAGCATAATCCTCAAAAGAGATTTTTTGATAGGTAGACCCTAATGTAGTCTTTGATGTGTTATAAGTAGAAACAAATATAAATTACTCAAATGGAAACTTATTATGTATGAGATAGATTAACCTATCATCTTTAATAGGATTCCCACAATCATCTAGCTTCATTATTAATTCATTCTCACCTTTATGATAAAAGCCTATATGGAATCAAATGCCTTAGGATCCAAGGAGATGAGCTCATCTTCAATTTTGAAAACATCTTGCTCAAATACTTTACCATATAGGTTTTTGAGGGTATCCCAAGCTTCCTTGGATGTACGAGAGTTCTAAATCTAATACATGATCTTGTCATCAACCCCCAAACAAATATCAGCTAGGGCTTTCCTATCCATTGTTTTCCAATCAGTGATTTCATTGGTAGATACTTCATCACTTGTTGGTTTAGGAAGGGTACCATCTACATATTGAAAAACTCCTTTATGCATTAAATGACATCACATTTTAATGGACCATGTAGCATAGTTATGTGGAGTTAATTTTGGAAACTTAAAATTTCCCATTATGCAAAAAATGAAAGAAAATTGTAGAAAAAAAGTAACACAACACCAAGAACACCCCCCTTTTTACTCAATCAAGAAACCCCCCTAAAAAAATACTTTTGGCACTTTATATGTAGTGCGATTACAATGGAAACTTTCCAAATTTGGCCTTAGTGGACTTCCAATTTTTCTTTTTACAACCTCCTTATGGAGTTCAAAACTGGAACATTACAATGCATCTCAGATATACAACAATTATAAAGATATATCAAAGTATTATAGTGCATAAAAGGACCTAATTCTAAAAGTGACACTTTTTTCCACACAACCCTATAATCTAATTGTAGATCTAGAAAGTAGACCAAAAATAATGCATTTTCAAAAAAATGGAACCTATTTTCATGTCCAGATGAGCCCATATAGAGCATTTGAAGTTGCAAAATGTAGGATTGGACAAGTACAATCACCAAAAGACAAAATTTCTAGAAAAGAATCACACCACTAAAAAATTTAGGAAATTCTACCCAATTTCAAAAAAATTGGACCTAATTTGGAGTTTGGATGACTAAGATATCGCCTCCCAAAGTTAGACTGCAAAATCAAAATTCAATCTGGAGAGGTGTCGCATCAACAAAAGATAGGGTTAAATTTAATGGTCATATGATCATCACAATACTTCTATTTTTCCTTTGTATGACGGTCAAATGACTATCAAATTTAGGCTTAGGAATTGATGATGTCAATGAAAACTCTACCCCTAGATGAGGTCAACATGATGTAATGATGATGTTAGTAGTATAGATGATGATGTCACCTATATAGAATTGTACGAATATTTATAGAAAAAATGTGTCTTGGCTATGTGTACTATACAGTCTACTATGTAGATCATTGACTAGGCATGGGAGTTGATGTGGATTTCTTGTGTAGATATATGATGATGTCCATTGTGGCTAATTCTATGTGAACATCTATCTATCATTGTAGTGGGCCACGTGGCAAAATATTAATCTATGTGGCACTACAGAATGGATAGCTTGTGGGAGAGCATGGATTTGTCCACGTGGAGGATAGCTAGCTGGTCTACAGGCTGTCGCTATCAATGATGTGGATGTCTATGGTTAGGTGACTAGAAGCACTACGAGCTGACAGGGACTCCCATTGGGGAAGATTTTTCCACCAACAAGGGCTGGATTTATATTACATTTCCAGACTCTTAATAATAATCCCACATTGCATGGGTAATGAACTAGGGTTCTGTTTAATAGAACCAAGCTATGTAAAGGATTTCAAATGGACAGTCAGGGATATTAAGCTCACTGTAGAAATTTGTGTTGTTTTCTAGAGAATAAAATGGCCGCTTGGATTTGGTGGCTAGTTGCTTGCACACTAGAAAATAGATAATGTGTCCACAAAATAATAAATAGTCTACAGACTAGTGTGTGTCTACTCGATTTTGCAAAAAAATTCCTCTACTAGCCTGACTAGGCAAAAAAATATTTTTTTTTGAAAATACCCACAAATTGAAAAAAATGCAGAGAATAAATAGAATTTAGATCTGAGAAATAAATAAGCAAATCAATTAAATGACCATACCCAAACTTGCAAATCAGGCCTTCAATTTCCGATTTGCAAAAAAATGCCTCAAGATTAACTTTAGCCCAATATAGGCAAATTTATAGTCAATCTTCACTAAATTGATGTTCTGGATGTAAGGTAAGGTTTTATTTGGCTCTAAATGCTCACAATTTCTATAGATTCTCTAGATTTGGGTCAAGGTGCTAAAGCAACAATGGCCTCAAATGGCTATGTGAAGAGAATCTCCCCAAGCTCTAATACCATGTAAGAATTTTCCTTAGGACAGAATTCACCTAAGACCAAAGAACTCAAACACAAGCACAATAGTAGACCAGAAAGAGTATGATTAGAATGATGATATATTCATTCAATATTCAATGTGAAAGTACACTAGGAGTGCACATATATAAAGGCCTCTAGAAAGCTTCTAGAATACATAGAAGTTAGCAACATGATAAGTCATACAACCAAGCACATGTCCACCAAATATGAGTTATCCTCCATTAAGCATGGGAGTAAGTGCGATGATGAGAGGATAAGCCTACAATGGTGTAGCATGCAAAATAATGTTGTAGACAACATGTGCTAAAATGGGAGCGCAAATAACTGTGTTGTCTATACAACAACTCAATGAATGATGCAAATTTCAATGTTGTAGAAACCATGTGATGAACTAGAGTTGCATAGTTTCTGTGTTGTCAACATGACAACTCATGAGAGTACAGAAACTCCTAAGTGTTTCACCTAAATAAATAATAAAATAATGAAATATAATAAAATAATGCATTAACCTAAGTAAACTTAAGTAAAGTAAAAATATGAAATACTTATTTACACCAACACCTTTCTTGTGTGATATTTCAATACCAAAAAAAAAGGCTTCATATGCATTTTTGTTATTGGTATTGTTGACTTGCAATTTGACTGAAAAGGGAAAGAGCTCACCTTTTGGAGATATCAAAACTATCCCTATACCAAATCCTAGAGATGTACAAGTACTGTCAGTTTCCAACATCCAAACATCATTGGAACTACTAATGCTTTCTTCTATAGATTTTGGGTAGGACTTGTAGCTTTTTCAATCATGGTGAATGATTCATCTTCAACCATGATGAAAGATTCATTAGAATTTTAATGTGTATCTTGATCCTCACATCAAAAAATCTATTGGTATCAGAGAGGTAGGAAGAACCTTCTAATCCATCAATCCAGTCTTGTGCAAATTCTAAAATTTCACCAACATGAAGGTAATAGCTTCTATTTCCTAAAATATGAGCATTATGTTCATCAAACTTAATAATTGTGTAATTCATCTCCCTCTCAGGAAGTAGCTCAACATGTCCATATTTGCCCCCTACATCCTTACAAAATTTTATGCCCAAGTAACATTCCATAAGCAAAAACATCTGTGACCAAGATGATCATCTTAATTTTGTTTTCTAGGAAGGATGCACATGCAAATTGTGCATCTTTTAATTGCCCCTAAGATGCACTTGCTTATTTATCATAGAATTGTAGTTTCCAAAAGATTTTTTTAGGGTAAGGCCCAACAAATCTACCACTTTGGATGCTATGATGTTGTTGGAGACACCTGAATCAATAACACAATTACTAAGCTTCAAATCATTTATTAGTAAGGAAATATAGGAAGGCTCTATTTTCCCAGAAATGAATAATGGAATAGTAACTAGGTTATTGGGTAGAATTCTAGGTTCTGAGACAACAGTAAGAATTTTTGTGGGGTGGGGTTCCTTAGAAAACTTAGTAAGCATTTCTAGCTAATCCAGATATATTTAAAGGTATTTTATCTCAGACATCTAGATTTTAGTTTTTTTGGCATGATCTACAATATCAAAAGCTTGGAAAGAACTTGCCAAAGAAGATGAGAAACTTTTAGTTTTGGGTTTTGGACTTGAGATGTTGGGTTTGTATGTACATAGAAACAAGAGGAGGAGGCGTTCTTACTTGGTTTTTTATTGCATCCTTAGGAAGCGTAGGAAATGATGTTTTCATTTGGCAATGGTGATACAAATTTGTACATCATCTTGTACTTTTGATGACTCATCTCCTTGAGGATCTAACTATATTTCAAAACAAGTCATAATTGTGTATTCTTGAGAAAAAGCCTTCCTAAGTATATGTATCATCATAGTGTACACACCTAATGCTAGAGTCACCAGTTAATCCATCACTTCCATTATATATAGTGACAATGTGCTTTGACTGATAATCTTTTGGTAAGGTATTAGCTTGATCATTTTTCAAAGTAATCTATGGTTTGGTTTCTTGGTAGGGATTCAATTGTGAGCCTCTTTGGAGGAGGGGATAGCTTTTCTTGATTTTTTTTCATGGTTATGAGAAACATTAGGATACATCCTCCTTGGTATGTCATTGTATGGGGCAGCAAAAGAACCTTAAGATCCTATTTTTTAAGAGCAAGTGATTCATGTTGCCAGCTTTTGTACCATAGGGTTTGTATTGCTTGAAGTTGAAGCTTCATGGAAGGAGTTCCCCTTCAATTAGTCCTAGAAAAATTTACCAACCATATGTCATGCCCAATTTTCAAACCAACTTCAAACAAAATTTTTTTAAACATGTATAAGTATGTCATGAACATAAACATTTGAAAATCTATAAAACTGGTTATGTATAATCATAGAACATTTTAAGGATTAAGAACAAGTTTATTATATCTATCTTTCTAGAACATGAAGTTGCAATATCATAAAATACATTAAAGGAGATTATTTCTCTTTCTTATTTATAAACTATGAATCAGATTTCAAATCTTTTTTATTAAATGGTTGATGCTAACAAACACCTAAATTGTCATCTTAGAAGTATACAAATTATGTAACTCTTAATAGGAGATTTCTTGTTCCTTGAAATATCATAGGAAAACCTTTAACACTTTAAAAATGCAAAATTATAGACTTTCATTTTTACATAATGACTTACACAACTTGAAATCAAATAACCAAACATAAGCTCTTTCAATTTTCATGTATGTTCCTTTGCAAAAATACAAGAAGATAACCAAACTACTTACAACCTTTCTCTTTTCCTCCCAACCAATTCATGTCATCCTAAGATCTTAAAGATCCTAGCCATGCCCTTAAGAAAGAGATCTCAACATAACAAAAGATCCATTGGTGTTACCACAACAAACCCTTTACAAAATAAACCTTTCAATGACTTTCTAAATCATATATTACATAAATAATTTACCGTGAAAGAGAAAATAGATACAAATCACTTATCTTTCCTCAAGCTTGTTTTTCATTCTTCATCTCCAAGATCTCTCATATCCTTCCTCTCCTCCTCTCCTCCTCCCCTTTTATCCCTCCTCACTAACTTTCCTTCTATCTCCAAGAAGAGAAGAGTGGGTGAATGAGTCCCTAGTTCCTCCTTATTTCCTCTAACTAAACTCTCTACCTATTTCTTGAATATTTTAATATGCACAAGGCCCATAACATTTGTTTATAATTATGGAACATGTCTCTATACTTTATGAAACATGTCTCTATGCCTTATGGCACAAGGCTCCAAACATTATAGCACATGGCTCCAAGTAGTCTTGTCCCGCACTCTTATCCTATTTTCATTTTCATCACTTTTAAAAATGAACCACTTTGAAGTGTCATAATGAAAGTTTTGACCATGATTTGACCTTAAACTAACCTTTGACCCTAGTTAGTATAAGTAGGTTAGCCAAATTTCACTCTAGGGTCTATTTTAACCCTACCATAATCCAAGTTTAATTCACATCCATTTTTAGAAGAAATTTACATTCAGGTGTCATCTCTCTCTTGATGTAGTCCTAACTTTATTATTTCACAAAAGGATTGGCTAAGTTCTTTGAAGGTTTTCATAAACATCCTCTACACAATTTAAGTTTAAACATCAGTAACCCAAGCATACAAATATATGGGTGTAAACACTAATACATATCCCTAATTAAACCATTAATCAACACATTAGATCAATATCATCTTCCAACATAATTTTCTTTTGAATCATTTATGTATGAAAATCATTTACAAATACTTATCATTCATTTTACTATAACTGCTTCTCTAATTGCCATCTTTCTAATAAAATCTTCTATGGTTCAACACTAAACTACATTAAGATAGTCATTAAATTGAAGTTATGAAAAAAATCCATTTAACTACCTAACATCTAATTACATTTTTTCATCAAATAAAGTTAATTTCCAATCATCAAAGTATATCCATTTCATCACAACACCTATGTAACTATTAAGATATCATATTATCATGAATATGAAGATTATTTGGAGACAAGCTAGACTATCTTAACCTTCTACAAGAACTATATCAACAAAATTTTGCATACCAACTAAATCGTATTACATCCTACGTTATCAAGCCTCCACCAATGTAACTTTTAAAGGCATCAAATCTCTATGAAATAATGAGGTCATACTAATGAGAGATGCATTGATATAAGAACATTCAAATTTACTAAAATAAATGCATCAAAATAATTCCATCACAAGTATTTCTACTACATAGTGATATTCAAAATAAATGCATCAAAATAATTCCATCACAAGTATTTCTACTACATAGTGATATTCAAAACTTCATAGTATCAACAACAAATCACAATGTATGGAATCCTAATTAGTATTGAGTTTAACTAGACATAATATCAAATCCCTTGATATAATATAAACATATTCCAATTAAGCCACATAATAATTTTTTGAATTCAAAATGAAAATTTTAAATTAGGACTCTCATTACCTTATCCTAGTAGCCACATTAATAATTCACAATGCATGTATCATAACACCTTACACATAAATTGATCAAGTCCTTGTAATTGAGTCCAAGTGTATAGCATATCATCTTAGTAATTTAGGTAGTTAGGTTTATTTTTCTTAAACTTCTACTAGTAACTATTAGTAACTATCTACAAGGTGCCTTCTATTAAAGATTATCAACAGATGGTTATGCCCTAAGTTGTGAATCGTGTCTCTAGTTAATCACAAATTAAGTTGCATCAAGGCTCAAACAATATTATTTTCCTAATAGACGTGCCTCACATTATGTAACTTTTCATATCTTTTCATTATACTCTACACTAACAACAAGGACTTATTATAAGAATTTTATTTTACAAAATTTCTATTGTGTTTCATTTCGTGAAAGAGCCAGATATGCAGCCTTTTTTTCTTAACATAGAAAATTAGTTCAAATGGTCACAAGGTCTTATAAGGACAAGTCAATATAATAATGCATGAGTTGAAATTTTGGTAGTACAATTTAAATAAATTATAGGAAAGCCTTTAAATCATGCAAGGGATCATCAAAAGAAAGATATGTAGATCATACCATTTTTCTAATGATGCTATGAGTATTCTATGTTCACTATAAAATCAACTTAATTAATTAAAATTTAACAATATAATGATACCATACTATGGTTGCATTAATCCCCTAATGGTCTTATAAGTCTATAATGAGGTGGAGTCTTACATCCCCCTCCCCTTGTCCTTGACTTCCTCCTGGAAATCACCAAAATTTTATGGCAACGGAGACAAGGACTAAGGGATGTCTATTCTACCAAATTTACATAGGGCACAATCCCTATGCTACCCCTCTTCAATATCAGAGCCACATAGTTAGCAAGAATTGATCCCTGGCAGACACTTTACAAACCTTTCATTTTGATTGGTAGACCAAAGGCCCATTGAAGGTGATAATTTCTCTTTCTTATTCATAAACTATGAGTCATAGTTTAGTTATTTTCATTAAATGGTCCATGCTAACAAACACCTAAATGATCATCCTACATGTATACAAATTATGTAACTCTTAATATGAGCTTTCTTGTTCCTTGAAATCACATAGAAAAACCTTCAACACTTTAAAAATGAAAGATCATAAACTTTCACTTTTGCATAATGACTAACACAACTTGATTCAAATAACAAAACATAAGCTCTTTCAATTTTCATCTATATTCCTTTACAAAAATACAAGAAGATAACCAAACTACTTACAACCTTGCTCTTTTCCTCCCAAGTAATTAATGGCATCATGATATCATAAATATCCTAGCCATACCCCCAAGCAAGATATATCAACACACCAAGAGAGTCATTGGTGTTACCACAAGATATCATTTACACAATAAACTTTTCAACAATGTCCTAAATCATATATTATGTGAATAATTTACCATGAAAGCAAAAATGGATAGAAATCACTTATCTTTCCTCAAGATATTTCCTCATTATTAATCTCCAAGATCTCTCATCTCTTTCCTCTCCACTTTCCTCCTCACCTTCTATCCCTCCTCCCTAACTTTCCTTCTATCTCCAAGAAATGAAGAGTGGGTGAATGAATTCCTAGTTCCTCCCCTTTTCCTCTAACTAAAATCTCTACCTATTTCTTGAATATTTTAATATTCACAAGCCTCCATAACATTTTTTTTAATAATGGAACATGTCTCTATGCCTTATGGCACAAGGTTGCAAACATTATAGCACATGGCTCTAAGTACTCTTATGCCCCACTCCTGTCCTATTTTCATTTTCATCACTTTTGAAAAGGTACCACTTTGAAGTGTCATAATGAGATTTTTGACCATGTTCTGACCTTCAACTAACCCCCAACCCTAGGTAGTATAATTGGGTTAGGTTATTTTAACCCAAATTGCAATCTACAATCCATATTAACCCATCCAAAATCTAACTTTAGTTTACATCCATTTTTACAAGAATTTTACATTGAGGTGTCAACTCTCTCTGGATGTAGTCTTGACTTTATTGTTACAAAAAAGGGGTGGCATAGGATCTTTGAAGGTTTTCATCACCATCCTCTTGTTAGAATATACAGTCCACCAATATAATTGAGAGGGAGGGAGATGAATCAATTATCCAACTAATATCACAATTATCAATGTTAAAAAAAACTTAACCATATGAGTAATACAATTAGAGACCAAGACAAGATACTTATATACAATAACACTACATATGTTAACTAGGGAAAACTTTAGTGGGGATGATACCCACAAGATGATGTACTAATATAAATATTCATTATTAGAGGATGGACCATGTTAGGAGTCTATAAAAATATTTAGTACAAATCAGTCTCTATTAGGAGACTTTGAATCCTTGTTAGGAGACTCCAACCCTATTAGGAGTTGGGCCAACCTTGTTAGGAGTTTTGATAGATAGCTGAACCCACTCCCAAAAAAGCTTCAAGGTTAAGACCAATGAACCCACTGTCCAAATGATCTCTGTATTATTCCTTGTAGAATAATAGAAATGAGTAGTACTTCCTTCCTTGTTTTTTCAATCAGACATCTTCTCCTTTTGATTTTGTAACCAGATCAAAAAACTCACATCCAATAATCTATTGTATCACTTACTCACATTTAGTAAACACTCTTCTTCTTTTCACACTTCATACAATGATGGATGCTCCTAACAAGCAAGGAAAAAAAATTTCATTTATACCATATCTTCAAAATAATTCATTGAGTCAACCTTGAGGATTTCCCAATTAATTAGAATAAGATAATTAATTAAAATTACAATAGAACTGTCAGCTCATAGTCTATACAAAACTTCACATATGCTATACTAAGGCTTATGCATCCACTAAGTCATTATTTGACTATCCTCTATCACTGTCTAACAGTGCATCTCTTTATTACATCTTAGATGAAAGATATAATACAAACATTAGAAACTGCTTTCCAAGCACTCTATCTCTGAAATACTCTTTATAAATCAAGTACAACTTCCCTACATCTTCAACTTACATGTTGTACATTGAACCTCATCATTAGGACATAGTATTGAAAATGTCCATGACCGTACATCACCAGACAAGCAAAACCTTGTTCATACAACTACGATCTCTCTCTAATACTCTACTAGTCTTCATAGACTTACTACTATGTTAACATCAATGACAAACATAGTCATGAATGCAACATATCAATTCTCTCTGATGCGTAGAATATTCCCCCAATGTAGTATCATCATCATTCATGCTAACAATCTCCCCCTTTGGCATTGATGACAACATAGATGAAAAACATCTAAGTTCCAAGAATACCAAAATAGTACCCTATTGTTGATGTTGTTGTACTCATCTTCTCAAATCTTCTTCATTAGTCAAATCTAAAATTCTCTAGAACACTGCTCTATTCTCCTTCTTCTTTAGGATCAGCAATAGTTGTTCATAGTAAACAATTTGCAATACATATATCCCCCATAGAGATATTCCTCTTTCTTTCTTACATGAATCATTCTAAATCTCCCTAATAACTAAATCTCCCTCATTCATGTACATATCTCCCCTATTCATACTTATGAGATGGTTTTCATGAATATTCTCTCGCCCATTGACATCAATGAAAAAGTCCTCATTATATCAATTTACTGCTTGAAGTCTTCAACCATCTCAAGTGTCCAAAGACACTATTCAATACCAAATACCAAGAGTCCTCAATTACTCAAATCGTCTCAGATACTCCCTCATATGGGAAGCATCAACATTTAGTCTAGTCTAACAATAGTGCTCTATATCATTGGACTAATACACTTACTACATCATCTACTCAGAAGTAGGTAGGAGAATAACCCCAAGCATACCTCTAAAGTACTCAAATGTATGTTTAGGTAAAGTCTTCATAAAGATATCTGCAATCTAATATTTAGTACTTACATATTCTAGTCTGATATCCTTTTCTATTGCTTTCTCTCTCAAAACAATGACACATGATGCTTGATAGATATATGCTTAGTTTTAAAATGAAATATTGGATTCTTAGATATACTCACTATACTTGTATTATCATGGTAAATGATAACAAGTTCTACAAACTCAATTCTCATATCCTTCAGCATTTGTTTCATCCACATCACTTGATTGTAGTTATTTGTTGTTGCAACATACTCTGCCTCAACTGTGCTTTGAGAAATATAATTTTGTTTCTTGCTTAGCCAAGAAACCAATCTTCATCCAAGAAAAAATTCTCCATCATTGGTGCTATTTCTATCATCCATACTACCTACCCAATCTACATCAGTATATGTACATAGAGTGAAATCACTCAATCTATCATACCAAATTCCATAGTTAGATGCTCCTTTCAAATATTTGAATATCCTCTTTACTATTTCATAATGATACTCCTTAGGGTTAGCTTGAAATCTATCTACAATCCCAACTACATTTTATATATTTGGTTTTGTGTTTGTCAAATATTGTAAAACTCCAATCATGGATCTATACTTCTACTCAAGTGTAGGTGTCTCATCCTTGCTAGATAAGTTGTGACTAATTATCATAGGTGTACCAATAGGCTTACAACTTTCCAATCCAAATCTCTTCAACAAGTCTTTCAAGAACTTAGCTTGTGAAATGAAAATACCATCACTATTCTGCATAATCTATAGTCCTAAGAAAAATGCCATTTCTTCTATCATGCTCATTTGAAACTCATTCTTCATTTCATTAGCAAATTTATCACTTGCTTCATCATTTTGTCCAAATATGATGTCATCAATAGATATTACTATTACCAAAAAACCATTCTCAATTTCTTTTAAATACAAGTTACTAGTTGTCATACCTTTAGCAAATCCAAGCCTTTCCAAATAGGTGTCCAACCTTGCATACTAGGTTCTATGTGCTTGCTTTAGACCATATAGAGCTTTCTTTAGTCTACATACCATGTCTTTGTCTTGTGTTAAAGGGAAGCCTTTAGGTTTCTCAATGTCATGCCCAAAAATTGAGGCAGAAACAGACAATTTTTTTTTGACAAATATCCACTAGGTTTAATACATGGTATCTCATATCCATTCAGTGTGCTGACTCAAACTCCTAGGTGAGCTAGTTTTACATCTTCAAGAAGTTGACCTATCACCATTGGCACTTGATTCTGGTTATTAGCATAACCTATTAGAATTAATTGGAAAATTAAATATTCTTCATTAAATAATTTATGTCAAACCATGTATCCTTGAGCATAATCCTAAACCACAATTCAAGCAATCCAACCTATAAAAAATTTGCACAATAACATAAGACTAACTAACCCTAAGACACCTTCATTGCAATTTAAATAATATTATGACCAAATTTCTTTAATTGAGTCTTCAAAGATATAATATATCTATAATCTTTTTTTAAATTAATCTTAAACTGATACTAAATAATTACTAATTTATTTATATAAAAGGGAGCTAAATGAAATCAACTAAATTTTTATCTTATCACTATTAAAGGAAAATAATTATACACCTAAACATAATTTTTAGCTTATTTAAAATCTGATAACATTAATCATGAAAACTTCAATTAAGCGAAAGGTCAATTAAGTTATAGAATTCATTAATTCAAATGAGCATCTAAATAACATAAATCTAATTATTCGAAAACATTGGATAAAAGAACTTACTAACTAAAGTAATGTCTAACATATAATTAAATAAACTTTATTCTAATAACAATTTTGTTTAATTCTATAATCTATTTAAGATATAACATTTCCAATAATAGCATTATAACCAAAAGTAAATATTGGTAAATAATAAAATAAAACATAATATCTTTATCTACAAATCTAATATTTACTTACAACTAACAACTTCTAACTTTCAACCCTCTATTAATCTAGAAATACATCAAGTAAAATAGTACTAATTACAAGTTTAAAAACAAACAAATATAATTGTTAACATTAATTTGTTTTTACTAACTATCCATCTTATTAAAAAAAACATACAAATTAAATTAATTAACATCAAACTTAACTAATTAAACCTAATAAAACAAATGATATTAATCATATTAAACTAATCCGCAAACTAAGTTATCCTAATACTTTAGCTATCTACACCTATATTAACCTGATGCAAATAAAATTCTACCACTATAACTAAACTAACATCAACACATTTCTAACTACAAACTCCTACCAGCTATTTAGCTAAAATTTCCTAAATCTCTACCTAGCTTCCCACCACTAACTACTACTACACAAATCCCACTTGGCCACTTGCCAAGCTGACATCACACCCCAAAGGGCACTCCCCAAGACTGGGTGCTATGTCTAAAAGATCTGAGCACTTCCCCACACTAGGCAAGTCTGACAAGGTTTTTGTTAAGTGAAACAAAGGAGGGTGATTAACAATAAACAATCCTCCCCATTCCTAGCCGCCCACTACACACGCTGAAAAAGGAAAAAAATGCACAGAGCAAGGGAAGGCAAAAGGTAAGAGAGATAAGTTTGCACTTATTTTTAAACAAATGAAATCTACACTAGTACAAAACAACCCCCACATTCTCATTCGTAGGTACCACTTTAGAACCCCCCCCCCCAAAACAAAATTTCAAATCAAACACTAAATGCAATCCAAAGACAAAAAGGTCTACACCAAGCAAGTAAGGTAGGATGAGTTAAGAGTAAAAGTAAAGTAGTTGGTTTTAGGATATTATGAATACAATTATTTTTTAATATTAATCTAAGATTCAAAATAAAGTATTCACAGAGAATATTCTCTGTTACTCTAAGGAAAAATAATTTATTTCCCCATACAAAAACTAGAGAGTTTTAACTCTTTGGAGGCAAAAAAAATTTCTGAATGTTAGAATTGCTTAATTATAGAATTTACCAAGGGGGATATTTTTGAGACCTATATTATCTTTTTTTTTTTTTTTTTATTGAATTAATACCATCATCTCTATTAGACCAAGGGGAACATTATCATGAATTAATTTTATTTTCCCGTTGGATTTAAAACATAGGATTATAACACATTGTGGCTACAATAGTGTAGGATTAATTTCCATTCAAACAAATATGATAGAAAGCAAGATGAGATCTTTATTCATGTAACTTGGAATTTACTTGATAAGATTTGAATTTAAATTGCTTACTTATATACCATCATTTTATCCAAATAACATAAATCTAGTGGATGAAATTTTCAAAGTGTATAATTGTCACAATAAGGTGAATCATCATCACATCAAATTTGAAGTAAGCATATGCAAAGAAAAATTGAAATACTAAATGACTCCAATGCAAGAATATTATTCAATCATTATTTAATTGACCACCTAATTAAAAGGTGCTGTCAAGAAAGAACTAGTAAGAAAACCCGACATCCTTGCTAATTCAACAAAAACTTTAAAAATACATTTTTACATAGGATTTCAATCCCAAACATAACTAAACTACAATAACAATCTGAATTTTCTCCTTGGCCCTTAACAAGGGATCCATTTCAAAATTTTCAATATATCACGGTGATCATGGAGAGAATGAAAACTGACCAGGAGACAACCAATCACAACATGAAGACAAGATCAAACGTTCACTCCCATACCGAGATTTTCACAATAGATTCAACATTGAACCAAAACTAGGGAGAAGGTGGATTTTTCCAATAGGAGATGTCATACACAACACCATAAAATATGCCCAATCGGGGCTAAAATCTCAAGAACTTCCATTCTTCCATAGATGCCCTTCCGAGGCTAATATAACAAGAACTTCCATTCTTCCATTCTTACATACCAATACTCAAAATGTGGTTTGTGCTGATAGGTAGGGGCCCATAACACCCTACCCTCTTTCCTTCTTCTCGTCTTGAGAAGAGACTCTACACTATTGGAGTCCAACTGAAGACCTTTCCCAAAATTGGCCACTTCTACCCTATCCCAGGGTGAGTAATGTCAAAACACCCATACAAGAAAACTTCAAAATTTAAGAAAAACATGAAGGAAAAACATTCAAGAGAACATGTTTCAATCCTTCCCAAGCATACCCAATATACATACAAGCATACCAATGAACAACATAATAACATAAGCATGAACTAAGCATGAAATAACATAAGCAACATGAACAAAGGAGATGAAGAACTCCTACCTTCACAATAAGGTTATGTTAAAATTTACAAGTTGAGAAGAGCTTTTCCTTCCTTGCCTTCAATCTTCCAAAACTTCACTCTAAAACTAGAGATTGGGTAACAACCAAAACTTCTCAAAAATGCCTCTAAATAAGATCAAAAGTCAACCACCTAAAAAGGGAAATAACTTCCCCCACTTTCCTAAAAATCTAGAAGTTTCTAACTGAACTAAACCTAAGGCTAACCTCAAGGTGGGGTTAAGGTCATCACACCCATGATGAAATCATTCAATTTTCGCACTAAGGCAAAAATGGACTTTTTGAGTGACCTCAAAAGTCAACAAAAGGGGCTAGGGGGGTGGAAAATGCCCTCAACCCATACCCATACCCCTTAGGTATTAAGAATTCATGATATTAAGTCTTAGGGATTGATTTGGGACCAAACAAATGCTAGGAATTTTTAGGACTATCTAACAACTACAAAATGCAGATTAAGTACTAATCATGATTAGAGGTAATTAATCTTGATCACTCACTGATTAGCAAAAAAGGTCACCAACCTAGTCTGACTTAGATCTTTAGGTTACTTAGTTAACTCTAACTAACATGTTGGGATGCATATACAATTCACGAGTGTCAAACAACACTATAAAACACTGTTACGAAATGTTAACATTTACTGATTACAAAATGATACATTCATACATCTCATGATACAAATATAATACATACAACAAGGTTTCCACAAATGGTACATAGGGTTCAGTTTCGTTTCTCGGTTAGATTTTTTGACTAAAATATCTTACACACTGATTGCACACATCAATAGCTCAAGAAAATCACATACATATATTCAAAACCCATCTAGATAGCTACATAAATCAAAACATGTATCTTTCATATAATTAACTATTTAATTCATTTCTGCTCACATTTAATCATCAATAACCACATAATAAAAAATAACATAACTTATTTATTAATTCTAATTAAAATACTTGAATAATCATCGTTAGGCATGCATATACCTAACATCATAAGCATCACTAATTAAGGAATATTGAACTGCCTGAAAGCATAAAACCTAATCATCGAGGTACCAAAATCAACACCCTCATCATGAAGTGAAAATGCCTTATATCTTTGTTAGTAAAATTTTAATTTTTAAATAGTTGAGATAATGCGGTAGTTCTTGAATCACTAAGTATTAAAACATGGATGTATCAATTATTCTTAATTTCATTAGGACATCCACAACATAAAAAATTACTTCATATCCATTCTAATCACCTACAAAAAATTTAACAAGGAAATTCATATTTAATAAGTACATGCGAGGAGGGACCTTACATTCAATATATAACTCTTCTTCAAGTTATCCACTCAAGAAGGTTGATTTAACATCTATTTAATATACCTTAAACATATTATTTGTTTCATAAGCCAAGAACATTCTTACTACTTCCATTTTAGCTACATGTGCATATATCTCCTCATATTGTGAGTAACCTTTGCATACAAGTCTAGCTTTGTTCCTCACAACTTCATCTTGCTCATTCATCTTATTCTTGAATACCCATTTGGATACTATTACATTCTTGCCTTTATGTCTAGGAACTAACTCCCATGTTTCATTCGTCACAATATGATCTAATTCTTCACTAATTGCTTGAATTCAATGGTCATCTACACTCTTAGGTTCAACTTAAGAGATCAAATGTCTCTTCATTAACTATGTTTCTTGTCATCGCACCTTTGTCTTTTCTTCCAATTATCTGCTCTGGAGGGTGATTATTTGTCAGATTCTTATTAGGGGTAGGAGTTGACATCTCAACTCTTATCTCATGTCTAGGTTCAAACCTTTTCTCTCCTCTTTTCTCAACAATTAATACATCATTTTGTAGATCATTTTTAGTCTCAAAGAAAACTTCAACATTTTGTCTAACAATTCCAAGATTATCTTCTTCTTCGTATGAATTGTAATCTAGCATCTTTTCCTTAGTTCCAAACTTTTCATCAATCTTTACATTTGTGAACTCAACTATTGTCTTAGTTCTATCATTAAAATATTTTTATGCCTTGATTTTCAATGAATAATCAAGAAACATACCTTCATCACTTCTTAGATCAAACTTGCCAACATCATCATCTCTCTTTATATAACACTTGCTTCCAAAATATTTTGAAATACTTAAGTAATGGTGAGTGACCAAACCATGGTTCATAAGGTTTCTTCCTCATACTTTTTCTGATATGTAGTCTATTCAAAGTGTACACTACTATATTGACTACTTCTCTCCAAAATGTCTTGGATACATCATTCTCAAACAACTTCACTCTTTCTACCTCTACTACTAATCTATTTTTTCTTTCTGCAATCTCATTCTATTCAAGTGTCCTAATTGAAGATAGCTACCTTTTGATTCCATTCTCTTCAAAAAAATGTTAAACTCTCTAGAGGTGAATTATCCTCGTCTATTTGATCTCAAACATTTTATCTTAACACTAGATTCATTCTCAACTCTATTCTTAAATATCTTAAACTTCTCAAAAGCTTCAGACTTCTCTTTAACAAATGTAGCCCACATCATTCTAGTGAGATCATCAATGTAAATCATGAAATACCTTTCACTATAAAATCCTCTTGTTCTTGAGGGACCAATCAAATCTACATGAACAATCTCCAGCTTATCTATGGTAGTAAACTTCTTGCTAGGAAAAGATACATTCTTTTGCTTAGCCAAAATACATTATTTGCAAACCACATTAGTAGGCTTAATTGTCTTAGGCATACCTCTAACTGCAAACGTACTACTAACCCTTACAATTATCAAAGTTTATATGACAAAATATCCTATTCCACAACCTATTGTTATCCACTTTAGCAACCAAAGAAGTCATTTTAGTGAGATTCAATAGAAATACATTACCTATGGACCTACTTCTAGTTCCTATTATCTTACCATCCTTATCCTTGATAGTGAAAATCTTTTTTGTGAATTGCAATTGATACCTTATATTCACCAACTATCCAACACTTAAAAAATTATGTTTCAATCCATCAATAAAATAAATATCATTAATGTTAGTTCTTCCATCTAAAGTATGGATCCAATCCTTGTAAGATGATAGGTTGCATTGTTACCAACTCTAACAATACCTCCATCATAGTTTCTAAATTTAACAAAATTATTCATATCACCAGTCATGTGATGTGAATGGCTATTGTCTATTATTCAATCAATTTTCTTTTCAACTTGGGAAAATAGAGTCTTTTCTTCTCTAATTTTTCTATCAAGATCATCTTCCTTAATAGCTACAAATCCTAGCTCATCATCACTTTCACTCTAAACTTTTTCATTAGATTCCTCATCTTTATTAGCATAAAAATAATTTCTATCTCTTCTAGGCTTAAACTTTCCCTTATACTTTTTTCTCTCTTTTAGGACATTTAGATGCATAATGACCAAACTCATTACATGTCCAACATCTAAAGAGAATCTTACCATCTTTTTCTCTTCTCGTAAGAAGTGTTATACCTTCTTCAATCTTCTTGTCTTCTTTAGATCTAGTTTTGCTACTACTAGCAAAATCTCTATGTGTTCTTGCACTTCTAGACAGGCTTGGCTAAATATTTAAAGCACTAAAAGCTATCTCAACTTTTTTCAGTTCTCTTGATTATCTTAGATCTACTTTTGCTTCTTCCAATCTTCCAAGAAAAGTTTCCCTAGTAAACCCTTAGTGAAGGATATTAGTAGCTGAGTCATCTAACCAACTTGCTTGAATGGTGGTGTCAAAGTTTTCAAGATCTTCCACACAACCTCATCTTCTTCCTTAGTTGACCATGTAACTTGATTCTTGCAACAATCTCTGATATCCTACTAATATAGTTTCTTACAAATTCATCTTCCATCATTTTATTATCTTGAAATGCACATATCCAATTTACAATCTTACTCTCTTTGTATGTGTATCATCTTCAAAAGTAGATTATGATTCTTTCCAATTTTCACGAAATATTTGAAGTGTCTTTACCTAACTATATTCATTCTCTAGAATAGCTGATAACAGAGCTTCTTTGGCTCTCATGTTGCACATAAATAGATCTCTCCCTCTTTGCTTTACTACATTCTTCAATCTTCTCTCCTTTCACAATCATCTTCTGACTCTTTGTCAAGATCAAATAACTTGGACCCATGCAAAATAGGTTAGTCTTCATCTTCTCCTTCCAACTATCATAGTTAGCCCCATCAAATCTAGGACTATCCTTTCTAAAAAGATTTGCCAATGATCTCCCAAAGCCACTAAGCTTATGCTTCAAGGATCTGATGTTCTGATACCAATTGTTAGAATATATAGCCCACCAATATAATTGGGTGGTGGGGGGGGGGGGGGGGGGGTGTTTGGTGGGGGTGTGAATTAGTTATCCAACTAATATTACAATTATCAACTTTAAAAAAACTTAACCATATGAGTAATATAATAAAAAAAACAACAAAATACTCATACACAATAACACCATATATGCTAACTAGGAAAACTCTAGTGGGGATGGTACCTACAAGATGATGTACTAATATAAATATTCATTTTTCTAGAGGATGGACTCTATTAGGAGTCTATAATAACATTCAATAGATATTAGTCCCTATTAGGAGACTTTCAATCCCTATTAGGAGATTCTATCCCTATTGGGAGTTGTGCCAACCCTATTAGGAGTTGTGGAAGACAACTAGACTCACTACCTAAATAGTTTCAAGGTTAAGACCAATGAACCCACTGTCCAAATGATCTATGTATTATTCCTTGAAGAATAATAGAAATGAGTAGTACTTCCTTCCAATGTCCTATCTACCGGATCTCTGCTCCTTCTGATCTTGTAACCAGATCACAAAAATTGCATCCAATAATCCCTTGGATGGCTTACTCACATTTAGTAAACACTTTACTCCTTTTTGCACTTCATAAAATGATGGATACTCCTAACAAACAAGGAAAAAATCTTTCATTTATTCTATATCTTCAAAATAATTTCTTGAGTTGGCCTTGAGGCTTTTCAAATTAATCATAATAAGATAATTAATTAATTACAATTACAATAGCACTGTCAGCTCACAATATATAAAAAACTTCACACATGCAATACTAAGGCTTGTGCATCAACTAACATCATCATCCAACTATCCTCTATCACTATCTAACCATGCATCTCTTCATTACATCTCAGATTAAAGATATAATACAAACATTGGAAATTTCTTTCCAAGCACTCTATCTTTGAATTACTCTGTATAAATAAGGTACAACTTCCCTATTTCATCGAATTATGTACTGTGCATTGAACCACATCATTAGGACATAGTATTGAACATGTTCATGACAACACATCACTAGAACAAGCAAAACCTTGTCCATACAACTATGATCTATCTTTGTTACTCTCCCAATCTTCAAAGACTTACTACTATGCTGACATCAATGACAAACATAGGCATGAATGCAACATTTCAATACTCTCCAATGTTTAGGATACTCCCAGAATGTAGTATCATTAGCATTCATGCTAACACCTCTGCAAAATTTAAATTTAAACATAATTAACCCAAGCATATAAACATTTGGGTATAAAAATTAATACATATCCCTAATTAAACCATTGATCAATATATTAGATCAATATAATCTTCCAACATAATTTTCTTATGAATCACTTACAAATACTTATCATTAATTTTACTTAGCATTCACTATACAATCAACTTAATTAATTAAAATTCAATAATATAATAAGAGCATGCTATGGTTGCATTAATCCCCTAATGATCTTATAAGTCTATAATGAGGTGGGGTCTTACATCCCCCTCCCCTTGTCCTTAACTTCCTCCTAGAAGTCACCTATGTTTTATGGCATCATTCTCATCTTTAATTTATTACTAACACCAATGATATTTTCAACTTAATCGATTGGTAATTTCTTACACATTTATAAATCTATCAGGCATATGTACTTATTTTTACTAATTATAGGATTCAACCCATAACATCTCTTAGAATAACATTCTGAGTATCACTAATATTCATTGTTTTATCTATTTTCTAATCATTTTTGTACCTCTTAATTTTTAATATAATGATGCGTAGGGATATCAAGAGAAAATAGGAAAAAGAAAAAGAAATTGCAATATTAATCTTAAACATAATATGAGAACAAATAAAGACATTCAACTCTAATCCATGTTGTCATACTAGTTCTAAAAATAACATTTCAAATTTAAGATTCAAATCTTGATTTAGCATCAACGTATAAGGTAGGGTAGAAAAAGTTTACTTACTAACTACACTAATGATTACTTCTTCTAACCATAGAAAAACTCACATTTTCCACATGTAAAATTACACTACTAATTTACTAAAACCAAAAATGTGAATGCACCAACACATATAGTTTCATTCATTGAAAAATTCTATCACATTATTCTTATATCTATTTATTTATTTATTTATTTATCCACAACAATACTACATGTATATCCTATACCCACACACAAGCCACATCACTAGGACAACACATCAGAAGGTTTAGGGATGGTAATAGCTAGTAGAATGCCAACCTCATCTAGATCTGTAGTCCACTATACCACATAAATAACTAAAATCCATATACATAACCATAATCCATGATCCATAGACCATAATCAATAATCCATGATCAATGCCTCACTTAGTAGTTTCATTGTGAATAGACCTCGCACACTAAGAGTTCATCCATATGAAACCACATATCATATCCCTTGTTAATGTAAGGTGGTAGCCTTAAAGGAATATACACCATAAACATAAGTAGGTAGTGGATAGTAGTTGCATAACATTCTCACATACCTCCATCCTCAAGGGTTCCCTATGTCTACTTCCTCTTATACACTCATCAAGTTCATCTCCACCATCCTTGATGAGGAATCACATTACAACACAAGACAAACATTAAAAAACACCAAAGAAACTAGTTTAATGACTCAATTTTTCCAATAAGAGAAGTTAAATCATACCTTGTAATAATAAGATAAGAGAAAAAAAAAATCCAATGCATTGCAACAATAAGCTAAGTGAAAACTAATGATCAAAATTTGTGGCTAAACTATCAAGGATAAATAAACAGGCTTGTTGGTCTACACAATAAAATATAAAATCATAAGTTTCACATTACATCACTATGTGACTATAACTAGCGACCTCATGAGGAAGGAGGGAACAATGTATGGCTACTGTAATAGCCCCTCATGTGGGCACCCCAAGTGCACTATCCTCATGGCATAGAGTGTTCACCTTGGCAACACCTTGCATCAAGTGGTATGGTCCAAGCATGTCAACCCACCCCACATGACCATACACCAAGAGGAGAAGGAATGCTCTTATCACTGTAGCCATAGGTATACATGGCTAGGGTCCACCCATATGCCTACCACATACACATGATCGAGCATCCATGGGTTCCCCTCCACAAGAATGTAGACATCTCCAATTGTTTTGCATCAAGTAGGAAACTGAAACATACCAAAAAATATCACCTTTACATAACTATGTACATGGCATAATGTTCTCGAGCTTGGCTTGTTGTCATCAGGAACACAACATCATCACCTCACACTATGTTAAACCATCAGTAGGGTGTTGCATTGACATACCTATTACATCATGTCAGAGTATTTGTAGGTATGGTATCTGTCACAACATGGGTAAATCCTACCTCCATATGTTGGATCTCATAGCAGAAAATATTCACAAATCTATTTAAGAAATCTCATTCTATGTACTGGTATTATGTTTTCAAACTATGGGAATTGGTAATACTATTATCCTTTGTACAGATCCCCCAGGTGGTACTTAGGAGGGTTACAAACAAGCAAGAAACACATACGAGGTATGATTTCCACATACCTATGTACAAACATAATTTCCAAGGATGTTTGTTTTTAATTTACATGGGTATAGAAGGTAATTACTGGTTTCACAACACCTAATATAAATAGAAAAACTAGTTTAATCACATGGATGAGGGAATATAAGATGACATAATTCATAGCTTCACATGGATTACTAACATCTATTAAAGAGAAATATGGCATCTTTTATTTCTTTATGAAACCACAAGCTTGCATCTGCATAGTCACATTTGATATCAACATTAACCACAATGCTCATCTAATCCTTTCTAGATGAGGATATCATACATTATCTATAACCACATTAAATATTCCCATGAATAAAAAAAACTATGTTAACACAAGAACATGTTAGAACATGATCATTACTACGTGATTATGTTTTTTTTTTTTTTTTGTTTACTTCTTAAAGGATCTCTTATCCATTTCATTGTCCAACCTACTAGTTTACTCCTTAATTCACAAACAATCTCAGAATGCCTACTTTTACCATTACTAGCTACTAGTTTAAGATAATAGTCCTTTACATTTTCCTAAAGTAAGTATCTTCAAGCTTATCTTCCAAATATAACATTACAACTTACTAGGATAATTTAAAAGTTACTTTTATTACAAATATTTTTAACCAATCACTTGTAGTAGTTCCTTATAACTAAGGAGCCCTTCAAGGTGCTATAAAAATTGATATTAAACATTTATTTATATAAAACTATGTCAAATTAAATCACCATTAAAATGCTACCATGGTAAGTTAAAATAAATCTATAGCTATCATTATCCACTAAATCTACAACATCAATTGAGTTAGATGGCCTAATATACAATCTCAAATTCCCCTAAATAAAGTTAACTTTAGTGATGATCAAATAATATTATTTTACCATGAAATTAAAATTTTAAATGGTTCTTCCCAAAGATACATTTTTAAAGAAATAATTATGCATCCTTCTTTAAAACATTTAACTAATCATAACTATAAGTTAGATAAAATGTTGCATATAAAGTCTTCCATTTTATAGATCGCAACACTAATTAAACCGATAGGCTTATATGTGGGAGCATTGCTTCCGGATTTTAAAATTTTCCACAAGAAAATTGTTAGCCCATGTCAAATTTTAGATTTTGTGGTAATAATGCTTACCTTTCATTACCCACTTTCTAATAGTTTCTATCTATATTGTATATTTCTAATTCAAACCATTCATTCTATATATATATATATCTAATTCAAACTATTCATTCTATATATTTCTAATTAAAACTTTATTTCTATTATCTACCTCCTTATTTGAAGGATTTTATTTAAATTTTTTTTATAAAAATAATATTTTCTTCAAAATTGAATGCTTATGTCTTCTTAATCCATTAAAAAGCCTAAAAAATCAGCTATACATGTAACTTCTCATCTCTATTATCTCAATTTGTGTGTTATATTAGCCTTCCTATTTTATGAGTGTTAACATTTTGTGCAAGATATCATAATATTTAATTGGGTTATAAACTTTTAAAATTTATATTATATATTGGGAGAAATAAATTTCTCTAAAAGACATTTTTTATAAAATCTTTTCAAATGAAAGTTTCAAATTTCAAATAATGAATTTCTTATTTCATCATTTTTTTCAAATTTCTTTGTATTTATGAAATAACAAGTATGTAATGTCTTCCAAATCATGAAGTGAATTTATTTATATTTATGAAACAAAAAAAATATAATATCTTTATGCATTTGATTTAAGATCAAATTGGAAATAAAATAAATGAAAAGCAATTTTTCTAAATAAATATTTTATTATTTATTGAATAATTTTATTCTACATTGATCATATTAGTTTTTTGAACTTGAAAATTTTAAAATTACTTAAATTATAAAAAATAGTAGAAATTTTTGTACGTAGAGAGTTCGTAGAAATAAACAAAATAAGAATCACTGAGAAATTGTCATGTCAATGTTTAGAATAAGGTGAGGCATTCTCTCAATCTCATGATGTATTATTATATATTTAATATTTAATTATTTCACAGCATGAATTTATTAACATTTAATTTATGATATTTTAATTTAAAAAATAGTATATGCTAGTGTGTATTACAAATGGAGTCAACATTACTTGAATGGCTAAAACACATGGTTTCAGATCTTCCTCAAGTTCTAATAGGGTGAAAATAAGTGATAATTAGATATCTATTTTTTTAACAAAATCTCAATATTAATTACATCTATTTTTCTTTCCATTCAATTTATTACTTCTACCAACTTTTTCATTGATGTACAAAACATGCAATTACTAGTTTAAAATCCTCTTTATTAAATTGTAACATAAAACCAACACTTCAAAGCTAGCACACGATTAGATTAATCTCTTCACAATTAATTAAAGTCAATAAATTTGATAATCAAAGTAAGATAATAATTTACTAAAGTCCAAAATTTGGTCTAGTCTAAAACATTTAATTAACTAACTTTTCATTTCAATGACTTAACATCTAAATGGATTAATTAATTCCATTGCATTATCGTACATAAAAGATCAATTATTTCCCTAACTTCATAATGATTTTTTTTAATAACAACATTATTAGTTCAATTAATTAAATGGACAATGTACTCTTTAATCTAAACAATCCTCTTTATTAAACTTACTCCTATAAACTATGAAATTGATTATAGTAATACAAAAAAAACTTATTGCTTTGAAGACTAAAGATAATAATGAGATATTATAATTAATTACTCCTTTTAATTTACTAACTAATATCATATTAATACTAGATTTAAAATCTAATTTCTATTTTTTTTTTTAACACAACTTGTATTAATTAAATTTAAACCACTTTATAAATTCCAAGATTTACTAAAAGAAGAAGAAATCATGTTTCTTCGATAATAAGTCAAAAAATAAAAAAATCACTTTACATCACTTACTTAAAAATTGAAATTAGTAA
This sequence comes from Cupressus sempervirens, assembly GCA_028749045.1. Taxonomy (NCBI): domain Eukaryota; kingdom Viridiplantae; phylum Streptophyta; class Pinopsida; order Cupressales; family Cupressaceae; genus Cupressus; species Cupressus sempervirens. The sequence continues at coordinate 371,117,743 of CM053789.1, read as the reverse complement.
GGAATATTTTTAGATTAAAAAGCCCACTATATCAATAAGTTCCATGCATTGAAATTAGAAAAAATCCTTTCTAGATTAAAAAGCCTACTACATCACTAACTTCCTCATATTTTTTTTATGAATAGATATTTTCCATTAATTAAAATTTAAAGATACATATTCACAAAAAAGGGGCCAAGGGATACAAGATCACCCCACAAGTTCAAATGGTCAAAGGCCAAAGATTGACTATTCATCGAAAAATATATATAAGAATTACAACCCAAGAATTCCTTGGGGTTATTGGTTGGCTCAAGAGGAGCTCAACCATTAGCAGCAACAACATCTTTATCAACATCCTTTTCTTTATCTTCCTCAACACTAGGAAGAGAAATGGCTGAATCTAGCTAGGGGAAAGCCCACTTGGGGTCACAGTGAGAAAATGGCCAATCCACATCAACAACAGCAGGAGAAGCCACCGGGGACCAACCCGAGCCCATCCTCTGAGGAGACAAGGCCAAGCAGTGACAACCATGAAAGCCTCCACTGGGAGAGCGATGATGAGGCTGTGACCCGGGGGTCTGCAAGTGGTGATAAGAGCTGCTCCAACCTAACCAGTGACTATGAGGAGGAGTATGATTGCCAAATAAAGCATCTAATGACACTTGAGTAGTCATTCAAGGGGCATTTCCCCCATGAGCAAGTAGCTCCTGCAGGTACACCACTTCCAATGTGACTTTTGTTAGTTTATACTTGTATCTACATCATGACATTATTACATATATGTGCTTTAGAGTAAATAGCAACATGAATATCAATGAAGTTGTGAGAGAATAAAACAACATTGTGATCTTTCTAGATTGTAAACAATATAGATCCATTATGAAAGTATGCCAAATTTGGGCATATCTAAAAGGGAGTCTGGGAGCATCACCTAGAACCACCATATGCCAAGTGAAGGCCTCTGGATGAAAAGGCCTAAAAAAATCATAAATCTAGACCCAATAATTCTAAGCTCATGTACAAAACCAAAAAATATGTAGAAAGCTTTTAGTCTAACCACAAAAAGGCCATCTAGGATCAAGAATTCCTAGACGTTGGAACCAAGGACCCAAAGGAAAGCCTTGGAAAAGGATACACTAGGCAAAGTGAGAAATCTTTGGCTCTATGATGGTATGCTACACAGTGGAAAATCTAAGACTCCAAGTTTTATGCAAAGAATGTAAATGCCAATGCTAGTTGAAAGTATCAACCATCAGAAGATGGGGCACAGCCACTCATATCCCATCCTAGGCTTGTAACTAGTCATTGGAGTGGCAAGATACCACTTCCAATCTTTCCACCAAGGGTGAGATGAGTGAATTCCAAGCTTGTGTAAAAAATTGGGAGGGACCACATAAACTAGAAGATCAATTGTTCATCAATCTGGATGGATAAGCATGTACTGCACTTGCAGATCCTTCGATGAGAAAAGGCACATAGTAACCCTAGAGGAAAAAATCTTTGGGTGTTCTAATACCCCTATAAAATAAATGCAAAGCACTAGCTCTTTGAGTCTTTGCTAAAGGCACATCTTGAGTGGAAAACAAGGGTGACCACCAAAGGTTTTGTTGGTTCATTGAGAGCCCATCTATGGACCCACTACCAGCCTAGTGAAGCCATGGCTTGATGGCTTCCTAGGATTTCCAAAAAAAGTGCCCTAAATTTGAATAGGTTTAGAATTCATAAGAAGGGTTTGAAATACAATCCCCTTCCACGCTAGCCAGTTAACCAGAAAGCCTAAAGAAATACAGTGTCATAACAAAATTTTCTAGGCCTCGTCTCCTATGAGAGCCCGTATGACCCACTTGGCATAGAGGGCTATCTCCTGCTTGCAGGGTGGAAAGTAGTACAAGACCACCAGAATCTTTGGGTAAATAATAGAAGTCCCATGGAACTCTATGAAAGCCATGATACATAGCATCAAAGACCCAAAGAAAGTCCCAAAGAAGACATTCAAGCTTAAGGTACAAGGCTTTAGAGGAAGCCCAAAAAGAAGAATAGTACACATGCATAGCAAAAAGCACTTTGGAGCACATTTGAAACATTCTCGCAAGTGAAAGGGGCTTAGTGATCTAATATTCTAGCTTCTTCTCAATTTGAGAAAGCACAAAAATCCACAACTCCATAGGAGATTCTTGAAAAGAAAAGGGAATGCCAAAAAATTTAAAAATTTCAGCATGTTGGACCCATTTCCACCCATACTACTACAACCAGTGAGGGCCTAGCAAAAGAGATTGTTTGTAGCAAAGGGTTTTGTGTCATTGGATAGCAGACCGTAAAGCAAGGAAAAAAGTATCCAATCATTTCAAAGCATTAGCAATGTTCTCCTCATCCTCAATCAAAATGAGGAAAGAATTATCTACAAAATGGCCATTAACTAACTAAGTGGTTGATTTAGGTAAAGAAATACCATGCACTAGGCCTTGTGAAATGGTATTGGCTAGTAGATAGCCAAAACCCTTGGTTACCAAAACATAGAGAGAAGGTGCAAGAGGACAACCTTGACAGATTTGAAGAACCCAAAAGCTTCAAATTGACAACCATTAATGGTGATGCAAGCAAAGGCATCCCCAAAAATAATCTGCATTGACTAACAAAAGACTAGGTTGAAACCTAGAGCTTTAAGCATACCTAAAGTAAAAGACCATTCAATTCGGTCATATGCTTTGGTGAAATCAATCTTCAAGAATAGAGCATGTTGTTTGGATTGCCTAGCCCATTCCATACCTTCCTAAACAAGAATGATATTGTCTAAGATATAATGGGACTTGATAAAACTATTTTGTTTAGGTCAAACAATCTAAGGGAGCAACTGTCAAATTGTAAGAGAGATGGCTTTCGCAATGATCATGTAGGAGACATTCAACAAAGTGATGGGCCTCCAGTTGCAAATTTCTTTAGGATTACCAGATTTAGGTATGAATTTAATAGTCACTTTGTTAATGATGTTGCCCAATAAATTAGAGTTGTATGCTTCATGATAAACATGAAACAAATCAGATTCAATGTCATCCCAAAGCACCTTGTAGAATTCACAAGGGAATCCATCACATCTAGGGGCTTTGTCATCAGTCATGGAAAGGATGGCTTCCTTTAAGTCTACAAGCATTAGATTTTTCTAAAAAAATACATATTGTTCAAGAGCAAGCCTACTAGGAATAACATCAAGGCAGGCTTTTAATGCTTGATCACATGCAAGAGAGTTACCCTAACCTATAAAAACCTACTTATAATGATACACAAAAGCCTGGAGAATATTTGGCAGGTTAGTGAAAACCTATTGATCTTCTTAGATGCATTTAATACCCACCACAGAGTGACAAGCCCTCAAAGCATGAAAAGATTCCTTGGAAGCCTGATTGCCAACTTCTAATTGATGGAGATGGGCCTTGATTTGAGCTCCCCAAGAAGCATAACTATTTGTAACCTATTTTTTGTGCCAAATTTTGGCAAGAAAAACTTGGAAAACCATATCAAATAGATTCATGGCAAGAACCTTAGAGGTCATACGCAAATCAAGAGTAGTGGCTTCATAAGATCACTTATGTTACATAGCTAGTTGTCTACTATAAATGTAAAGGAATATCACAATACAAAGGATAGCATCATTCCACCATTGAATCCATCCAAAATGAGTTTGGGGCCAAGTCTCAAGATTCCAGACATGTAGGATGTGAGCAACAATTGGAAGATGGTACAATAAGGAAGTGTTGAGGTAAAACTGGGTTTTACTTGGGCGAGGCTAAAATGATAAAGAAATTCTTTTTTAGATTAAAAGCTCACTTTACATTTTAAAATGAAACACTTTCTATTTATTTGAAATATAGAGTTTAAACTCACTTTCCAAAAGAAAATTAAAAGTCAATAAGGAAATGCATAGTATAATCAGAGCCCTAATTAGGGTTCTCCAAAATAGATTATAGAAATAAAATTAACTATACTTTTTCACTATTTTCATTTCAATTTTGTTTTTGTTTTTTTTCTCATATTTTCCTTTCATATTATAAATGCAATGCATGTTCTTCTTATTCATTATTATTTCTTGCTCTTGTTTGTTTTTGTAACTCAATAAAAAGGATTTATCATTATTTCTATCTATATTTCCCCATTTTTTTGCTAAAACCCTCATTTTCTAGTTGTTTTTCAGGATCTAAGCTCTTCTAGTGTTGTGTTGATTTATGCATACTTTATTTAAGATTAGTCGGGGTTTAAGCCCCATATATTTTCCTTTCTCCCATCTTTATTGCAAGCCATAGTTGTTGATCCCAGATGATGGATCTTAATGAGGGTCATTTCATGCTGCAAAATATTTGAAGGCCATCATCTAAAAGATCTAAAAGATGTTTGGATAGCTCTCTTCAAAGAGCATCCTACTGAAGATTTGAAGATCATGTACATAGAAAGATCTGTAGTTTATCCAGCAATGGTGTTGGTGAAGGACAAGGCTGCATTTTGGCAGAGGTTGTATGCTTGGGAATTTTCATGGTGTGTGGCTAAGGGTCATAAAATATACTAAGAGACTGTATGAATGTTAGGGAATAGGCATATTCTATGGTTGGTCTAGGGAGGTTGCATTAGTGTTGCAACTTAGTGTTAACTAGAAGTCATCTTGAGAAATTTGTGCCATAATTTTTGTTGTTCAAATGCAACAAGGGTAAAGTGTTCTTAGGCATAATTGATGGTGTTTTAAAATTTTTTTTTTCATTTATTAATACCCACTAATAGAATACAGTCATCATAAAATGATGAAGGCAAATAGATTAATTTTTTTCTTCCACAATAACATAATGTGTGTTAGGACATTGAACTATGATTTCTACCCTCATGTTTGAGTTGTTATATTTGCAAAAAAAGTTGACTAATTCTATAATAAAAACCTAATCATGGACCCATTGAATGCCTAGTATTGATAACCTAGGCTCTAATACTAAGTGTCATGCCCAACTTTTAAACCAATTTCAAACAATTTTTTTTTAACATGTATAACTATGTCATTAACATAAACATTTACAAATCTATAACAATGGGTATATGAGATTTTGATATTGTCGATGAGATCAATATATATGAGGTGGATTACTCGGCTACTACTACTATGTTTCATTTTAGGGGCTTTTGGCCTTCTCTTTTGGATATGCATGCTTGGATCTCCAAATTTTGGTAACCTATCATTTCCAATTTAGTTTAGATTTACCTTGTGGCAAGGGGATTTTTTTTTGTGAAATTTGCAAATGTTGAATATAGAAAGTCTATGATGTATCGTGGTTTCTCTTGGGAGGAGATGTTCCCCTTGATGGAAAAACCTTTGTATAAGGATTTTAACCTGACTATTGAATCCTTTAATAGGATTCCTCTAAGGTTTCAGTTGTCAAATCTTCCCCTTCACCTATGGCTAGATTCAGTCCTAGAGGCTGTGGGGGAGGCCCTTGGGGACTCCTTGTTGGTTGATTTAGAGTCTTTCATGTTAACATTCTTGTGGAGATTTATGTCTCCAAGGAGCTCCCTAAGATGATTATGTTGGCCTCTCCTTCTGGTTCTTAGCTTCAACTTCTAGATTACGAGGGAATTCCCTTCAGATATAGGAAATGTCATAAGATCGACCATCTTTCTTCGAGATGCTCCTCTAAAAAGGTTAGATCAAAGAAATCACCTTCTTGGTGGTTGGGGGTTTCATCTAACTAAACTCTCTACCTATTTCTTGAATATTTTAATATGCACAAGACTCCATAACATTTATTTTTAATGAAGACATATGCCTTTATTCCTTATGGCACAAAGTTCCAAACATTATAGCACATGGCTTCAAGTACTCTTGTCCCCCACTCTTGTCCTATTTTCATTTTTTCACTTTTGAAAAGGGACCACTTTGAAGTGTCATAATGAGAGTTTTTACCATGATTTGACCTTCATCTAACCCCCAACCCTAGGTAGTATAAGATGTGGATTAGGTTATTTTAACCCAACTTGCACTCTAGGATTCATTTTAACCCCTCCAAAATCCAAATTTAGTTTACATTCATTTTTACAAGAATTTTACATTGAGGTGTCATCTCTCTCTAGGTGCAACCTTGACTTTGTTGTTGCACAAAAGGGTTTGGCAATGGTTCTTTGAAGGTTTTCATAATCATCCTTTACACAATTTAAATTTAAACATCAGTAACCCAAGTGTTAAAGATAGGATCCATTAATATGTTTTGTAACTTGTAATAACACTTGTGTATATTTTATGTGTATTCCAAGTTGCTATACAAATGAATATATATGTGATATAAAGAGGCATGTCTCTTTAATATATATATATATATATATATATATATATATATATATATATATATATATATATATAAACACACACTCTTAAGTTAATACTTCCATGTATAATATTTATCATTTATTATTTATATATCTCATATATATAATATAATTTATCCGATAGAATTATAACATTAACACTCTCTCTTAATGAAGAAGGATAAAACACATAGATATTATACCATAGGTAATATGTAAAGAATAATATATATAGGAAATCTTTGATCAGAAGATTTATAGTATATGATATCATATAAGTATTGGCCTATCAAAATATCAACACATGATATCCACCAATTTCTATTTGATATCATATTAGGTAACATGAGCATTGGCCTATCAGAACATCAATCAAATGATATTCACCAAGTACTCTTAGTAATGGCCTATTAGAACAACAACCAAATGATATTCACCAAGTACTCAATGTAATAATGGCCTATCAAAATATCAAGGCAAGATGTTCACCAAGCACCTAAAATATATCTATACAAACAACTTGTAGATAGTCAAATTAATGACATCTAACACCTAGTTGTTGATTTATAAGATAAAGCCTTTCATAATTTATTTCAAAATTTACATAAAATGTATATTGTGATATAAGTTATTGTAATGTCATCACCTTTCAACAACTTCTTCAAATACAAGTGACATCATTTGAAAGTCATCACTTCCTCATGATGTACATAGGGGGTAAGCTCATACACACATGAAAAGAAAAGTTAACTTGAAGTCACTATGGATAATGTCATGTGGTGTTATAACATTCATCATGAAACATATCAAAGAATAAGGTTTTCACCTCAAACTTATCTCTCATAGATAAGAATGTGTTACAAGGGATTGCACTTGGAACTTCTCCTTCACAAAGAAATATTAACCTTATGACCTCTTATATCAATTTTCCAAACTCATGTTATCATCCTTTTAACTTCCTAGCAGTAAGTTATGTCATGCTTCCCTAGTTCAAGAGGTAGCTTGATAGCATAAGGTCTTCTGACTTAATCATATATTCTATCTACTCCCTCTCTTTGTCCAAGGTTTCCTCTAAAGAAACATCTGCCCTCTAAAGTTGGTCCAGGTGGGAATGGAACATTTGTTAATATCCTCGCCACAATGTAAAATTCATTATTTGAACAATTCTGCATCACATCATATGTGATAGACTTCATCTCTGACATCGTTGGTAGTAGATGGCCAAAACATACCATGAGTTTATAATCCTCTACGATTACTCATCTTTGACTATTTGGTTCTCAGACTTGTTCATCTCCTATGTCATAGTTGATAATCATATACGTCCTTCCACCTTACACACATGGAACTTCATCTGATGAATAATAATCCTTCAACTACTATAGTTTTCTTATTGGTAGATCTTAGCATAGTCTACTCTTTCTCAACCAATATGACCAAGATTCTTAGAAGTTAACAAAAACGTATCCCCTATCTACTACAACTCAAACAAAGTTACTTGAAATTTTAGACTCCCTCTTCTTATCAGCATCCTTGACTATCCTTGTCATCACTAGTGTATTTCATCTTTCTTATAAGATATCATATTGATCTCATAAATATCAATCATAAAACAAAATGGAACCAATAAAACATGAACTACACATTTATGATTTGTCTTTGATCATTTTGAGTCTCCATTGGCATTATGCTAAACATTTCATTGTCATTCTTATGGTTTAAATTAGGATCTCAAACCCTTATAACCATTCTTTATTATGGCCATTGAGTCTTGATTGATCAGTTATTCCTATTGGTGATAGAGATTCTAGTGTCTCTATATTAACAACTACATCTATAAGTTTAACCCCGCAAGTGGAATTTCACACTAGAGGAAATTCTAGCTTCAAAGAAGTGTGACTATCAATGGGGAGTTTTAAATATGAGGGGGATGATAAAGAATAGTACACTCATCATGATAAAGATAACTACTATCACCATAGCTGCATGACACTGGGCTTGATTCATCAGTGACATTTCTAGTCATTAAGATCTAAGTTAGCTCTTCTCAAGAGCTTATAGTTTATGACTGTTCAATGAGGCCCAAACATATTGAATCAGTACACCAAAACTGATGTTTTTAAAGAGATAACTCAACACTCTATAAAATGTGCCATAGCATTCTATTTTGGGGATCTTGCCATTGGCAATGTTTTAACTATTTGTTCATTTTCTACACTTCCATCAAAAATGGTGGTTCATTGTTTATATTTGGACAACCTAATGGCTCATATCTTAATATTGTCACATTAAAAAAGAGCATTGTAACACCATCAATATTGGCAGAGCTCAATGTCACCAAGTGTTTTTGAAAACTTAGTGGATCTTTTAGTTGACATCATTGAATCTCATATCTTCGTAAAAAAGAAACTTAATAACCTTAAGAGGCTCTTAATTAGCATTGTTTGTCCATATGCAATCTATAGACTTGAGTTACTTATTTTGATAAAATTATTTTGGCAATTCAGTTGAGCTCAGGCATACACCAGTGCATCGTAGCGAAAAATGTTCTACTAATCTTATTTTTATTTTTATTTTTTATTTTATTAATAGCTGGCAATGTGCCTCTTTTCTCAAGACATCATAACCTCCTAACTTTGAATCAACACTTAATGTTCATTAGGAGTATAACTTCATTTAATGAACATCATTTATTCCAAACTCGACAATATCAATATCATCACACACAAAACAAGGAGGAAATTTAGTGTTATCTATCTCCTATGACTTTCTTTCTTTCTTTTCTCCATCCTTCAAACTTGGATACTTCTACTTAGAATTTCCACATGTAGCATTATGACATGACTTCATTATGTTCATGGTTATCTCTATATATGTGCAGAAACCATTAGCATTTGCAACTAATATGATATTGAAGAACTTTGGGCCACGTTTCTCTAATCTCCATCACACTATGTTTTGGTCTTCTATCATGTAAATTAAAACTTATGATCTCACCAAAATATTTCCCATGAAATTCCTATGATATGAAGTTGATGAAGTTTTATCCTAAGTTTCCATTCCCAAAGAAAATCCTACTCCATTTGTCTTGCTTGTCATCTGTTAACTGCAAATAGTCTATCCAACATGCCATTGCAAAATCTCACAAGTCCCTAGTAAAATATGTTGCTTAGATACTATGTTAAAGATAGGATCCGTTAATCTATTTTGTAACTTATAATAGTGCTTGTGGATATTTAATGTGTATTCCACATTACTATATGAATGAATATATATGTGATATAAAGAGGCATGTCTCTTTAATATTATATATATAATTTATCCAATAAATTATAACATTAACACCAAGCTTATAAATATATGGGTGTAAACATTAATACACATTCTAATTAAACCATTGATCAACACATTATATCAATATCATCTTCCAACATAATTTTCTTATGAATCATTTATGTATGAAAATCATTTACAAATACTTATCATTCATTTTACTCTAATTGCCATCTTTCCAAGAAGATATTCTATGGTTCAACACCAAACTACATTAAGATAGTCATCAAAATGAAGTTATGAAAAAAATCCATTTAACTATCTAACCTCTAATTACAAGATTTCATCATATGAACTTAATTTCCATTCATCATATACAAAGTATATCCATTTCATCACAACACCCATGCAACTACTAAGATATCAAATTATCATAAATATGAAGATTATTTAAAGACAAGCTAGATTATGTTAACCTTCTAAATGGAATTATATCAACAAAATTTTGCATACCAACTAAATTGTATTACCCTATGATATTAGGCCTCTACCAATATAACTTTTAAAGGTGTCAAATTTCTTCAAATAACAAGGTCATAATGATGAGAGATGCATTGTTATAAGAACATCCAAATTTACTAAAATCAATGCATTAACATAATTCTATCACAAATATTTCTAGTACATAGTAATATTCAAAACTTCATAGTATCAACAAAAAGTTACAATGTATGGCATCCTAATTAGTATTGAGTTTAACTAGAGATAATATCGAATCCCTTGATATAAGATCAACATATTCTACTTAAGGAACATATAATAATTTATTGAAATCAATATGAATAGCTTAAATCATGAGTCTCATTACCTTATCCTAGTAGCCACATTAATAATTCACAATGCATGTATCATGACACATTACACATAAATTGATAAAGTCCTTGCAATTTAGTTTGAGTGTATAGTGTATCATCCTAGTAGTTTAGGTAGTTAACTTTATATTTCTTACACTTCTACTAGTAACTATTAGTAACTGTCTACAAGGTGTCTTTTATCAAAGTTTCACAAGAAACGGTTATGTTGTAAGTTGTGAATCGTGTCTGTAGTTAATCATAAATTAAGTTGTATCTAGGCTCAAACAATATTCTTTTCCTAATAGAGGTGCCTCACATTATGTAACTCTATATATCTTTCCATTATACTATATACAATCAACAAGGACTTATGATAAGAATTTTATTTAACAAATTTCCTATTGTATTTTATTTTGTGAAAGGGCCACATACACATCCTTTTTTTTTTCAAAATAGAGTAAGTTAGTTCAAATGGTCACAAGGTATTACAAGGACAAGTCAATATAATAATGCATGAGTTGAAATTTTCGTAGTCCAATTTAAATAAATTACAAGAAAACATTTTAATCATGCAAGGGGTCATCAAAAGAAAGAAATGTAGATCATACCATTTTTATAATGATGCTATGAGTATTTTATGTTCACTATACAATCAACTTAATTAATTAAACTTTAACAATATAATGAGAAGATACTATGGTTGCATTAATCCCATAATGAGCTTATAAGTCTATAATTAGGTGGGGTCTTACATCCCCCTCCCATTGTCCTTGACTTCCTCTTGGAAGTCACCAATGTTTTATGGCATTAGAGCCACAGACTAAGGGGTATCCACTTTGCCAAATTTACCTAGGGGACAATCTCAGCCTCATCCCTTTTTAGTGTTAGATCCATGCCCTCAATCAGACTTGATCCCTTGTGGGCTCTTTAAGAACCTTTCATTTTCACTGGTAGACCAAGGACCCATTGAAGGAGATCATATCTCTTTCTTATTCATAAACTACGAGTCAGATTTTAGATCTTTTCATTAAATGATCGATGCTAACAAACACCTAAATGATCATCTTAAAGATCCTATCCATACTCCTGAGGTAGAGATCTCAACACACCAAGAGATTCACTGGTGTTACCATAAGAGATTCTTTACTCAATAAAATTTTTAACGACTTTCTAAATCATATATTACATAAACAATTTACCATGAAAGAAAAAATAGATCAAAATCACTTATTTTTCCTCAAGCTTAGTCCTCATTCTTCATCTCCAAGATCCCTCATCTCCTTCCTCTCCTCCCCTCCTCCTCCCCTTCTACCTCTCCTCCCTAACTTTCCTTTTTTCTCCAAGAAATGGATAGTGGGTGAATGAATCCCTAGTTCCCCCCTCTTTCCTGTAGCTAAAATCTCTACCTATTTCTTGAATATTTTTAATATGCAAAAGGCTCCATAACATTTGTTTTTAATTATGGCACATGTCTCTATGCCTTATGACACAAGGTTCCAAACATTATAGTACATGGCTCCAAGTACTCTTGTCCCCCACTCTTGTCCTATTTTCATTTTCGTCACTTTTGAAAAGGGACCGCTTTGAAGTGTCATAATGAGAGTTTTGGCCATGATTTGACCTTCAACTAACCCCCAACCCTAGGTAGTAAATTAGGTTAGGTTATTTTAACCCAAATTACACTCTAGGATCCATTTTAAACCCTCCAAAATCCAACTTTAGTTTGCATCCGTTTTTAAAAGAATTTTACGTTGAGGTATCATCTCTCTCTAGATGCAGTCTTGACTTTATTGTTGCACAAAAGGGTTGTAATAGGTTCTTGGAAGGCTTTCCTTATCATCCTCTTCATAATTTAAATTTAAACATCAGTAACCCAAGCATATAAACATATGGGTGTAAACATTAATACATGTCCCTAATTAAACCATCGATCAACACATTAGATAAATATCATTATCCAACATAATTTTCTTATGAATCATTTACGAATAATTATCATTCATTTTACTTTAACTGCTTCTCTAATTGCCATATTTTCAAGATCTTCTATGGTTCAACACCAAACTACATTAAGATAGTCATCAAATTGAAGTTATGTAAAATGTCCATTTAACTACCTAACCTCTAATTACAACATTTCATCATATGAACTTAATTTTCAATCATCATATACAAAGTATATCCATTTCATCACAACACCTGTGCAACTATTAAGATATCATATTATCATGAATATAAAGATTATTTGAAGACAAGCTAGATTACATTAACTTCCTACATGGAATTATATGAACAATATTTTGCATACAAACTAAATTGTATTAAATCCTATGCTATCAGGCCTCTACCAATGTAACTTTTAAAGGCATCAAGTCTCTATGAAATAACAAGCTCATAATAATAAGAGATGTATTGTGTTTTTTTGTTTTTTGTTTTTTTTGGGTAAATAGTTGAAGCCTTTATGATGTTAAAAAGATAGTTACGATGTTCTCCATTCAAATGGGCACTAGTAGGAAAGAACAGAGTAATAAAACCTCCAGTCTTGCCTGGGACCAAGGTCCTAAATTATCGATAGTTTAAAAGGGGCATTCCTCAATATATTCCTAATTAATGAGATCTTATAGTGTCCAATTATTAGATCTAATATTGATAGTAATAATTTCCTTTTCATTATTCAACTTGTCTTCCAACTTCATACTTATGATGGTATTCATGACTACTTATACCTCCTAAGATAATCTTTCTAGTAACCTACATATCAAAGACATCTTTCATTCCACAAGATTAGTAGTATTAGACCAACAAGAATAAATGAAGAGATTAAACAAGATTGGATATAACCTTTTCTATAAAAAATTTAACACTTTTCTCCTTAGTTATATGTAGTTTTACCATCTGATTTATCAAATTTTTAATGCTCATGTCCTTTTAATGTTTATACGCACTTGTTGTAGCCAAATTAGTGAATAATCCATGCATGATATAATGTACTATATTGGGAAAGATTAGGAGTGATAGACATTTTCCATTAAATTATTTTATTTCCTTTTTTCTATTGCTTACTATAGGTGGTATATTCATTTATTTATATGTTTCTATCCCATTTTGAACTTAACTTAAATCTAAGTGTTCCTACATGAATTGCAGTGTGTGGAATGTAACCTTGCATATTGATATTACCAATTTCTAAAGTTACTACCAAGATTCTGACATTATTCATACATTTATAATAAGATTGAGCTCGAAAGCCAAAAATTACCATACAAATATTGCAAAAACTAAAAGAATAGATTTTCAAGGATTAGAACTAGGTAAAAGGAAACCTATAGGATTTTAAAATATGTTCCCTTATAGCCTTACTGAATTCCTTTCATATTTGAAAGTACTATTATCTTAACTCTTTTAATTTTAAATTCAAAAACCTTTATTATTATTATTTAAAATTATATTTTAAATATGTCAAAGTCTCAATTCTTCCCTAAAATTTTCTTCCATCTACCCCCTTTGTTTGCTACGAGAAGCCAAAGCTTTCAAGTGTATATATGTCGATATATGTGTTTGTGTGTGTGTGTGTGTGTGTGTGTGTGTGTGTGTGTGTGTGTGTGTGTGCATGTGCATGCATGCATATATATTTAAAATTATGAAGATATTATATTTGTTTGCATCCTTATTATCTAAATTATCCATCAAGGCTAATTTAGCTAATAAGATTAAGAGTTACATTATCCAGTTTTGATTAAGATGACTATTCAATTTCTAATTAATTTACTTGTAATTATAGATTAAGATATTTTCACCTTCAACACCCTTATTTGCTAACTGACTTGCCTCTTTATTACCTTCCCAAAAAATATGTAGAATCTAAATATCTTCAAAGAGGTCCATGAGATTTAGAACTTCTTCCAATTTAGAATTTAAAACCCAATTTGTTATCTCCCTTTTCCTAATGGCATTTAGGACAATTTGTGAATCTCCTTTAATAATAAGTTTAGATATACTAAGATCCCAACAAATTTGGATACCTTCTTGAAGGGCTTCTAATTCAACGAGGTTGTTAGTGGTTGACCCTATAGATTTAGCCCTTTTAGTGATCCAATTTCCAAAATTTTTGTTAATGATGCATCCTATTCTGATAGTTCTAGGATTGCCTCTTGAGGCTCCATCAAAATTTAATTTGGTTCATCCACTCGGGGGTGGAATCCAAATACATTTGTTCCTTGCCTATTTGTTCTCTCTTTTATAAATAAATGGGGAGTTAATTAGGTTTTTCCAACTTTTTTTCATTAGGCCATGCCATTCTAAAAATGATCCTTCCTCTTTTGGTAGTTTCCTAAGGTGAGAGTTTAAGGTTTCAACAATACATGCTTCAATTTTATTAGTAATTTTACATACCATCATATCTTGATCATGAAATAGTCTTCTATTCCTTTCTTTCCATACTTCTCAAACAAGCATAGATGGACAAATAATCCCAAGTTTACCATAGAAACATCTACTATTATCAGTTGGCCAACCCCTAAGTAGATCGTCCAGAGATTCTAGCAAGGGTGCAATCCAATCCAGCATATGTCGGAGCCATTCCAAAAAATATTGTGTATATGAACACTTATATAAGAGATGATTAGTATCTTCACTATCATTCTTACATAGTACACACCTTGAAGGCCCCTCAATGCCCATCTTTCTCAATCTGTCAGTAGTTAGAATCCTATTTCGAGAGGCAGTCCACAGAAAGAAGCTTGCCTTTGGCAGGCAAGAGGAATCCCAACAAAGTTTTAGAGGAGTGTTAATTTCTTCCCATATTTGGGAATGAGTAATTCCTCTATATCCATTTTTTATGTTATATCTTCCATCTTTTGATGTTGCCCATATGAGTTTTCCATTTCTCACTAATTGTTTTATTTTCCTCTTATGGCTAATGTTTTCATACACCTTTTTCACTGTTGGTTTCACATCAATTTATTCAAGGTTTTCCATTCCCAACTTACACTATCATTAATATATTTTTTGATTTTATAATTGTTGACCTTACACCCCTAGAGTTTGACTAATTAGTCTTTAAGACTAGCTAGGATACCCATTTTATCTAATGTGGGGAGACCATCCCATGAGTCCTCCCAGAATAGAGCTTCATCACCATTACCAACATCCCAAGTGAGATATTTACTAATCAGGGCTTTTTTTTTAAACTATAAAATTTCAGCTCTAAGATCTTTTAGGATGGATCATCATCCTAAACAAGGACTAAGGAATGACTACATTTAGGTATTTGTTATACATAATTTTTTCCCATTAGTAAATGTGAATGTTCTTATAACAATGCATCTCTATTCATGAGAGATGCATTGTTATAAGAACATTCAAATTTACTAAAATAAATGCATCAACATAATTCTATCACAAATATTTATAGTACATAGTGATATTCTAAACTTCATAGTATCAACAACAAGTCATAATATATGCATCCTAATTACTATTGAGTTTAACCAAACATAGTATCAAGTCCCTTGATATAAGTTCAACATATTCCACTTAAGCCACTTATAAAAATTTATTGAATTCAATATGAAAAGTTTAAATTATGACTCTCATTACCTTATCCCAGTAGCCACATTAATAATTCACAATGCATGTATGGTTGCATTAATCCCCTAATGATCTTATAAGTCTATAATGAGGTGGGGTCTTACATTCGCCTCCTCTTATCCTTGACTTCCTCTCAGAAGTCACCTATGTTTTATGGAATCATTCTCATCTTTAATTTATTAGTAATGCCAATGATCTTTTAGCTTAATCGATTGGTAATTTCTTACACATTTATAAATTTATCAAGAATATGTACTTATTTTCACTAATTATAGGATTCATCCCATAACATCTCTTAGAATAACATACTCAGTATCACTAATATTCATTGTGTTATCTATATTCTAATCATTTTTGTTCTTCTTTATTTTGAATATATAATGTATAGGGATATCAAGAGAAAATAGGAAAAAGAAACTACAATATCAATATTAAACATAATATGAGAACAAATAGAGACATCCACCTATAACCAATGTTGTCATACTAGTTCTAGAAATAACATTTCAAATTTGTGATTTAAATCTTGGTTTAGCATCAACATATAAGGAAGGGTAGAAATGATTTGCTTACTACACTAATAATTACTTCTTGTAACCATAGAAAAACTCACATTTTCCACATCTATAATTATAGTACTAATTTACTAAAACCAACAATGTAATTGAGAACTTTTATCACATTATTCTTATAGTTATTTATTTCTTTATCTGTAATAGTACTAGATGTGCATCCTATACCCACACACAAGCCACATCACTAGGACAACACGTTACAAGGTTCAAGGATGGTCATAGTAGGTAAAATGCCAACTTCATCTAGATTTGAAGTCCACTATACCACATAAACAACTAAAATTCATATACATAACCATAATCCATGATCCATAGTCCATAACCAATAATCCATGATCCATGTCTCACTTAGTGGTTCGATGGTGAATAGACCTCACAAACTAAGAGGTCATCCATATGAAACCACATGTCATATCCCTTGTTTATGTAAGGTGGCTAGTCTTGAATGAATAGAAATGACACACATAGGTAGGTAGTGAATACTAGACACATAACAACCTCACATACCCACATCCTCAAGGCTTCCCCACATCTACTTCCTTGTATACACTCATCAAGTTCATCTCCAGTGTCCTTGATGAGGAATCACATTCCAACACAGGACCAACATTCAAAAACACCAAAGAAACTAGTTTAGCTACTCAATTTTTCCAATAAGAGAAATTAAATCATGCATTGCAACAATAAGCCAAGTGAAAATTGAGGATCAAAAGTTGTGGCTAAACTATCAGGAATAAATAAATAATTTTTTTTGTCTACACAATCAAATATAAAATCATAAGTTGCACAATACATCACTATGTGATTATATCTAGCCACCTCATAAGGATGGATGGAACAATGTCTGGCTATCGTAATAGCCCCTCATGCAGGAACCCTAAGTACACTATCCACATGGCATGGGGTGTTCACCCCAACAACACCTCACATCAAGTAGTATAGTCCAAGAACATCAAAGAAGAAGGGATGTCACATTCAATGAGAAAGCATTGTATAAATATCTGTTGCAATAGCATGAGAAGAAAGAAAATGATTATGTAGTGTTGGATGATACTCCAAAAGATGATGTACTAGCAGTTCCTCATGATTTACAACAACTACAACAACAAATACAACACACCCCAGTCAATGTTAGATGGTCAACAAGGCTAAGTAGGCCTCTACAAAGATTTTCTCCTTCTTTGTATTTTATTTTACTTACTGATGCTAGTGAACTTGAATGTTATGATGATGCTATGTAGGTGGATACAAAGATTCAATGGGAGTCTATAATGAAAGAAGAAATGGATTATTTGCTCAAATATAAGACATTAGATTTATACTAGTTGCCTGTAGGTAAAAAGACTTTACAAAATAAATGGGTTTACATGTTAAAAGAAGAAGAACATGGGAGTAAGAAAATATTTAAAGCTAGGTTAGTGGTAAAAGGATTTGCATAGAAAAAGGGCATTAATTTTGATGAGATATTCTCTCCTATTGTTAAAATGACTTCTATTTGCATTGTTTTAAGTATTGTGGCTACTAAAAATTTGCATTTGGAATAGCTTGTTGTTAAAACAACCTTTCTTCATGGTGATTTGGATGAAGAGATATATATAGCACAACCATAGGGCTTTGAGGTCATAGGTAAGGAGAACTTAGTTTGAAAATTACAGAAAAGTTTATATGGCTTAAAGCAAGCACCTCAATAATGGTATCCAAAATTTGATAATTTTGTGTATGAGCATGGATATAGTAGGTGTCATTCAAATCATTATGTTTATTTTAAGAGATTAGATGATGACAGCAACAATATTTTATGTTTCTATGTTGATGATATATTTTTGGGTCTAACATGGATCACATTAAGGGATTAAAAGAATAATTAGTACATTCATTTTCTATGAAGGATTCAGGGGCCACAAAAGAAATCCTTGGTATGAAGATTTATAGAGATAGAAAGAACAAAAAAATGGCATTGCCTTTGATTAATTATATTGAAAAGGTGTTGCAAAGTGTTATGGTCTTCAATGGTTTGAAGACCTCACATCTCCATTTTCACTTCCAGGGTCGAGAAGTTGAGATTACATCATCTCACACATATCATGGGGTTAATTTTTCTAGATCTTGTTTCAACTTGAGACTAGTCATTCAGCCTTGGATTAGTTAAGGGTTGGGTTCCCTTGCCATGCTCGAGAGATAGTGCTTCAGACACCACTTTCAGGATACATCATCTAAGCTATCCCCCTTGGATTCCTTAGTAAGACCCACAATGCTCTATGGTGTGGTATTTTAGGGTCATTCCCTTTTAGACTTAGATTTTGGCATGATCAAGCATACCTAGACTTTTCTCGTCTATTGGATTATCAAATGTCACAGATCCACCCCCCATAGTATTATTTTGGCTGAGTTTGGAGCTCACCCATTCAAACTTGTAGCCATTTTTTACCTAATATGTTTTCTCCACCATCTTCATGGTTTTGTAGACTTGGTTGAAGGCCAACACAAATACCCTTACTTAGCCTACTACTCCTTAGTTGCTATTACAGACTCTGATCCAACTACTAGAGGCTATTGTTGGTATGCTCAGGCTACTATCCTATTGAGTTTAGGTGGGATCGACATTGACCGTCTCCCTCCATACCAGTTCTCATTAGATGCTCTTGCTCATCTACTTCGCTCTTGGCAGGAGTTGAAAGAGCATGTCAGACTTTACATCTATAGGAAATATATCATATGGACCTAAGTGGATCCTCTAGGGGGGGTATGTCCGAGGATGACTTTCTATGTTGAGAACTTCTTATATTTGGGATGGGATTATTGTTTTCCTTGAGTACTTACACAAATACTAGAAACATGCCATATGTATCTCGCTTGGCTCCTTCAAGGTGGGTTCCTACAGACTCCAGATTCAAGTTGATCACCATATTGCTAGAGAGGATTGGATGTGCACACTTTGCACCTTAAATGAGGTAGAATCTGAGACTCATTTTCTTTTTAGATGCCCCATATACTACGAGATTAGAGGGAGATTTTATTGTCTATTTAGAGATTACAGACCCCTCTTAGATTTTTTTAGGTACACTAATCAACATTGCATTGTGCTCTATCTCCGTGAGTTCTTGCAACTTCATGATCATACTTTGCAGCTTTCATTTCCCAGGAGTTAGTCCCAGACATAGCTTATTATGACCTTCTCACCCTTAACTCCAATATGGGGTGTGAAGCATCCTTATAGTCTCCCTAATATGGGCCATTCCAAATCTTTGAGATGCTGCAAGGGACCTCTTCGCTAGTGACACTCCTCTCATAGCATTCAGTTTCATCATAGGGCCTCTGGTAGCCACACTGATAAGTCATTATTGGACTTTTTCTTTGTGAGGATGGATACCTAATCTTTCCCATGTTGTCTCTTGTTTTCTTCTTCTTCTTCTCTTATTGTTCTTGTTCTGTTGTGGTCACATTTGGTGCTCCATTTGTTTGTTATTTTCTTGTTGTAAGCTTCCAGTCCCATAGACCCTCATTGTGGCCTTTTGTTGGACATTAATAATATTATCTTATCTTACCTATGGATAATGCCAAAGTTGTTAACACACCTTTTCACTTGGTCATCTGAAGTTGACTAAAGAGATGTTTCCAAAGACACAAGGAGGAAAAAATGTCCAAGGTACCTTATGCTTCAATTGTGGGAAGCTTAGTGTATGCTATGATATGTACAAGGCTAGATATTGTACATGCAGTAGGAGTTGTTAGCAGGTATATGAGTCATCCAGCGACTAAGCATTAGAATGTAGTTAACTGGATTCTCAGATATTTGAGAGGAACATCCAGTAAGTGTTTACATTTTGGGGGCTCTACTACTGATTTATAGGGCTATGTTGACTCAAATTTGGTAGGGGATACTAATACTAGGTAGAGTACTACATGTAATGTATTTACTATTGGTGGGATACTAGTGAGTTGGATTTCTTAGCTATAGAAGGTTAATGCTTTATCCACTACAAAGGAAAAGTATGGTTGCTACAGAGGTAGCCAAGGAGATGATATGGCTTCAGTTCTTGGGACACCCATAGAGGGATAATTATTTGTTTATAGATAACCAGAGTGTCATTCATCTTGTGAAGAATTCTACTCTACATTCAAAGATAAAAAGACATACAGTTGTGATACCATTTCATTTGGTCAGTTTTGGATGATGGACAATTAAAGCTAGAGAAAATGCATACAAATGATAATCCAACATATATGTTTATGAAGGAAGTAAAAGGGGAGAAGCTAAACTCCTCTTAAGCTTTGGTTGGTCTTCTAGACTAAACAAAATAAAAGAATAGCAAAGTCTAGGGTGGTTTGATATTCCAATGGGAGTTACAAGTTTAGTAGTGCTATGATTAGTCTTCAAGTGGGAGGTTATTATTGTGGAGTCTGATCAGTCTCCAAGTGGGAGATTGTTGTGATGTGGAGCCTAATCACACTCGATGGTTTATTTGGCATGGTTTCTCCCTAGATTATTTCTATGAGGTCTTGCGGGCAGTGCCCCCAAGACGAGGTCAAGGGGCAATGCCCTAGGGGTGTTCCTTGTTGTAGTATAGGATGGGGTTGAGGGGCAATGCCCTTGAAGTAAAAAATGACCTTATATTGTAAAATACATTGCCTATTATTTTTCTATTGGACAACTTATTCTAGCCCTAATTTTTTAAGTAGCAAAAGCTTGTATAAAAAGGCTTAGGGTTAGGGATTTCATAATGTATGGTGATATTGTAGCTTCTTGTGGTGTTATTGAGCTGTAAGGGATTGCATATTGTAATTACTAGATAATAATAATATTGGACTTGTTGTTGATGGATGTAACCAAGGGATTGGGTGAACCACGTTAAATCTTTGTGTCTTGTGTTGTCTTGTGTTTGATCTTTTTTTTTTATATTGGTTATATTTTCATGTAACTATTATTTATGATTGTGGTTAATCTTACCACTTTGAAGGTTTTCATAATCATCCTCTACATAATTTATAGTTAAACATCAGTAGCCAAAGCATATAAACATATGGGTGTAAACATTAATACATGTCCCTAATTAAACCATCAATCAACACATTAGATCAATATCATCTTCCAACATAATTTTCTTATGAATCATTTATGTATGAAAATCATTTACAAATACTTATCATTCATTTTACTATAACTTCTTCTCTAATTGCCATCTTTTAAAGAAGATCTTCTATGGCTCAACACCAAACTACATTAAGATAGTCATCAAATTGAAGTTATGAAAAAATCCATTTAACTACCTAACCTCTAATTACAAAATTTCATCATATGAACTTATTTACAATCATCATATACAAAGTATATCCATTTCATCACAACATCCATGCAACTATTAAGATATCAAATTATCATGAATATGAAGATTATTTGAAGACAAGTTGGATAGCATTAACCTTCGACATGGAATTGTATAAACAAAATTTTGCATACCAACTAAATTGTATTACATCCTATGTTATCAAGCCTCTACTAATGTAACTTTTAAAGGCATCAAATTTGTATGTAATAACGAGGTCATAATAATGAGAGATGGATTGTTATAAGAACATTCAAATTTTCATTAATAAATGCATTAACATAACTCTATCACAAGTATTTCTAGTACATAGTCATAGTCAAACCTTCATAGTATCAACAACAACTCACAATGTATGGCATCCTAATTAGCATTGAGTTTAACTAGATATAATATCAAGTCCCTTGATATAAGATCAACATATTCACTTAAGCCACATATAAAAATTTATTTAATTCAATATGAAAAATTTAAATTAGGACTCTCATTACCTTATCCCAATAGCCACATTAATAATTCACAATGCATGTATCAGAACACCTTACACATAAATTGATCAAGTCCTTGCAATTGAGTCCAAGTGTATAGTGTATCATCCTAGTAGTTTAGGTAGTTAAGTTTATATTTCTTACACTTCTACTAGTAACTATTAGTAACTATCTGTAAGGTGTCTTTTATCAAAGTTTCTCAAGAGATGGTTATGCCCTAAGTTGTGAATCGTTTCTCTAGTTAATCACTGTTAAGTTGTATCAAGGCTCAAACAATATTATTTTCCTAATAGAGGTGCCTCACATTATGTAACTCTGCATATATCTTTTCATTATACTATATACTAACAGCAAGGATTTATTATAAGAAGTATAAGGTCATCCTCAATATCTATTGTAATAAAGAAGCATTTGAGATTCTTAGCATTGGTTTGAGAAGAGGTTGAAATCCTATTTGCCAATTTTTTGAATTTGGCAATGAGTTCCCTCATGCCTTCATGCATGCCCTTCATCATTAGAGTACATTGAGGAAGCAACACATGATTATCTTTTGTAGGATTAAAAGATGCTTCAAATTGAGTCTACAATAAAACCCAATCAATGATTGCTCAAGGAGCCAAATTGTAGCATCAATTAGTTGCATTCCTTGTAAGGTCTCGATGAAGAGCCTTATAGAAACATTCAGATGTTAAATGCCCAACACACCACGTGCAATATGGAATACTTTTTTATGATCATCTGTGTGTTGTTTCCCATCCCCATAAAACTTGGAAAAGTTCTTTTGAGAACCTTGTGGCAATGCGTACAAAGGTAGAGCAAGATTCAAAAGACCAAAAGCCACACCTCACATACATGTAGGAGTTGGAACAACCATCTTTGAAGATGTTGAACTTGAACTTGAAGGCTTCATATACTTCAATAGAGATAGGAAGAAAATTGAATTGTCACTTGGAAAAGGGTTCTTCTTGGACTGTGAAAAACTAGTAGTTCACTTAAGAGGGGCTTTGATGGTAAAGAGATCATGAGCTACTCATTTAGACTAGCTTACTTGTGGCCTTTAGAACCTTCTCCTTTGTGGTGCTGAAATGTCCATTTTCTGATTTTGTATGATATTCCCAACCTCTAATCAGATTTTCAAGATCAAACAACTAATATCACAAAGATCCACCAAATTTCTCAAGAAACCCCAAATCGGGTATGCCAGAAATTGTGCCAAAAGCTTCACAGCTTCACCTATTATTAATAAATCTGAAAGTGGACATTTTTATAGAAATTTAAGCAGCATAACAGCCTAAAAAATTACATTTTCAGATTTGTATAGCCTTTACACAACAGTTCTCAAATGTAGGACACAAACTATGCTCATCGGGCTCCCAAAATTAACACAAAAATGCCCGGAAACACCACAAAAACACTAATAATCTATCTCAGAAGTTTAATCACATCCCAATAAATATATTCAGCTCTATTTTAATGCCTTAAAGTCTGAAATACAGCAGAAACCCAAACTGATATGAAATACTCAACTGAAAACACCAAACTCATACAAAAAACACACCCGAAAACTCACAAATCTGCACTGTTCAGCACAAAGGCAAACTCTGTATGAGCATGCACATGGAATGGCTTCAAAATCCCATCCTTAGCCTTCTTGGAAACCTACAAACTCCCGTTCTTGGGTCTCCCTGGAAACCTACAAACTCCCATTCTTGGGTCTCCTTCTCCACAGGTTTGGCAGCCTCTGAAGAATAACAAAGAATGAGCAAAAATCAAGTTCTGTAATCTGCCCAAAATGCCTCCAAACCCCTTAAAAGAGGACATAACCATAACTCACGTCCAAGAGAGGTTAATGAAACATATTTTAATATTAATTTCATTTATTAGTCCAACGGTTTCCAAAGATTAACCCCCTTTTTCTGAAACTTCACTTTCTTGGGCTTGCCTGCCTTAGCAAAGATTATTATTTTATTATTATTTGAAAAGGGGACATGAAAAGTCCTCCCCTCCCAAACATTGCTTGTCCTCAAGCAATGGCTGAACAATAAACCAATCAATCCACCTGGATCCCAAATGTAGTCATGAACTATACTACTACCAATTAACACAGGCTCCTGCAATATCCTCTGCAATATGACCAAGAGGAATCCATAATCAAACTGATAATTATAGCTCAACCAAACTCCAAAATCACCACCACCATAGTAAAAAACCCATGAGACACAAACTCTTAGAACATCATAACCCAAGTAAAGTGGATAAATCAAACTACCAACACAGTAAATACCATCAATGCATCCCATTGGCCTATATGGAATGTACAATCCAACTCTGCAACAATGGTGAACGCTCTCGAATGAAACTATACCAAGTATGGAGAATCTACACACTGTACAACTCCTGTAGTCAACACAACTCTGCAAATGACTGGCCACTATCTCATAACCATAACTCCCATGCACTGTTGATGGTGAAAAGAAATTACAAGATAAAGAGTAAGAAATGGAATCCAAACCAAATTTTCCTACCATCAACTCCTCAAAACAAGGATCAAATGCTAACTGATGTACATACCCTGCAATATAATGTTGATTAAAAAAACCAACCTTAGTTAACAGCTCACCATGAACAAGTGATACAACCCACTGTGACTGATCACTAGCTAAGTCAAGAGATGTCATAGCCAAAGGAGTAGAATCAATAACAACACCCACTAAAGCATCACTCCCAAACTCCTACTCTAAGTCACATATTATCAAGTTGTCAACTACAGAACCTATCACCATGTCATGCCCATCACAACTCTCATCTTGAGGAATCAAACTGTCCCATAACTGATGATAAGCACTAGGAACCAAAGTACATCTCTGTATCATTATCTCATCAACATGGTCATCAAAGGTAAATTGATGAGCGTACCTCACAATGTAATGCCGATAGAATGCGCCAATCTCAGTTAGTGGCTCAAACTGTAATCCAGATGAAACTAACTGTAATTGATCATTAACCATGTTGGAACTGACTACTACCTCCGAAGATATCACCAAGGGAGTAGTATTACTAGCAGGAACCATGCCAACTGTCGACTCACCAACATCACACATGATCTTTGATACATCTCTAGTCTCTATGCCATCAATACTAGAGGCCACCACCATGTCAGGCATACAACAATCTGCTACAACACCCAACTCAAGTGAACCTAACTCTAGTGGGAATGAACCTGATATGCCAATGTTAGTATCAAGAATGGATGCATCCCCATCTCCATTGTCTCTGACAATCTTAGCCATGGACATCCTCAGATCACCAAACACCACAGCTTGTGACTGTATAGAATCAGGTAAAGACTGTAGTTGCTCTAACTCCATGGTCACCTTAGCCAAATGAAACTGTGACTCCTTGAAAGCCAACTGTGTACTCTCAAGAATCTCAGAAGTCACCTCAAGCTGCTCAGTAAGCTCACTCACCTCATCTTCCTTGGCCAACAATGCATCATATGCTGTACTGCCCCACTTCATAAGATAATCTCTATCGGCTACCAACTGCATATGATCCTATCTCAGAATCTGGATAGCCTCCCATAAAGAGTGGAACTCTGTCAAGGAAAGATAACTGCCTCCCTTCTCGTCACTAGTAGGAGAACCCCATCCATAAACTGCTAACAACTGACGAGCAACATCGAAATGCTGGCAAGTGATAGCAATGTCTTGGTCACTAACTCTCAACTGATTAGACACATGATGGCACTGGCTTGACTGTCTCCTACAAACCTCCTCTAATGCACTATCTAAAGGAGTATCCTCAAAGTTACTAGTCTCTAGAGTATTACCATCCATATTCCGTGAATCAAATCTAAAACTCATATCAACATACAGAGTATCAAAAACATTAGCATTGCTGTCAAACTCCTCTATACCCAAGGAAACTAAGTCTTCAAAACTGTCCACTGCATCCTCCTGGATGTCATCAATGCCAATATGATCCTGGGACTCATCTATACACACTACCAAATATGAAATATCATCAACACATTCCAGCAAGTATGGTTGACTAGATATATGAACAAAGCCCAACATCGGTGTATAAAAACTAATACCAACATCAGACAAGATACTGGCACAAGAAAAGACAACACCGCGTAATCTGCTAATCAGATCCATGATAGCACCCAAACAAACACTGCTACCAAAAAGTGTTAAAGATCTCTAGTCAACTGAATCCCAAATGCCAATATAACAATCTCGAGTCCATATCTGTAAACTAGAATAAACTGGTAACTCAAGCAAACTCCTCACCTGAGTACTATGACCAATACCAACTAACTCCACATACCTGTCATGATGAGATAATGAAGTCACAATACTATCTTTGTTCACCTTCAGCTGGCTGGACAAATCATGTGAAGTACTACCAGCCTCAACCTCATGTGATGAAGCATCTAACTGTGCTTGGTACTCTTTCTCAGCAAAGTCATGAATGCTCAATGTCTGCTCATCTCTACTAGGTATCTCACCATCCTACACAACAACATCCTCATAATCATCATCTGAACCCACTACATTGTAGTCATTGCCTGTTGTAACTATACCATCCTGAATACCTGTGGCATCACCCTTTGACGACCTGTAAACAATTGTCTCAATTTGAGTATCAAGTTGACCGTTACTATCAATCTGTGTAATATCCTTTCCCACCACCTCCTTTGGCAGAGTAGAATCTGAGACCTCTACCTAGCTATCAGTTAGTTTCTCAAACTCCTCATGCAAGTTCTTGGGAATTGTGTCATCTGTCCTATGAGAAAATCTGCCAAATAGAAATCCAGTCAACTTATCCCCCTTAGCTGGGTCGAACAACATGTCATTCATTATACGGTGGTGCTCAACCAACTGTTCAGACATGTCATGGCTTATTTTCATAAGTTTATCTCGAATGTCTAAATAACCATCCTTTCTACTGTCTGTACTATACCTATCCATTCTGGATAAAGTAGAGTGTAACCCCAATAGGATATAACTTCTTCAAACACCAAGAACTAACATGCAAATGATTAGAAGTAGCATGCAACCATAGATTTTGACATGCAACTGATTAGAAGCAACATGCAACCACCAAATTCACCAAGAACTAATATGCAAATGATTAGAAGTAGCATGCAACCATAAATTTTTTCATGTAGCTGATTAGAAGCAACATGCAATCATAAATTATGACATGCAAGATTTGGGTAGTTGTCAAAACTGACATGCAAGATCTGGGCAGTTGTCAAAACTGACATGCAAGATCTAGGTAGTTGTCAAAACTGACATGCAAACTTCTACAACCACCAAATTCACCAAGAACTAACATGAAAATGATTAGAAGTAGCATGAAACCATAAATTTTGACATGCAACTGATTAGAAGCAACATACAACCATAAATTATGACATGCAAGATTTGGGTAGTTCTCAAAACTGAAATGCAAGATCTGGGTAGTTGTCAAAACTGACATGCAAACTTCTACAAACCCTCAGGCTGGCAAGATCACGGCTCTGATACCACTGAAATGTCCCTTTTCTGATTTTTTATGATATTCCCAACCTCTAATCAGATTTTCAAGATCAAACAACTAATATCACAAAGATCCACCAAATTTCTCAAGAAACCCCAAATCGGGTATGCCAGAAATTGTGCCAAAAGCTTCACAGCTTCACCTATTATTAATAAATCTGAAAGTGGACATTTTTATATAAATTTCAGCAGCATAACAGCCTAAAAAATGAAATTTCCAGATCTGTATAGCCTTTACACAACAGTTCTCAAATGTAGGACAAAAACTATGCTCATCGGGCTCCCAAAATTAACACAAAAATGCCCAAAAACACCACAAAAATACTAATAATCTATCTCAGAAGTTTAATCACGTCCCAATAAATATATTCAGCTCTATTTTAACACCTTAAAGTCTGAAATACAGCAGCAACCCAAACTGATATGAAATACTCAACTGAAAACACCAAACTCATACAAAAAAAACACCCAAAAACTCACAAATCTGCACTGTTCAGCACAAAGGCAAACTCTGTATGAGAATGCACATGGAATGGCTTCAAACTCCCATCCTTAGCCTTCTTGGAAACCTACAAACTCCCGTTCTTGGGTCTCCCTGGAAACTTGCAAACTCCCGTTCTTGGGTCTCCTTCTCCACAGGTTTGGCAGCCTCTGAAGAATAACAAAGAATGAGCAAAAATCAAGTTCTGTAATCTGCCCAAAATGCCTCCAAACCCCTTAAAAGAGGCCATAACCGTAACTCACATCCAAGAGAAGTTAATGAAACATATTTTAATAATAATTTCATTTATTAGTCCAACGGTTTCCAAAGATTAACCCCCTTTTTTCGAAACTTCTCTTTCTTGGGCCTGCCTGCCTTAGCAAAGATTATTATTTTATTATTATTTGAAAAGGGGACATGACAGGTGCCTTGAATAGTAGCGAAAACCTTCCAGTGTGAACAACCTATAAATAAATGGAGAACATAAAAACTTCAAATAGAAGGCTTCTGAATGCATTTGATCCCCAACAAAGTTGCAAAAAATTGTTGCCTAAATATTTTGACACTAGTAATAGACACACTATTTACAAAATGGGATATTTAGACATAGTGTATGAGAAATAATCTCTTCTCTCAACTTAGGGGAGGTGCCCTTCTTATTGCTACTAACTCAACTAGAACTAAACAAGAAACTTCAAATTTATTCTAAAATTGAGTGTTTCACATATCACTTCCTCTTTCTTTAGGAACGGTTTCACTTTCATAAAATGTACTCTGTAAATTCATGACCTTTTACAATTTAACCTCAAGTACTAGTTAGAGTTATCATAAACACAGAATTAACCAACAAATTAATTGTTAAGTGTACTAGTTGTCTATAGACTAAGGAATATATATATATATATATATATATATATATATATATATATATATATATATATATATATATATATATATATATAAGCTCACAGAGTTGTATAGTGTCCTAAAATTATTTTAAACAATGAAGCAATTTTTACAAATGTTTAGAATAACTGAGGGGGGGGGGGGGGGGGGGGGGTGAATCCATTACTCAAGGTCCATCAGTACCATTTGAACAATTAAACATCAAAACATTTATTGTTTTGCTTATCCTATTGTTGTTTGGTCTCTATTATTCTGATAAACAAAATTACTGTCCCAAACATAACATATTTTGATCTGTAAACTTTATCAAATGTAAAACATATAAAGCATTCAACACAAATTTGACACTAAGATTTTTATGTGGAAACCCAATTTGGGAAAAACTACTTGCAACATGTCACCATTTTTCACTCTTTCAAAGTGAGCTCTATTAGGAGCCAACATTCTTTCAAAGTGAGCTCTATTAGGTTTATAATACACACTGTTAAATGTGACCTGGTAAGAGGATTTAATAACCCTATTAGGAGTGGCCTTGTTAAAGGACTTTGATCATTTCATTTAGAATGTCACCTTATTAAAGGATTTACATAGAATGTTAAGTCCTTCAAATGATTGTTAGGTTAACCTTTGTTAAAAGGATTTCAATACAAATTCTTTACAATAATTAGAAAGAAAATAGTAGGGTTTTGATCTATATTATTACAACTCACTTTTCAGGTTTAGATTACTATTTGGTTCATGTGATGATACACTAATAAGCTCCCCTTTATCATCTATGTTCTTCATTCACTTGGAAACCCTTTAAGAAATCAAACTTCTCCTTTCAACAAAACTTAAGCCATCTGCTCAGATTCACTTATCAATATCATCAGCATCTACACAAGCAATCTCTCCTCCACCTTTCTCTATACACCTACCTAAGTTCAACTTTGTACCTCTTTCAATAGGTAATTCTTTCTTTGTCATTTTCCATGATCACCATAGATCTTAGGGTTTACGACCAGGTTCATCAAGTTCATTGTATTTGTTCATCATCCTTCTTTTCTAGAAAATTCTCATCTATTGAATTTAGATCGTAGGTATTTTACCTAATCCTCATCTTGAATTTAATGGTCCAACTCATCAATCTTATCTTCAACATAGTTTACATCTCTCAACAAAACAACTGAGTCATCTAGAAATCATGATTTTCTCAAATTCATTCTCAACACTCTTTCTTGGGAATCACTAATAGTCTTCTGGCTCGACATCAACTATCTTGTTCGATCGATACTAATGCTAAATCAACACTAGATTTTCTTGGCACTTACTATGGCTCGGTTGACACTAGCATCACTTGACATTCATTAACCTGTTTACTCTATTGCTTGGCTTATCTTAACATTCTTGATATAAACAATCACTTTGTCTTATCAAAGTCTAACTAATCAAATGTCCATAGTAGCTTCATTTTCATAACTCAACCTTTCATCTAGGTGCTATTTATGAGCAATTTCTCAAATCCTCTTCATCAAGCAAATAGATATAACACTTAGATTAAGTAGTAATATGTCTTATCAGTAGATTTTACATCAATGACAAAACAACAATTTTTCCAACTACAAGTTTCCAACAACAACAATATGATAAGCACAAAAGACTTGACACATGAAACTTTATTTCTACTTCCAAAATCACTATGAAATACAACTCAAAGTCTATGCATTCACTTTTAACTAACTCAAATCAATAGTTATAGCACAAATTATATACAAAATCATATTCAAGACGCTTAATAACAATAAAAATAATTCGACAAGTCTCCTCAACTCAAAGATTGAAAATACTCACTCTTTATTCACTCAAAAATTAACTTGCTCAAATTAAAGCAAAGTTTGAACTTGCACAATTTCACCAGAGTTTTCTTGCAATACATAAACAATAAAATTCTACAATGAGCCCTCTTGTATTTATAGGAGAGAGGATATGAGAAAAATATAGAAAAGTAACTATCGAGGATTAACTTATTCCACATTATAGTCCTTCATAATGTAATTACATGTAGCAAGATTTGTAATTGCATATCTTTACATGTGACATTACATATGTAATTGCAGTTTTATGTTTTGCATGTAACTTGTCAAAACTAAATGTACAACAAAAAGTAAACTAAGTTTCTAACAAGATACAACTCCTATTGCATTAACCTCTATCAAAGAGGTCTTTTTGTCACCAGATTACCAAGTGCTAGAATTCTTCAAAATTGTACATGCATGGGAACATTTGTAGAAAATAACACTTTGACCTCTTCATTTGATGGAATCAACAAAACATTTATTTTTTTATCACCCGTGAATGAAAACTATTCACTATTCAGTCCTACTACAACCTAATTGGAATCAATCTTAAAAGCATTCTAATGTTTATGAAGCTTGAGTTTCATCTTTTTCTTATGCATGATGGTTGGCCCTTCTCATTTGGATGAGCACTTGTAGCACTGAGATGAAAGACCAAAACACCATGACATCAAAATTTACAACAACAAATGCAACAATAGTCTTAGAGAAATAATAGTTTAGGTTGTCAGAAGCTTCATTGCACACAAAGCTTACAACTTTCTTTTTGTCACTTGGTGAATTTAAAATTAGCCACAAAAGATTTTTTATTATGTGTTAGGCTCAGTGCATTAAATCTAGATTGACATTAGTTATTAGGTGACGTTTAGTGCACATAAAGTTGGGACTTCAAGATTCAAACATTACAAAGAGTCAAGTGACTCCAAGAGCATTATGTAACCTTGAAGTATAAGGATGTGACAAAAAATAAAGAAAAAATAGAATGACTTCAATGTCCCAGACTTTAGAGCACCGAATGGGAAGAAGAAAAACAAGTAATTAGGGCATAACAAGTAATTTGTAGCTTTGTCTTATAGATTATTGTAACGAGAATATCCATATGGCTATACTATTTTTTTCTAAATATTGTAGTATTATTTCATTGATAAGATAAGATAAGATAGATAAAGATAAGATAAATCTATTAATGTCCAATGAAAGACCAATAGAGGTCTATGGGACTGAGAACTTACAACCAAGAAAGCAACAAATAGGAGGACACCAAACGGTTTCCACGAAAGAACAAGAACAAAAGCAAAAGAAGAAGTAAGCAAGGACCACCCCGATTGAAGATAATAGAAAGCAACTGTTTAGTTCTTTCAATTGTTCAATTCTTGCAATTTTCTATTTATTTCCTTCTTGTGTAGTGTGTGTTTCAGCTAGTAAAAGGTGTACCCTTCATCACATATCTAAAATAAAATGTCAAACATTAACAATGAGAGGCAAGCAATTTTTATTATTGAGAGAATAACAAGATGAATGAACATTATGTCCTATTAGTATACAAAGAAAATAGACTTTGAAGGCCTAAACTAACTTAAAATTACAATTTGCCAAAAAATGCTTACATACATATATTCATAATAAAATCAACATACTGTTTACTTTTTCAAGTGTGAAAATTTGACTTCCTATAAGATTTTTTTTCCTAATATACAAATAAACAGAAACTAAAACAAAAAATAAAACAAACTCAAGAATATGAATGAATGAATGGAAGATTTTAGTAACATCCACCAAAAAAAACACCCCAAAAAGACTAATAAGAGGACACTAATAAGCTTTTTGAAACTGCTTGAAAGATGCCCTCATTGTTTAACTGTTCATTAGGCGGTTAGCGCAACGTAACCTGGTGGTTACACGACCACTAGAAATTATGACTTACTTGTTAACATTAGTCGTAAAAAAAGCCCACGTCTTTGATTAAGGAGTTCATTAAAGGAGGTTGTGATAAGTAAGAAATCCAAACTTAAAAATGAAGCGTTTTGAGTACCACGAATATTTCTTTATTCCCAAAACTGCTAGATCATAAGGTTACTTCCACCTGTAATTTCAATCCAAACATGAAGATGACTGCAAAATATGAATTTGGCGAGGAGGCAGAGTCGTAGGTTTCCCTCGAGATCGATGCATGCCCATAACCTGTAATACTGCTCAATTATGAAACCTCTATGAAAAATGATTTTCTGCATTTTTTTCAAAATTTATTATCAATCTAGAAGTTCAATGTTATGGCATGTATTAGTTAGCCGTTGCATATACCATTTACTTCATTAAGTAGAAAAGCTTTCAAATATATAAATTATGTTGGTTGTTTGTATTTTGCTTGCCCCACACCACACTTGGGTTAGGGACATCTCCACGTAAGGAACTTGACATTCTCAAGTCCCCCAACTATTACCAGTCCACCACCATCTCACTATCAAGGGTTTATTGACAAGCCCCAGATAGGTACACATGCATATGTACATGATTTTGAACTTTTTTTAGTATTATACTACTCATTGTAATCATCTTTGTAATATTTCTTAAATTCAAGTTGCAATTTTCATATTTTTTAAATTCCTTGCACTATTTTTTAATATTGCATATATTTTAATATTTCAATTAAATATGATTAAATTCCTTGCACTATAAAGCTTCTGAAAATGCTTCATGCTTCTTCATAGTGGCCTATCTATGAACCATTTTATGATCACTCCTTGTATACATAATTGACATTTCCAAATTCAGATTCTGTATTTTCTGTATCCAAATCCAGCTGAAGTCATGCCTTCTTCCCAATCACCAAACCACTTTCCACCAAAAACTAAACACTCGATCCCAACATAAGTATAGTAGCATAGAGAAAATAAGATTAATAGAAATCACCAAAATAATATTCTCAACTAGAAATTTTGATAGTTATACTATAAACTTTGCTTGAAAAAAATACATAGTAGCAACAAAACAAGAGCAAGACCGGAAAACTGATAGAACCCAGACTGCAATTACATGAAATTCCTACTCTTCTCTTGAATGAAATAAGGTCAAACACATTAGAAGATATTACTAAGAGGGCAATAAATAAGCAAAATTCAGAGCAATACATCCTTACAAAATTAATCCTGATAAATGCACATACCTTTTATCTTAAATTTGACAGTCATTAGCAGAGAAAAATATTAATATTTTAATACACAATTTAGAAGAATAAAATTACATACTTCTCTGAAATTATATTTTTGGAATTCCATGTTTACATTTTAAAAAGGAAAACAATACTATTATATTCAAGTTTATGCTGATATTGAAGTAAAGAACAAAATTGAAAATGCAGAAAAACAAACACAAATAAAATTAAACAACAATTGGAAGTAAAAATATATATATTAATTTAATAAATACAAATAAACTAAACTTTATGTATTCAACAATTTTTTTTTTTCTTAAAGTAAAATAAAATAACTTTTAAATAAATAAAATAGCTTCAACTTTATCTCTTTGCATTTTAAATATATATCTATATATGTTGTAGCAATATTAAAGATCTTGAATAATAGATGTATCTATGAAATTGTTTTTAATTACGGATCAAAGAGGATTTGAAGGAGCTTGAAACCCTATTTACAACATGTTGCCAACAGGAAATAGCTAATAAAAAGGAAACCAACCATCACCAAAAACTAGGCCCAGAATAGAAGACCAAGAAAGGGAAAAAATACAAAAAGACCAAAACCAATACAAATTCTTTAAATCCTCGACAGTTTTAGCTTCCAATTGGGAGACATTGAGAGCAAGTTTCTTAAAATCCAGTAGTCTTGAGTAGAATCATCAGCAGCTCTCTTAAGATTGCCACATGTAAGCGTGTTTGGGCCTTTGTTATCCTCTTCAAGCTTCTATTTCCCTTATCAGAAGCATCCACACTGACCACATGATTCTTACTTTGATTCATTTTATCATACTTTTCCACCAGAATCTTCATGTTATCAGCATTGCCCTCAATCAACTTATGACCAAAAGAGACTATAGTAATGAGATTATCATCGATATTTCGACTTGGTCTCCAACCCCATAATTCTTCCTTATCCCTGTTCATGATCTCAACATCCTTAACCGCTTTTTCGTAAGGAAAAATAAGATTTCTGCCCACTTTCATCTAAGGAGCCTCCTTATTTAGAATGTTATCCTTTTTACTTTGGATGGAATGCAATTTAATGTTAAGATGGTTGATATCATGAAAAAGCCAGTTGTTCATCCTAAAAGAATGCACAAGAGTATTCCTAGCAATATCCAGAAGGTCAGGCGGACTCTCATAATCAAAATTGAGAAGAGGGAATCTTTCAACAAGGTATGAGGAAAAGAGGATGTTCACTCACGAGTTGTGACAGGCAAAGACTCACCAGTCTTTCGACAGAGAGGAGGAAAAGACGATCTTCACTCACGATTTGTAATAGGAAAAGACTCACCAGACCCGCCCTACTCTGATGAGCCACTCAAAGCACCACCAGTAGAGACCAAAACAGGGAGGTCATCTTCTAATTTTGATTGTTCTTGCTAACCTTAGGAAAAAAATTCCTTCCTATTCCAAATAATGGGGTCAGAGTTTGCATCATCTAGTCTTCACTTCAGAGAAGGAACTATCAGAATCCAACTTACCAGTCCCCACATCATTCCCTGAGGAAACAACAGAATATTTGTTCTTGCCGTTCAAAGGTAGGGGAGTGATTTCAAATACTCAACAATAAGTAGAATCGACTCTGAGGATTGTTTCTATGTTATTTGTTTCTTGCATACTGATGGATCCCTATTTTAGGGGGCTCCATCATATGCACCATCCTTAATCCTTTCACTCTATGATTAATATGGTTGCTTTATTTTGCGGATAAAACTTTGCGAAAATTTGTGAACTGATCAACTATTTTGATATTATAGACCATCTTCATTTCTATCTCTATTCCTTTGTTATTTAAATATTATAACTGCATCTTCACAACAGAATTTTGGAATTAGGCAACAAACAGAGTGCCTCTTACAGGCTTGAAAATTTTGATGTAAGTGGTTAATAATGAATGATAACTATATGCCTTATGCAGAGAACGTTGATCATGGAGAAGCTCTGAGGATATGATGGATAGGCAAACTTACACAAACCCTTCACGAACGATTACATTCAAGTTAATTTCGAGTAGGTTACGCACTATGGGAGCAAAAGGAATGCAAATATCTTGGACTGGGCCTCGGGTGATGAAGTTAATACTGTTTGTGTTACAGTTCCTCCAAGAAATAATACATTCCCAGGGCATCTGGAAAATAAAGTAAGCCAGAATATGTGTAAGAGACTGAAGATATTCTCTATTTGCATTCACGTTGGACTGTCTGTGGATCTTGGGAAGGAAACATTCCAAAGAATGATAGAGATTCGAACTTGAGAAATCCTTGAATATATGTTCGACAGAAGGATTTGGTGACACAGGTGCCACGCTAATAAAGGACTGGAAGATGTGTGTTACAGAATATTTGAAGTGTAATGATCCCCAAGCCACATGTTTATTTATAAAAATGGCCAATGAATGCCTTGGTTTATGGTTCAACAAATCTATCGTTTATCGCTCGAATTTAACTATCTCCTAATTGTGAGAAATACAAATTAAATTTAACTCACAACTCAACCCTAAACCTAAAAATTTATACTTGGCACTTAAATGTTGCTCGGCACATGAAGGTGCCGAGTGCTAGTTTTACTCGGCACTTGATGGTGCCGAGTGGGAGGTTGCTCGACACTTGAAGAAAAGTGCTCGGCATAGGAAGGTGTCGAGTGCCAAATTTACTCGGCACTTGATGGTGCCGAGTGACAGGCAACAGGTCCCGAGTGAACTCAGCACAAAGAGGAAATAGATGTAGATGTCGAGTTAGCTCGGCACATAAAGAAAATGCTCAGCAATAATAGATGCGGAGTGAGCTCGGCTCCAACTAAAGTTTATAACTTAGAAAATTCCAATGTGAATGTATTCACCATTAAAACTAGAGAGCCAAAGCTTTAAGCTTTCAAACAAATTTCTCAAATGAAACATACAAGGGAAGATCAATACATTCAAGTATGCTTGCTTGCTTTCTATTCAATCTTTCACTAAACTATTACAAATTCTAGGAACATTCGGCTTCAACCAGAAAACCCTAAAATAACCCTGAATTGATAATACTTCAAACTTTAATAAACTTTTAAACCTGCAACTCTAATGGCTGCATACAATGGTGCCTAGAGAAATCACTGCTTCAATAGGACAAATCCAAACAACAAACTTACAGAGTGAATAAGGAACCACGTACAACTGCAGACACAGACTTCCTTCTTTCTTCCTTCTCCGCTCAGCTCTACAACTTCTTTCTGATCTGCTTGATCTCACTACAATGAATGAATGAATAAGCATTCCTTTTGTCATATTCTTCCTTTCCCTCTCAACGTTCAAATTTCAAATTCTCACCTACCAAACATGAATGCCTGCCGAGACCTGACAAGGTAGATGGGTGTGGGGCTTGAGGACAACCTGCAGGCATTGACATTTAATTTCCAACACTCTGCCTTTGTCTTGAGCCAAACAAAACAAGGATCACAGCTGATCCACATCAACTACACCAAGACTCTTTCTTAGGTGTACAAAAGTCCCAATGCCTAATGGCTTGGTAAAAATATCTGCTAGCTGATGCTCTGACTTGCAAAATTTCATCTTGATATCCTCATTCTCCACCAATTCTCTGATGAAGTGATATCGGATCTCTATGGGTTTGCTTCTCCCATGGAAGACTGGATTCTTGGACAATGCAATTGATGAGATGTTGTCACAATAAATTGTGATTCCATCCTCTTGCCTTTCATTCAAATTTGTCAAGATCCTCCTTAGCCAAATTGCTTGACATGTTGCTGCATTTGCTGCAATGTATTCAACCTCTGTTGTAGATTGAGCAACAATAGGTTGCTTCTTGGATGCCCATGAAATTGCACCTGATCCCATATGAAACATGTATCCGAAAGTGCTCTTCCTATCATCTAAACTTCTAGCCCAATCACTATCAGTGTATCCCACCAACTTGAAATCATCATTTGTAGTATACAAAATTCCAAATCCCTTGGTACATTTCACATACCTTAGGATCCTCTTTCCTGCTTGCCAATGGGAATCCTTTGGTGTTTTCATAAATTTGAAAATCAGACTTATTGCATGCATTAGGTCTAGCCGAGTTGCAGTCAAATACATTAAACTTCCAACCATACTCTTGTATAGTGTTGGATCTACTCTCTTGCTAGAGTCTTCCTTGCTCAACTTCATACCTACTGCTATTGGTGTGGGGGCTGCCTTACTGTTCTGCATTTTAAATCTCTCCAAGATTTGCCCTGCATATTTTTCTTGAGAGATGTAGATGCCATCATGCATTTGTTTTACTTCTATGCCTAGAAAGTATTTCAAGAGACCTAAGTCTGTCATTTCAAATTCACTTTTCATGGCCTCTTTAAACTCACCAATTAGAGCCTTGTCATTTCTAGTAAAAATTAAGTCATCTACATACAAGACAACAATCAATACATTACCATCTGCTGCCTTGATGTAAAGGGTGGGCTCACCATTGCTTTTGCTAAAGCCATTGCTCATCAAATATGAGTCAATCCTATTGTACCATGCCCTTGGAGCTTGCTTGAGCCCACAAAGAGCTCTCTTCAATCTATATACTTTATTCTCTTCACCTGCAACTTCATAACCAGGTGGCTACTCCACATATACTTCTTCTTTCAATACACCATTAAGGAAGGCAGACTTCACATCCATTTGAAATACCTTCCACTTGTGCTGAGCTGCAATTGCTATGACAGTACGCATGGTTTCCATTCTTGTAACTAGGGTATAAGTCTCATCATAGTCTCTTCCATACTACTATTTGTAGCCCTTGACTACTAGCCTTGCCTTATGCCTATCAATCTTGCCTTCAACATTGCATTTGGTCTTATAGACCCATTTCACTCCAATCACTTGCTTCTTTGGAGGCAAATCAGTTAGCTCCCATGTTTCATTTCTTTCTATGGAATCTATTTCCTCATCCATGGCATTACACCATTTTTTCTCCTTGATTGCTTCCTCAAAATATACTGGATCACTATGAGAAAATAATGTAAAATTAACACTCTCATCATAATCTTCATACCTTTCATCTTGGTATATCTCCCTAAGACTCTTGGTCTTTCTTGGTAATAGGGAGGAGAGTGTGGGATTAGAATCTTCGTTGCTGTT
Source organism: Cupressus sempervirens (assembly GCA_028749045.1). Taxonomy (NCBI): domain Eukaryota; kingdom Viridiplantae; phylum Streptophyta; class Pinopsida; order Cupressales; family Cupressaceae; genus Cupressus; species Cupressus sempervirens. Next base: position 371,078,257 of record CM053789.1, on the reverse strand, counting down.
GCTTTGCTGACTAGCTCGGTCTTCACTGGTACTCAGCATTGACACTTGGTCATGCCTAGAGGATCTCGGCAATGTCTGAACCTGCTTGCCTTTTCTTCTATTTGCTCCTTCTTCTTGTTGTTCATCAGCATCTTCTTCACTCATAATTGGCACTTTACTTGAAGTGCTTGGTGACTTATCAATTTGTCCATACCAAGATTGATTTTCAAGAAATTTCACATCTCTTGAAAGCATCATCTTGTTGTTCAATAGATCATACTATCTATATGCCTTTGATTCCGGGCTGTACCCTGTGAAAATGCATTTCACACCTTTGTCATCAAATTTTTGCCTTTTCTCTTTAGGCACATGTGCATATGCAACACATCCAAGCACCTTTAGGTTTTCAACTATTCATCTTATTCGTGACCAAGCTTCCATTGGAATTCTATTATGAACTGCTTTTGTAGGACACCTATTAATTAGGTAAACTGTTGTTGCCATAGCCTCTCCCCAAAATTCAGTTGGGAGACCTTTCTCTTTCATCATGCTCCTTGCCATCTCAACAATGGTCCTATTCTTTCTTTCAGAAACTCCATTTTGCTGTGGTGTATAGCTAGCTGTGAGCTCTTTCTTTATGCCATGTTTCTTACAAAAATTTACAAAATAATTTGAGGTATACTCCCCTCCTCTATCTAATCTTAGGACCTTTATATAATGTCCACATTCTCTTTCAGCCTGGGCTTTAAATTCTACAAATTTATCAAATGCTTCAGATTTATTCTTTAAGAAATACACCCATGTCCTACGATTGAAATCATCAATAAATGTCATAAAATATGTACTCCCTCCAATGGAAGTAACTTGCATAGGACCGACAAGGTCAGTATGCACTAACTCTAATGGATATCTAGCCCTCCTAAAATTTCTAGAATTAAAGGGAAGCCTATGTTGCTTACCCAAAATATAAGCCTCACACTTGTCACAAGAATTTCCTACACGTGGCAAACCTTCTACCATTCTTTTATTTGACGATAAATTTAAACCAGCATAGCCAAGATGACCATACCTGAGGTGCCATAGCCGTGAGGGGTCTTCAATCACACTCCTTAGAGCTGATTGTGTGTAAGGTACAACATAATCTTGAGATGAGAAACATGTCTCAATCCTTAAGGGAAACATTCTATTCTTTGTCATTTGAATTGCTGCAAGTAGGTTCTTGCTCCCATCCTTTTCATGAATGACACACGTGTCATTCTCCATCAGCACTTTGTATCCATTTTGAATGAGCTGAACAATGCTCATCAAATTGTGCTTCATACCAGGGGAAAAATACACATTTTGTATTTCCCTTTTCTCACCTTTCTTAGTGTGGACCATAATGGATCCTTTTCCCACAATTGGTATGGTTCCATTGTTACCCATCTTAATTTCTGATTTGAAACTCTTGTCAATGAATGAAAACAAGGTTTCATTACCACTCATGTGGTTGCTACATCCACTATTGAGGTACCAAACCTCAGGGCTTTCTTCTTCACCAATATTACACATGATGAAGGCAGTAGCATTGGGTCCACTTTCCATGTTCACATCAGCCACATTTGCTTGTCCTGACTAATCATTCTACTTCTTCCAGCATTCATTTGCATAATTCCCATATTTATGATAGTATTAGCATTTTATATTACTCTTATTTGAGTTGTAATTTTTCTTACCTCCTCTTGAAGTATTATGTGAACTACTTGCTCCATCTGCTCTTCTTGAGCTTTCTGTTGTAGCATTTCTTTGTCCTCCATTACCTCGGCCTCTGACTCTGGAGTTCCTGCCTGAGCCATTTCTTCCTCTCCCCCTTCCTCTTGGATTTGACTGAGCCTTGAATGCTTTCTCTTGGGTAGAAGAAAATGTGGATCTATTGATGCTATGCTCATGGGTTTGAAGTGTACCCATCAACTCATCCATTGTCAAAACAGTGAGGTCTTTTGCCTCTTCTATGCTCAAGACCAAATGGTCATATTTATGAGGTAAACTCCTCAATATCTTTTCCACTATCCTCTGCTCTTGATAGTCTTCTCCATTTGACTTCAATTGATTAATTACATTGGAGGTCCTTGAACTGAAGTCTGCAACTGATTCATTTTTCTTCATTTGAAGGTTCTCAAATTCCCTCCTGATGTTCTGTAGCCTTACAGTACAGACTTTATCAGTCCCCTTGAAGTTTGTCTCAAGGATATCCCATGCTTCCTGTGCATAATTTTCTACTGCAATCTTTGGGAAAATTGTCTCTGTCATTGCTGCTTCAATAAGACTTAATGCCTTAGCATCCTTCCTCCTTGACTCTTTCAAATGAGTCTTCTATGCATTTGTGAGGGCAACATACTGAGTTGGATCAGTCACATCATTGAATCCATTGACCACAAACTTCCACAAATCATTTGTAACTATAATGGTCTTCATCTTCTTTGCAAATGTATCATAATTATGTCCATTAAATGATGGTGGGTGCTGCCATATCTTTCCTACATCTCCTGCCATGATAAATATCCCAAGAAAAACAAATGCCCTAACTCACTATGGATATGGGGCCTCAAAGCTCTAATACCATGTGAAAAATACAAATTAAATTTAACTCACAACTTAACCCTAAACCTAAAAATTTATACTTGGCACTTAAACGTTGCTCAGCACATGAAGGTGTCGAGTGCCAGTTTTACTCAGCACTTGATGGTACCGAGTGGGAGGTTGCTTGGCACTTCAAGAAAAGTGCTCAGCATAGGAAGGTGTCGAGTGCCAGATTCACTCAGCACTTGCTTGGCACTTGATGGTGCCAAGTGATAGGCAGTAGGTGCCGAGTGAACTCTACACAAAGAGGAAATAGATGTAGATGTCAAGTTAGCTCGGCACACAAACGAAATGCTCGGCAACAATAGATGTCGAGTGAGCTTAGCTCCAACTAAAGTTTATAACTTAGAAAATTCCAATATGAATGCATTGACCATTAAAACTAGAGAGCCAAAGCTTTAAGCTTTCAAACAAATTTCTCAAATGCAACATACAAGGGAAGATCAATAGATTCAAGTATGCTTGCTTTCTTTCTATTCAATCTTTCACTAAACTATTACAAAATCTGGGAGCATTCGGCTTCAACTAGAAAACCTTAAAATAACCCTAAACTGATAATACTTCAAACTTTAATGAACTTTTAAACTTGCAACTCTAATGGCTACATACAATGGTGCCTAGAGCAATCACTGCTTCAACAAGACAAATCCAAACAACAAACTTACAGAGTGAACAAGGAACCGTGTGCAACTGCAGGCACAAACTTCCTTCTTTCTTCCTTCTCTGCTCAGCTCTGCAACTTCTCTCTGATCCGCTTGATCTCACTACAATGAATGAATGAATAAACATTCCTTTTGTCATATTCTTCCTTTCCCTCTCAACACTCAAATTTCAAACTCTCACCTACCAAATATGAATGCCTACCGAGACAACCTGCAGGCATTGACATTTGATTTCCAACACTAATATAATAGTTGCACAATGATATTTTGTTAAAACATAAGTGATTAGTTTTTGTTCATGAAGAGGCATGTTGTTTCTAGAAGAGCCTCGCAACTCTCCACTTATTATAAATATGAGATGCGATGAACAAAGAAACATAAATTTTCTTACAAAACTATTATTATGCATAAAGATTTTATATACAGATTGAATATATCTTGTTCTCTCATAGGAAAAGAAAGAGTTTTACAGTAATCCTTGGGCATGAATCATTGATAGCATTGAGCAGATATTGGTGTGCAATTTGGAAGGAAATTCAGTGTATTGATTATCAAATATAGGTGTCTCTATTGCTTTTCATGTTGGCATGACTAGGAAGCATTATATTTTATTTGTTTATATAAAGCATTAAAGTCAAAATAGTGGCAAGTTTTCTTCCTCTATAATCATTTGCAATTTTGAGAGAAATTTTATAATTAGATTGTGATAGGGTGATTTACAACATCTTAAATTTGAATATCATAGATATGGTGAAATACGCGGCTGTTTCCTTCTCTGTGTCCAGTTTGTCTCCTGCTATTGGTGTTAAATTTCAATCTAGACTTACTTAAGATTGCATATTTATTTGATCCTTCACATCTTGAAAATAAAATTGTTCGACATATAAGTGCATGTAATTTTGTAAAGGTGTATGTAAAAAGCTTATGGCATTGACTCTATCATCCTTTTAGGCACTTGTCTATTTATTGTTTATGTTATACTGATTTATAATTAGAATATTGGCAATCATCTATTTTCTTTCCTTTGATAGAATTAGTATATTTATTTGTCATTACAACTTGTAAACATTCTTATTTTAAAAAAAACATTTTTATTTTTATAAAATAAACTCATTGTTTTTGTCAATTCAAAATAATCTAGTTTGAAGTACTTACATCTTGAAGTCATATATGAAGTTGCAAAGTCAATTAAATCTCAACACATTTTGCAATTTTACTTAGATAGTGCAAGTGAAGATTTTTCCATATCTCTTGCCATTCGGAGGACTTTCATTGCATTTATAATCAGATTGTTTGCTATAAACATTCTTGGACTTTAGTGATTGGTTCAGAATTAGGTGCAGAGCTAGAAGTGCAGAAGATTCAGATCAAACCAATCAGTCCTATCAAGTTGGCCTTCAACCCATTGGAATCCCAACATTGAGTTGGCAAGGCTTATAGGATTTCAATATGTGGTTTTTGGAACCAAACTATACAAGGAAGACAAGAGATAGAACAAAAAAAAATCTAACCTTATGCCTGAAATGGTTGAGAAGGACAAAATGAAGTCCATACATAGTGGTGAAACAATTGTCTAGAGAAAAATATTGAATAAGAAAATTTAAAATAGCCATCCAAATTGTGTTAACAGATTTCATTCCATAGCAGCTATTTGGCTTCTTCATTAGGTGTTTACCCTCTTTAATCTCAAATTTTCCCTATCTGGATACTAAGGACATGGAACAAAGTGAAGAATATAGATGTAGAATGATTCTCCCATTGGGCTTAGACAAGTTTTGAGTTCCAAAGTCAAGAAATTCCCAACATGAACTAATACAGACATGGGTCCTTTAGGATGGAAAAAAATGTCTTAAGTATGGGATTTGAATTTATCCCTACATGGGGTGATTTTCCCACTTGTAAACAAGTAAGTGAAGATGAATTTGGCTAAGTAAAAATGAAGGAATTAATCCATACATGGGTTGAATCTCCACACATGAATGAAAGGAGACATCAATGGATATTCTTTATGATGTTTGCATTTTCCCCTTTGGAAAGGGAAAATGGTGGACATAATGAAATATTTGCAATCCCTATATGGATTTTTATTCCTTGGAATTTTTAAAAATAAAATAAATTAACTAAGTGATCCAAGGTGGTAAAGGCAAGGAGGCTCAGACTTGAAGATTAATAGACATCACCCTACCATAGGAGGCCTGAAAATAGATCCAATAAGGTATCAACCATTGCCAAGAGGCTTGGCATTGATTTAGGAAGAAAAATTAGAACTTTTCCTTAGCCCCAACAAGAAATCCACAAGGTGAGTGGGCTTTCAGATTTTAGTTTGGAATTTCTTCCACAAGCGCCGATGTTCTTGTAAAATCCTTGGATTTTCTTATCAATCAAATGAGGCTGAATCTAATTGCAGGGGTATTGGCAGGGAAAAGACACAATTCATCATTTTGATGACAATAGAAGATTGAAAATGTGTGCTTTTAGACAAAGTCTGATGATTTTTTCCAGCGAGGCAATTTTCTAAGGTCAATGGCAAGTCAATATGCTATTTTTATGACTAATTCCAAGTATCAAAGGGGCTAAGTATATAAGTAGATAGACTAAGTCTGAGAACTCCTCCATTAAGTTCAATTTTTAAAATACTTTCATAGCTTTTTTCCGTGGTCCTCAAGACCCATGGATCTTAATTGCATACACATAGGAGTGATTCTAAACCAAATGGGATTAAGGAGTTATTGATTTAAAAACCAACTAGGTATACCTTAGAAGCTTGCATTAGGTGGGGTGGAGTCACTAACAAGATTGCTTCTAGTAGAGCCCAAGTTTATCCATACTTTCTTACATCCATAGAAGTAGACATAGAAGAAGTTTAGTTCATGTTGAGAGTTCAAAAGTTGGAAAATTAAAAACTATACTTTCATTGCACATTGTGAAGCCATATTTATAGAAGAAAGTTGACATCCATTGAATGAAAATAGTAAGTCCCCTTAGTGATCCCAACAAATCAAATTATTTCACTAAGCGAGTATCCAAAGTTGAAGGAACCTTGAAGCTATTTCATGATCTTACTTTGCAAACTTAGCATGAGAAGTGACCTTATTCAAGAGAGAATCAGAGATTCAATGCTTCATCTCCAAATATCAAGTATTCAATTTCATATGTTGTAGTGGAACAAAACTCACATCAACAAGGCACATAATCAAAAGAATCATATTACTCACTCAATAGCCTCCCATATGTGCAAAGCATGCTCATAAAGTTCTCACTCAATAGCCTCCCATATGTGCAAAGCATGCTCATAAAGTTATAATCAAAGAAATAAATACAAATTTCAGATTGGTTATCACATCGAGCCTTCCTTGAGAAAAAAATTGGATCATTGCAGATATTAGAGGCAACGATACCAAATTACAGGGTAGTTTCATATCAAGTCATCCATTAAGTCAAAGTTAGGCATTCAACGTCAACTTTTAGATCTATATAATAAGGATCATAATTAATTTACATTTTAGGCATTCAACATCAACTTTTAGATCTATATAATAAGGATCAGAATTAATTTACATTTGAGTCTCTTTAGTTGTTTGCAGGTGTATAATAATTCTTGCAGATCAATATCTATTGTATAATGGATCATATTTCATGAGGCATTCAGAATATAAGTTTACATGTTTATGTAAATGATATCTGTTGATCAAAGACCATCAACACCATAAAATGAGTTTACCATTATCAATTTGAGGTCCATATCAGAATTATTATTTGGCAATATAACCATTATAGATTAGCAACGGGATCACGTGTCAGACACTCATTTGTGAAAAACTAAAGCATGGAGTATAATTTTATAAAGTATAGTTAGAAAGAAGTCTCTAGCAACCAAAATTAGTCAAAACCTTGAGGGATTATGTGAGAGAACATTGCAAAGACCAAGTAAATTACATTTCTAAGTGCAGTTCAAACCCTACTAAGGTGTTTTAGGGTAAATCATGTAAAATCTAGAAAGGGGACATTAGAGTTTACAAATTTCATGAGCAAAAATAAACCTTAACCCTCAAAAGATTTCTCAAGGGCTTGATGGAGGAGCATCAAGTTGTATTAGAGCAATTTTGTATTACCCAAAAATATGTCTAGTGATAGTTTTTGTATCATATTTTTGCATTTTTTTATACCCATTTGGGCAAACTAGAGATTCCAACTCTCACATTTTCATAGCTATTTTTCTAGGTCAGTTTTCAAAATTTTAGGCCAACATTAAAAATGTAGGAAAAATGAGCTATTTTGTAGGAGGGTCATAATTATAAAGAATTGGAGGGTCTGAGCCCAGGGGAAGGCGGTAATTAGGATTTCAAGCACTTTGGAAAAAGAATTGGGTCAAAATGTTTCATCATTTGAAAGTTATTGTAATTTTAAGTTTTTAAAGACCTCCTAAAAAACCTTTGGAGACAAATTTGAGCCACAAAATGTTTGAAATTGGAGACTGTTAAATTTGTAGCTTTAGTCGGATTGAATTGATCTAGAGATAATCCTTCTATGGTTATTGGTTGATCATCAATTACACAAACCCTCATATATCTACTTATATATGTTATATATTATATATAATTTTATAATATGTATATGTATATATAGGTAGATAGATATATTATAAATTAATGTTAATATTGTCTAGTTTGTTAAGTTTTAAGGATCATTTCTACAAATGTAATAACACTGTCATAGTATTGGTGTGTTCCAAATAGAGTTTTGAATCTCATATAAATATGAGAGGGGGAGACATGTCTCATTAAGAGATATGTCTCTGTGATTTAATCATCATTTAATTCTTAATAATATATTAACAAAAATAATAATATGTATAACAATATATATATTATATACTATAAAATATATTAGATACAATAACATATATTATTTAACATGAGTAAGTATATATAGGAAATGGTGATTTACCAATAACTAAGATATTGATGCATGACATTTTGGCCAGGATGCAGGTGCGATGCGCAAGGATGCACAAATGTGTCTGGAAGCGGCACTGAGGTGGTTAGGAAGTGTTGCCACTACTTGTGGATGCTTGGGAAAGCATCCATCAAGCATCTAACGAATCCACGGAGCATTTGATGTTTTTAGATGCCAAGCCACTTAAGTGACTCAATAAAGCATGTGTTAAAATGGTTTTTTAAATTATATTTTATCTCCTTTTTGGCCCAAAACCCTAAAATGACCCTAATATAGGCCATTCATTTCTCATTCCTCTCATTTTGTTTTGATTTTGTAATTTGAATTGCATTGGAATCTTGAACTTGAGTAATTTACTAAAAGCATCTTGTAAGCATCTGACGAATCCACAAAGCATCCAAGGTTTTTAGACAGCAAGCCACTTAAGTGACTCAATAAAGCATGTGTTAAAATGGTTTTTTAATTATATTTTGTCTCCTTTTTGGCCCAAAACCCTAAAATGACCCTAATATAGGTCATTCATTGCTCATTCCTCTCATTTTATTTTGATTTTGTAATTTGAATTGCATTTGAATCTTGAACTTGAGTAATTTACTAATTAGACATTACTATTATTTCAATCTAAATATGTTAATTGCTATGGAATGGTTTATTTTTCATCTTACATATTTCTTATTTTTCTTTGCATACATAAATTATAGTATACATACATACATACATACATACATACATATATGAATACACCCAAATGCATCCTAAATCCCCAAAAAAAAAATCCTCCCATCCGCATATAAGCACCCCACACACACATCATCATAACAACTATCATTGATAATTTAGACCAATAACAATAATGTATCTCAGATCGAATTAGTCTGATAAAGTTACAATCTTCACACTCTCTCTTAGCTAGGGAGGATTTGTAGAACACATTATGCTCTCAAGCATTTAAGGATATCAACATATATCCATCAACTTAGATGTTATCTTTCAATATCATCTAAAGTATGATTCAACAAGAAATATCAATCATATGATATTCATCATACTTACATTCTTTTGGTATGTTCACTGGCATCAAAAAAAAAAGTCCTTGATGCCTACCAAGAGAATATGCCATATCCTAGTAACATATGAGTTGTATGATTTTCGACACTCCAGGACAATAACTTAATGTAGCCTATAAGATAACAAGAAATCATAATGTCATGGTCTCTATCATGATAGGTATCAGTATCTTTGGCACTTTGGGACAACAAATGAAGTCTAATCATGATACTTTTGTTATCATGACTATAGACACTCCAGAACAACTTAATGTAGTCTATCATGATAATAGATCAAGCTATTGATAAGATCATCACCTTACAATAGCAATCCTCTGAAAACATATCAATGAAATTTTGTCACCTTTCATGACATAATAAACATATGCAAAATAGTAACCACCATGAACCAAGTAAGAGGGTGGAACAAGGACTTTCACCTCAACTTCTCTCTCATAGAGAAGAATGCACTACAAGGAATTTCACTTAGAACTTTCTCCCTCATAGAGAAGATATCATTCACAAAGGATTGCACCTCAAAATTCTCCCTTTGAACAATGATCCTAGAAATTCAAATCCAATAGTTACACCCTTAGAGGCTCTCTTCTCTCAAGGATGCTTGTCAGACTCACTTTGAATCTGATATTGATCTTCCAGCTTTTTAGTGATAAGTCAACACTTCCTCATGATGCACACAAGAGTAGGCCCATCAAAATCATGCAGTCACACGCGTGTATTTCTAGACTTCCTCTAAGTATCAATCTTCTAAGCTCCTACAAGATCAACTTTAGATACAAAGAAAAGGATCACCAAAAAAATAACTCATATAGTACATATAAAACTGCAAATGATAGAGAGACTATAATGAGTAGATAAATGTAATACTTAAGAACAATATATACTTATCTGTACATCACCATCATTAATACAAGTTTCCCAAAAGATGATTCAAATTTGAAACTTTGATGATGTCCCTTCTCTTACATCTCCCTTCTAAAGATGGTTCGAATGGGAATGGAAAATTCCCACTCATTCCATTTCATAGAGTCAAAACATTTCTTTCGATAAGTAGTATGTATCATCAAATTTAATTTCATGCAAACATGCAAACTCTTCATCAAATCAAAAATATGGTAAGCATCCTCCAATCCTCATACATAATTTTAGCTTCCAATATTTATCCAATGTAACATTTTGTGATCTTTGCAAATCTAATTTGCATGAAATGGTTGATTGTAGAGTGTGTCCCTTCTCTTTATCAAATTTCCTCCAACTAACACTAAGTTATATGGTTGCAGATTCTATTCAAGTGGAGAAGTATAATTACTATTCAAGTTGCAAGCAATTCTGATAGGAAACACTTCTATACTAGTGCAACATATTTTTGCTTCCTCTTAGATGTCGCTCTAGAACTAGGTATGTGCAGGATCATGGTCAACCAAACTATGCTCTTAAGTGGCAATAAAAAATTGGAAAATCAAGGTTATGTCAATTTGATGTGGAATTTTCTACTTGTTATTAACTTTATATAAAAAAGTTGAGAGAAAAGAATTGCTAGAAAATTGAATCTAGTTTCTAAACTACTAAGACTTATCTAAAAAAAATAAAAATTGATTGGTCAAAATTTTGAATTTTAATGCAATATTACAAAAATTTCAGAACAAAAATAAGTAGATGTATGTCTGACCACCTTAATCAAAATCAAATGATAATATTTTTTAATAATATTCTAGATATAAGTAGTAGACTCATACCTAGATGTGACACATATTTTGTGGTATTTTATTCAAAATAAATAATAAATAATAAATTCTTGACTTTAGTATTTTTGGAATAAAAAAACTCTCGCATCTAACCATCTTAACTAACTCAAAACTCTGCAAAATTCAATTTCTCATTTTTTTCCTTATAGTAGAAGAAACATAGAATGTGATGCATTTTTGGATTTTAAAAATGTTGTACCATTTGAAAGTTATAGTTGTTTTTCAAGTAGTGTGTCAGTCAACACTTCATACATAGCTCCATTAGAAAATAAGTAATAATTACTTGCTAAACTCATAATTTGACAAACCTTACATTTATGGAAAGATAAGAACATTCTTAACAAACCCTTTTCATTTCATCAAATTTTGGTGAAAAAAAGTGTTCAGCTACATGTTTGAAGTAAAAATCACATAAAAACAAGCCAAAAGCACATTTTTAGGATGTTTTTAAAGTTGACCATATAGGTTTGGTATCAAAAGATATAGTAGACCTTATAAAGATATTAATTTTTTTCATTTAGTATTAGGATGGGTGGGAAAAAAGTTGGAATAGATTTTGAAATGGTTTGAGATATTTCAGAACTATAGATTTTTTAGATTGCCACTTTTTGGCACACCATGATCCTAACATACCCAACTCCAATGACTCAATTCTCATATTCTATAATTTTAGCAGATTATAATCATGACCATTGATTTTATGATTCCATCATTGCATTTCCTAGTGCTATTGACCTTGTATATGGTTACACCTTATAAGTATACAATGTCTCCAATTATTCTCTATAGCAATATTGTTGTTCTTGCTCCTTATGTAACTCGCAGTGCATGTCGTAGTTTCACTACAATGTGGGTTTGCATGTAGTGTGCAATCTATCTAATATGGAAGTTCCTAGTATGAACCTGTAAGTATACAATAATTTGCTATGTCTGATCATGAATAAATTGAAGACCATGTACCACCAATTATGCCAAGATGCAATTCACTCAAATAGACTAGATCCAATGCTCCTTTGAAGCTAGGGGTAAATAATCATCGAGTGTGTTATCCTTCTTTGTAGTCACCCATCTTGCAACTATAGTTTTCCTTCTATAATATATGTGTAGTCATGTGTTTCTTCAATATACTTGACTTTGTGTGATGCGCGACTGATGTGCAAGTGACGTCTTTATCTACAAGAACTTAGATGTGTATGTGAGTGAGAATATAAATTTCTTGAAGAGTTAATCCCTTGTAAGTAAGCTCCTAGAATATGCTCATGCATTAGTCAATGTAAAATAAGTGCAAACACCTCTTTCTTATTTTTCCTAGACTATGTTTTGATTCTATATGTAATGTCCCTCCATAGGACTATATAAAATAAAGATTTTTTAAAAAGAACTATAATATATTAATTATTTTATATTAGTTTTTAAATTTTGAACTAATATAAATCAATTAACTAATAGCTTGAGTAATAAATATTAGTTAATTAATAAACAAGGGAACAATTTTGGAAGTTCCACAGGATATTACCTGATTTCTCCAAAATAATTATAGGCTTCAAGATGGAGGAAGGGGTGAATTATGGATTATCAAAGATGTTGAATTGTTCTACATTCAGGAGATAAAATATATAGCCATGTACTCCTTTTGTTAATACCAGATTGACCTAGTGGAGGAACAACCAAGAAGTTGATGGTAAACATGTGGGAGTTGAGAATTCGACTCCGATAATGTGCCAAGATCACTTGCAATGCAAATAGCTTGCTAAAGAGAAACCTAGGGAGCAAAGAGCTTGAAGAAAATATCACACAAGAGAATATTTCACAATAGGAAATTAGAATTGCTATGTGAAAATGGAATTGGAATGAATTTACAATGAGTGAGAGACCAAATAAAAAGGTCTCTTGGAAGCTTGTAGAACAAGCTGGAATGAGGTAGGAGATAAGGTTGACAACTAAGCACACATCCACAAAAGGTGAAAAAATAAGTATGCTAAAGGGAACAAACTCTTTTGTTGTCAACAAGTAACCTCAACTACTTGCATTAACCTAAGTAAGCTTAAATAGTAGAATAAATAATTAACAATTAATTAATTATTTACTCTAACACCCCCCTTTAAATGCAACTTAGGGGAATGCCTTAAGCTCACAAAACAAAGGAAAAATGCAAAATGGTTCCTAGAAATGAGGCCATTTTAGGTACCCAAATACAAAGCAACTAAATGCAACCTCTGTAAAACAGGGAAAGAGAGAAAACCACATGGGAAAAACTCTCCCCCAAAAAGAGGTAAAAAACAACATGCTGAAAAAAACATGAAGTAAAGGAAGGCCTCAACTATCCCCACAAGGACAACTTCTATAACCCCAAGCATTAGTTGTAGCTGAAGAAAGTGAGGCAATGAAAAAGGCTTAGTGAAGATGTCCGCAACCTGATCAACGGTAGGAATGTACTCCAATGCAATAACACCATCCTATATCAACTGACGGATGAAATGCATATGAAACTCAATGTGCTTGGTACGCTAATGTTCCACTGAGTTGCAAGAAATGTGGATGGCACTTTGATTATCACACCACAAAATAGTGGGACGATCAGGAGGAAATCCAAACTCAGTCATCAACTGACGAAGCTATAAAGCATCCTAACTAGCAAGAACTGCGGCCCTATACTCAGCCTCTGTAGATGAAAGTGCTCGAGCATGCTGCTTCTTGCATGAAAATGTGATGGAACCAGAGCCAAGGAAAAACACAAAGCTAGAAGTAGACTTCTGATCATCAACATCACCAGCCCAGTCTGAGTTAGTGTAGCCAAAAATGTGTGGAGTCCCTGTAGTGTAATGAATGCCATACATGAGTGTGCCCTTAATGTAGCACAGAATATGCCTCACAACTTGTCAATGACTCTCATGAGGGTCCTGAGAAAATCAAGAGGCTAGGCCAACTACAAAAGAAAGATTAGGGCTGGTGTGTGTCAAGTACAACAGCCTACCAACCAATTGCCAATACAAAGTAGCATCCACTATAGGTGAGGAGTAGGAGGCAAACAAAGTGACACCTAATTGAAATGGTGTAGGAGTAGCCTTACAATAAAGCATGTGAAAGTGACGAATCATGTCAAGAACATACTTCTGCTGATACACAAAAGTTCCTGTGGGAGACTGATGAATTTGAAGACCAAGAAAGTAGTGATAAAACCAAGATCATTCATCTCAAACTGGTCCATCAGTGCACGCTTAACATCCTGGAGCATGGATGATGAACTACCTACAGGGATAATATCATCAACATACAAAACAAGAATTAGAATCTCATCACCAAGACAATGAATGTACACTGTGGGATTGAAATGGCATGGGTGAAGCCTGTAAACAACAAAAATGAGTTCATCTTCTCATACCAAGCCCTAGGGGCTTGATTAAGACCATATAATGAACATCGAAGCCTACAAACCAAGGTGGGATCCTACACAAAACTTAGAGGTTGCTCCATATAAATCTCCTCAGTGATATCACCATGTAGGAAGGCACTTTCACATCCATTTGATAAACTGACCATCCCTGTCAAGCTGTGAGGGATAAGACAAGGCGGATAGAATTCATCTTGGTGACAGGGGAAAATGTATCAGAGTAATCAACACCCTCGACTTGCAAAAAACCCTTCGCAATAAGATGAGCCTTATACTTATCAATGTAACCATCAGCAGCATACTTAGTGTGATAAATCCATTTACAACACACTAGTTTTCTCCCCTTAGGAAGAGAACAAAGATCCCATGTGTGGTTCTTCATCAAAGAATAATATTCCTCCTCCATTGCACTATCCCATTTTGAATGTCATGTCACCTCCTCAAAAGTCTGAGGATCAGTACTAATAGAGTGACTGAGTAGACTGGAACCCATAGTGTGAGAACAGGTGTGACAGGATGTGGATGGGTCACCAGCTAAAGATCCTGCAGCCTCAACAGTAGCTCGAGCCCATTTAGGCATCTGGGGAGGATCCTGTGGTGGAGGTATATCGGGATCACCATGATCTTCATCCTCATCATCCGTGAAACAAATTGGAGATGAAGAGGAAGTAGTGGGAGTTGGAGGAGTCGTTGGAGGTGAGGAATGAACTACAAGAGGGCTCTCATCAAACTAGACATCCTGTCGAAATAGGACCTCTATGGAATTGAGATCAAATAACCTATAAGCCTTTACATCCTTGCAATAGCCAACAAAAATCAGTGGTCAACTCTTCAGTTCTATTGCTTTCCTCTGAGCATTAGGTACAAATGCATATGCTATACTCCCAAAAAATTTGAATGATGACACATCAGGCTTGACATGGGATCAAGCCTCCTTAGGAGTCATATGTCGAAGTGCCTTGTGAGGCATCCAATTTTGAATGTAGTTAGGACAATTGACTGCCTCTACCCAAAAACATGAATCCATGGACCTAGACTAAATCATACAATTTTCCATCTCTCGAAGGGTTCTGTTCTTCCTCTTGGCCACACCATTCTACTGAGGAGTGTAGGGCACTGAAAGTTGATGCTGAAGATCATGCTCAAAATAGAAATCTTTCAAAGACTAGTTCACATACTCCCCCCCATTTTCTATGCGTATCCACTGAATAGAAAGTCTAAATTACTTCTCTACAAATGCCTTGAAAAGTCAAAATGAGTTGAAGGCATCAAACTTGTACTTAAGAAAGTACACCCATGTGCATCTCGAGAAGTCATCAATGAATCTAAGCACATATCTACCACCCAATAAAGAAGGAGTAGGAAATGACATGAGGTCACTATGAATCAACTCCAAAGGTGCTAAAGCATGAGTGGTTCGTCTATGTGGAAAATAATCCCTATGTTTCTTGCCAAGTGCACATCCTTGACAAACACCATGTGGACAGGAAATCTGGGGAAGCCCAAGCTTGTGTGCTCATCTGTTGAAGATATCTGTAATTGACATGCCAAAAATGTTCATGCCAATGTCTACTTACTGAATCTACATGTGTAACTAAACATGAACCTATGTCATCAAAAGACTCAAATCCATCAAATATGTAGAGGCGTGATGCAGAGTCAACACTCCTAGTGGCCACAATCATCTTTGGATCATGCAAGTCTCGAATAACCACATCATGTGGTGAGAACTCGACTATCTTCCCAGAGCCAGAGTGGCAAATCTGATAGATAGAGAGAAGGTTCATCAAAATATCAAGAACATAAAGTACATCCTGTAGAGAGCCCCCAGCCAAAGTAATAGTGCTAGAACCCAGAACTAAAAGTTGTGAAGAGTTCTAAACTGCAATCTATGTGGTGGCACAAGGATCAAGTGAAGTAAGAAACTTAGGAGTGTCTGTTAAATGGTGAGAAACCCTAAAATCAAGAATCCATAAAGGCGCTAAAGTCATAGCTCGTGCAAAAAGAGCATGACCTTTCCCTATAGGTGGAGATGAAGACTGAGGAGCTGAAATGTGATGCTCCTTCATGGTTTCCTCTAAAGCCTCTAATCATTTCCAACACTTGGAAACTAAATGTCCATCTTTCCCATAAAAGCTGTCGTTCTCGCTTGATTTCTTCTTGGTCTTGGACATAGACTCACCTGAGTTTGAAGAATCTTTACCCTTGGGAGGGTTTGTTGGAGGGTTAGCTTGAGGCTTAGGATCAGATTTTGATGTGTCTTTCTTTGATTTTCCTTTCTTCTTTGATTTCCCCTTAGAATTTTGAGCAACCAATGCTTGGTTGGAAGAGCTAGAGCCATCCACCTATTGAATCTTTGCCTATTCCCTAGTCAACCTATCACAAAATGTCTCAAATGTAGGCATCCTATGTCTGTCTCCAAGAGCATCCATGGTGGAGTAGAAAGTAGAAGAAAAAACTTGATACTACCCCTTCTACTTTGAGAGTATCAAAAATATGCACTCATTATCCATTTTGTTCTTTCCACATCCCTGTAAAACTGCACGTAGGGATTTGAACTTCATCAGAAAGTCTTCGATGGTGGGAAAGTTGCTTGGTGACAAAGAAGTCAATTCTACATCCAACTAAAGTGCTCAGAACTCATTCACCTGTCCAAAAAAAGTCTAAAATTTCTGCCAATAAGCCCTTGGAGTAGTCAAACCATCCAAGTGAAATAGCAGACTGTCTGAAATGTTGAGTGCAATCAATCCCATGGCTTCATCCATTTTTTTTCTGTGTTGTAGAACCTCAAAAGGTTGCATAAGAGCAAGCTAATTCTCATGAAGACAAGACTATATACCTCTTGACATGAGAAGCCTAGTCATTTGTGCCTTCTAGGTGTGGTAGTTGTGTGGTGTGAGATGGGTCATAGATGAATTTGCCATTGAGAGAAAGAATAAGACGAAAGTAGAAGGGTCTTAATTGAAGTAAATTACAAAAAAGAAAGACACCTCCCCCCAAAAACATACAAGAATATCTCCCAAATACCACAAAAACAACTATAGAAAGTAGAAAACTGGAAAAGAACCTAGATTTGTTGATGCAGAATAGGAGGAAACACAAGCCTTGACTTTGATGCCAAAAATGGGAGCTCAAATGAACTTAGAATCTTATGAAACTAGCACCAATGTCTTTGTCTCTGATTCAACTTTTTGACGCTTCTTTCGAATTGGAA
This sequence comes from Cupressus sempervirens, assembly GCA_028749045.1. Classification (NCBI taxonomy): domain Eukaryota; kingdom Viridiplantae; phylum Streptophyta; class Pinopsida; order Cupressales; family Cupressaceae; genus Cupressus; species Cupressus sempervirens. The sequence continues at coordinate 371,060,627 of CM053789.1, read as the reverse complement.
AATTACCTCCATATGCTCAAGTTATGGCCAAAATACTGACTACTACTCCAAAAATGCACCTTGCTAGAAAATTACAGGCATTGGATTAAATTTGAAGCCCGTATGGCCGTCACAAGGATGTCGCCGAAAGATGATGTCAATAGCCGATATGATGATTTCAACAAGATGAAAAATGATGTCAGCATCATATGTTGCCAAAAAATGATGTAAACAAGTCAATAAATGATGTCACCCATCGGAGCGATTTTTGGGCGGTTGAACGGTGGAAACCGCTAGTGGTGGTGGCACCCAGGAGGTAAACCCGGTGGCACCCCTGTCTCTAGCATGGTACAAGTCACTCCTTTAATAAGCGTTGGTGGCGTTGTCTAGCGACGGTGCTATGGCAGGAGCCATTGGCTGAGCGGGGAGCCGGTGGCACGTGGGCAGCCTCACAGTGGCATGTGAGCACTGTTCTGATGGCTTGCACGTTTTAAAATTTTAATTTTTTTTTGCAAATCCGTTCATACGGCAGCTCTGGGAGGCTAAAAAAATTTCCAAAAAAATGCTTGAAGACAAAAATGAAAAGTTTTATATGAATCTTAGTTGTAAATGGTGTTTCGGGTCCAATGGCAGCATTCGTTTGGGCTGAAAATGCTCCGAAAATTCACTCTACCCTTGATTTGAAGAAAAATTGCACAAAAAATCAAGGTTTGTGACTCCAAATTATGGCTTCAAAAATCCTTCAAACAAGAAGCAGCAAGGAGGCTTTGATACCATGTAGGAGTTCAGAATCTAAGTCCAATAATGCACCAAGATCACCTGTAATGCAAATAGCTTGCTAAAGAGAAACCTAGGGAGCAAAGAGCTTGAAGAAAATATCGCACAAGAGAATATTTCACAATAGGAAATTAGAATTGCTATGTGCAAATGGAATTGGAATGAATTTACAATGAGTGAGAGACTGAATAAAAAGGGCTCATGGAAGCTTTTAGAACAAGTTGGAATGAGGTAGGAGATAAGGTTGACAACTAAGCACACATCCAAAAAAGGTGGAAAAGATAAGTATGCTAAAGGGAACAAACTCTTGTGTTGTCAACAACTAACCTCAACTACTTGCATTAACCTAAGTAAGCTTAAGTAGTAGAATAAATAATTAACAATTAATTAATTATTTACTCTAATAAAACAGTCATCATGAATGCCTAGCTTTGTTGGGAGATAACTTATAACTATTCAAAGGGAATCATAATTCTAAAGTAGTTGGTAGGTTATTCACATGTAAGGAGTTCGACATGGGTGCCTCAAGACTTGTTGATGATCTTAAAACCGCATGGACATCTAATTCTAGTGCATGGAAAGGAGGAACAATACCAGTATTGGTGTGAATTGGGCCAAATTCTATTGATATGACAAGGAGGAAGAGGGAATTTGCAAGTAGATCATTGTTAATGACTAGTTGGGAAGATGTTGATTGTAGATACCCACATGACCACATATGGACTGTATAAATACTATGGTTTCACAGTTTGATTGGGCTGTGAATTCTAGGTGAAATGAGCCTCATCGTTCCTTCAGTAAACTCTTGGTGGGTGACAAGGTATAGTTGGATAAATGACATCATTATTTATATATAGGTGCAAATCTCTTAATCTTTGTAATAGTCTAATGAAGGGAACAAAATGCCAATAGTTTAATGATTATATCTATATTTTAAATCCTCTGTATGGTTACAAAAATTTAGAAAGAAATGATATGTCTGACATTGAAAAACAAGGAATGATATTTTAAATATAATTAAAAATAACATTATCCCCTCAAAAACAAAAGTTATTTTATTTTTACACAAATTACTAGGACTAGAATTGTTTCTTTTTCAACTACGTTTGAGATCATTTCTGGAGTTGAACTTAGAAACATATTCAAAATCTTAGGATTTTACAGTGGTATCAGAGCTTTCAATCCTACCAGCCCGTGGGTACAAACACACATATGAAAAAAGGAAATTATAACTTCTGTAATACCAGAGTGAGAGAAAATAGATTTTTAGAAACATCTAGTTCTTCATTACAAGTTGATATTGATGACAGTCATATTGAGTCTTACAAGAAAGTCATTTTTAAAAACAATATGGGAGACACAGATGACAATCTCATAATTGAATTACTTAGAAGCCAACAAGATATGAAAAATAATGTAAATTGTATGGAAAATTTGATGACACAATTCATGAACAATAATAGGAATCGAAATTAGAATAATGTAAGAGAAATAGGTGAACAAGAGAACCAATCAGTAAATGGACAATCTAAAAGTTCAACTTTAGTAAGACCCTTCATGCCAACCTTTACTCCTAGAGATCCATAGCCTAAAAGAGAACCTACCATTAAGGGAGCTCCAAGAAGAGATATATTAGGATTCGATACAAGAAGGGGATGAATTCAAAGCATCAATGACTTTTAGAGAATATTTGGATGTCAAGAAGAAACATAAGAATAAGGGGCAAAGGGGTATAATAATGAGTTATAAAGGAAGATTGGTAAAATGTCCATTCCATATTTTGATGGATCAGGTAAAACCACTACCAAAGCCTAAGGAAAAAAACTTGACACATACCTATAATTAAATCCAATGATGGAGAATGAAACTATCAAATATGCATAACTAAATTTAGAGGGAATTGCCTATGAATGGTGGCATCATGGACAACTTATGTCAAGTCATAATTAGATTAACACTTATGCTATTTTCACAAAAAGGCCTATTGACATGTTTGATTCTAAGGATCATGAACTCCATCTCAAATATTTGACTCAAAAAAATAGGTACGGTGGAACAATATATTTCTAAATTTGAAAAATTAGCAATATTAGTAACAAAAATCACTGAGAGACAGAAAAGCATACTACTTATAGATGGATTATCTGATACCATCGAATGGTGGGTTAAGTCCTAAAATAATCCTTCCTTGCAATTGGCCATAAAAAGGGCTAGAGAACTAGAAGCCCCTTCTAAATGAAAGACATTTAACAAAGAGCCAATTTCTAAGCCAGATTTTGATTAAAAAAAAAACTTTTCCAAAAAACACACCACCCAAAAAGAAATTATAAAAAGAAGAGCATGATGAACTCAGAAGAAAAAAATTGTTTTTCAATTGTAAAGAAGCATGGGCACCATGTCACAGATATTTGGGAAAAGCAAAATTTCACTACATTGAAGTAGTATCAAATAGTGAAGATGAGGAAAACATAGATCCAAATCAAGAACAAGATCCTAAAATTATAGGATAGGTTTAGGAAGACCTATCAAGAAAGGGGGACGTAGAAACAATGATAGAGACTCCACATTTTAATATTTTTAGAGTAAGAGAGGTTTAACAAGGGAAACAAGTCATTTTTATGATAGATAGTGGTGCTACACATAATTTCATTGATACTACTCTTACCAAAAAGTGTGGCTTACATATTGTGAAACATGAAGGTTTTCATGTCCGAGTAGCAAGTGGTAGTGTTACTACCTGAGTAAGCACACATAAGGTTCCTCAATTAAGTATTACTCTTGGTCATTATATAGTAATAGATGATTTTTATGTGGTTGATTTGGCTAAATCTAATGTTATGTTGGGCATTCAATGGTTGATAACTTTGGATAAATATTCATAGAGTTTCAAACAACTGAAATTTTCTTTCAAGATTGATGGGAAAAAGGTAATCCTTAGAGGAATGTCAAATGGAGGTCCTCAAGTTGTATCTCCTAACAAAATGGAGACTATTTTCAGTCATGGTGATGTAGCTTGGTTGACACAATACCTTATCTCTACTAAGGTAACATGGTTTTAACTCTAAATACTATCAAGATGATTTGTTGCAGATTTTAGATTCACATAGTGTGGTTTGTAGTGATATACCTCTAGGAGTTCCTCCAAATAGAGGTTTGAAACATACTATTGAATTGGAAGAAGGTGAAAAACTAGTTATTACTCCTCCTTACATGCATCCTAAGGCATTTAGAGATGAAATAGAGAAGCCTATTAAGGGGTATTAGATATGGGACATATCAAGCCCAATTCGAGTCCATTTGCTTCTTTAGTAGTGCTTGTCAAAAAGAAAGATGGGAGATTTCACGTGTGTATAGATTACTATGCTCTCAATAAAAAGACCATTGAAAATAGGTATCCAATTCCTTGTGTTGATGAACTATTAGATGAATTATATGGTGTTGTAAATTTTTCTAAAATTGAATTAAGATCTGGATACCATTAGATAAAACTACAGGAATAGGATATTCATAAAATTGATTTTTTTTGCAATTATGGTCACTATGAATTTTTAGTCATGTCATTGGGACTAACAAATGCTCTAGCAACATTTTAGTCTTGTATGAATCATATTTTTAATAAACAACTGAGAAAGCTTTCGCTAGTTATCTTTGATGATTTTGTAATTTACAACAAGACTTGGGAGGAACATTTGCATCATATTGATGAGATTTTGGGTATAATGGAATCACAATCCCTCTATGAAAAAATATCAAAATGTGAATTTTTTATAATAGAAATTTTATATTTGGGTCACATGATCAGTGTCAAAGGTGTGTAGATTCATTAGGGGAAGATTAGAGCCATTTTGGATTGGCCACCTCCATAGAATCTTGCAGATCTAAGGGGTTTCTTTGGTTTATGTAGTTATTATAGGAGATTTGTTAAGGGATTTTCATGGCTTGGATAACCATTGATAGATCTTACCAAAAAGGGTGGCAAATTCAGATGGACCGAAGAAGCATAATAGGTATTTGACAAAATCAAGAAGGTAATGAGTTCTAGTCCAATCCTTGCACTTCCTAATTTCAATCAATCTTTTGTATTAGAATGTGATCCTTTAGGTGAAGGATTAGGTGCAGTTCTAATACAAAATAAACATCCTATAGCTTATGAAAGTAGGAAACTCAATAGTGTTGATAGATTGTATTCAATATATGATAAGGAAATGTTGGCAACTATGCATGCATTGGCAAAGTTTCAATAATATTTAGTTGGTGACAAATTTGTAGTTAGAACTGTTCATAATATGTTGAAATATTTCTTGAAATAGAAAGATTTGAATGACTTATGATTTTGAAATTGAATATGTCAAAGGTAAGAATAATGTGGTTGCTGATGCATTATCCAGGAAACCATAAATAAATGCTATATCAAGGGTAACTGCTAATTGGAAACCACTATTGATAGTGGAATATTCCAAGAATTCATTTTCTTGTAATTTAATGGATGGAAATTTACAAGATGACTGATATAAGATCATGAATGATATTATTTACTACTAAGATAGAATCTTTCTTGTTCCTGGTTCTAAATTAAAATTAAGAATTATGCAGGCAGTTTGTGATCTCCTTTTGGTAGGACACCTTGGTTATTTTGAAACTTACCCCCAAATACATGAAAGATTCACATGGAAAGGGCTCAAAAATGATGTCTTATGTTATGTGAAGGAATGTATCACATGCCAGCAAAATAAGGCCAAGCATTCTTATCTAGCTAGACTACTTCAGCCTTTACCTATTCCTAAACAAAAATGTGAAAGTATTTCTATGGATTTCATTACTAGTTTGCCATGAGCACAAAGTATAGATTGCATTTTTTGTTGTGGTTAATAGACTAAAAAAATGTACACATTTCTTTACTATCACAATAGAGTTCATAGCAATTCAAGTTGCTAAATTATTTTTCAAAGAGGTGTTTCATTTTCATAGGTTACTAAGGAACATTATTGGTGACAAAGCTAGTAGATTTCTGAGTGCCTTTTAGGAAGAATTGTTTCGATTGACAAGCACAAAGTTGAACCACAATACCAGTTACCATCCACAAAAAAATGGTCAGATGAAAATAGTAAATAAGTGGGTTGAAGGATATCTTCACAAGTATGTGGTTATACTTAGGTGAATATTGTTATAATAAGACATACCATATGTCTATCGGTATGAAACCTTTTAAGGATTTATATGGCTATGATGCTATCTCTGTTGAACTTTCCTTTGACCACAATAATGTTCCCAAATCAGTTAATTGGCTCCAAGAGTGTCAAGATATCTTGAAGGCACTTAAAGAAAATTTGCAGGTTGCTCAGAATGAACAAAAAGTGTATGTGGATAAGAAACGGATGGAAATGAGTTTTGAAGTCAATGAGTTGGTATACCTTTGGTTATAGCCCTATTACCAATCTACACTTAAGTGCAGTAGGGCTGAAAAACTCAAACCACAGTTCTATGTGCCTTACTAATTATTTACAAAATAGGTGTGGTGGCATATGAATTGGATCTTCTAGAAGGAAAAGAAATACACAATATCTTTCATGCCTCTTGTCTCAAGAAAGCATTGGGCAAACATATCACAATTTTTGAGGATTTACCACGTTTGGATTCAGAAGGAAAGTTAGAAACCATACTTGAGAAGGACCTAGTTGTTTGTGAAAAGCACTTGCATAATCGCTCCATCAAAGAATACCTTATGCAATGGGAAAATTTTCTGGTAGATGATGTGACATGAGAAGGCAAATAGGTCCTCCAACATCCAAATCTATAGTTATTTGTGGGAAAGCAACAAGAGGGAGGGGAGATTTGTAATATCCCTCCAGAGGACTATATAAATAAAGATATTTAAAAAACATATAATATATTAATTATTTTATAATAGTTTTTAAATTTTGAACTAATATAAATTAACTAATTAATAGCTTGACTCATAAATATTAGTTAATTAATAAACAAGGTAATAGTTTTGGAAGTTCCATGGGACATTACTTGATTTCTCCAAAATAAATATAGGCTTCAGGATAAAGGAAGGGGTGAATTATGGATTATCAAAGATGTTGAATTGATCTTGCATTTAGGAGATAAAATATATAACTACATACTCCTTTTGTCAATACTAGATTGACCTAGTGGAGGGACAACCAAGAAGTTGATGGTAAATAGTCATTGTGAATGCCTCACTTTGTTGGGATATAACTGATATTTATTCAAAGGGAATCATAATTTTGAAGGAGTTGGCAGGTAATTCACATGTAATGAATTCAACACAGGAACCTAAGGATTTTTTGATGATCTTAAAATTGCACATACATCTAATTTCAATGCATGGAAAGGAGGAACAACACCAATATTGGTGTGAATTGGGCCAGATTTTTTTGATACATGAGGAAGAAGAAGGAATTTTCATGTAGATCATTATCAATGATCAGTTGAAAGACATTGATCATAGATACCCACATGATCACATATGGACTGTATAAATACTATGATTTCATAGTTTGGTCGAGCCATGAATTTTGGGTGAAACAAACCTAACCATTCCTTCAATAAGCTCTTGGTGGGAAAAATGATATAGTTGGATAAATGACATCGTTATTAATATACAAGTGTAAATCTCTTAATCCTTATAATAGTCTAATGAAGGGAACAAAATGGCAGTAGTTTAATGATTATATGTATATTTTAAATCCTCTGTATAGTGATAAAAATTTGGAATGAAATGATGTATGACATTGAAAAATTAGGAATGATATTTTAAATGGAATAAAAAATAACATTATCCCCTGAACAAAAAAGGTTATGCTATTTTTAGACAAATTACTAGGACTAGAATTCTTTCTTTTTCAACTATTTTTCAGATCATTTCTGGAGTTGCACTCAAAAACATGTTTAGAATCTTGTGATTTCACATTATATCTCTACCTAAATTGGCTAAATCTAAAAATAGGGATTAACTATGTAAAATTAACAATGAGAGGCTTATTTTTAAGTCCTCAACTTTGAGATGTTATTCGATGGGATAATATCTTTGATGAATGTATGGGTAAGATATGGATCCATTCTAAATATAGAAGGCCTCATATTGTGGAAAGTAATATTTTCAATGTAGTTTAGAATGTACCCAACATATGAGCCTATTATATCTGTGTAATTGATAGATGATTGTATGTATACTCTCATATGATGGTGTTCTCTTCTGACTATCTTTGATTCTTCCTCCCATTTCTCTTCCCATCATTACCAACTTGGATGATTCACACTAATTTAAATAAGAAGTTACTAATTGATATTCCTTATCAAAATATTTTTTGAATCCCCCTCTTGATTGCTTAGATTGCAATGTCACTCAAAGAGAACCATTGTGTATGTGTTGTGGAGAAGGCACAATATCTTGGTGATGAAGGCATAATATCTTTGTGATTCCATGCTAGTGTGATGAAAATATTTCTAAAATATTCTTACTATTTCCCATGGCTCATGTGATGCAATCCTTATTTTGGATTTATGCAGACTATCATGATTTTTCTTCAGGTGAAGTTCATGACTAACTTTCCAAACCCTTGTTGTAGGTTGTGCTTCAACAATTCCAATAACTTATAGTCGAAGATGACATTACTTAGAATTCTACATATCAACACAAATGAAAATTGATATGTTCTAAATATTCTTAAGTACCCCTTTATTTCCTTATTCATAGAATTTGAATTAACTAATGGAGGCTTTGTTGTTTATACTAATGGATGTTATAGTATCATCACTTCATAATTTCTATAGACATCAATTATTCTTTTTCTCTTCATATGTTTCCCCAACCTAGCAACCTTTGATCCATTGTGTTTTATATAGCCCCTTTATTCAGTTTCATGCTACACAAGTCAACACTCTTTGCAAGGGTAAATTTTATAATTCTTTCACCATCTCAGATGGCAACGTAGTATTAAATCACATTTTAATTAATTGAGGTTGATGCCATGTGATATTCCCTTATGCGATGTATAGGGGTGGAACCATCTATCTTCAAAGTTGATGTGGTTGACCTTTATGTGAATCATGTACTCAAACACTAGCACCTTCTATTCATTTCTTTATTGTTTAGTTATGTCAGGTGTTTTGGATGTATATGTTAGCTCCCAAAGATATGCATCCTCCTCCATCCTTTGATTCCAAGATCCCTAGCCTTGTAAAAAAATCTCCAATATAATTTCCAATTTTCTACATTTCTTTGAGTCATGTTCAGTGTCCCATCTTAAATGTTGAGTTGGCTATCAAAAATATGTTGATTGGAATCTATTTAATCAATTCCTTATTTTGCACACACTCTACCACGTCTCGCTCAATCTCATCCCTAAGATATCTAGTACACTGATTCCAAGGTTGGGCGATCATTCAATTGGTTCATAATGCTTTTTCTTTCTTTTCAACTAGATTATTTGACTATTGGCTAGCTACTATGATAATGTGATAACAATGGTCTCGACTATTCAACCACTCTGATGGTCAACCAAACTATGTGGTTTGTTTCCTTTTGTTTCACAATGTATATCTGATCATCCTTTCATTCATTCACAAAAAATAAACCTTTTGTTTTTCCTACAAACAAAATGTATTAAAATTTTATTTTAATCTATTTTAGAAACAATATGGATGTCTTCTTTCATACATTTTCATCCTATGCTCTGATACCATGTTAAGTTTATCATTTCTTCAAATGTAATAACATTGCCATGGTATTGGTGTGTTCCAAATGCATATTTGAATCTCATATAAATATGAGAGGAAACATGTCTCATGAAGAGACATGTCTGTATGGTTTAATCATCCTTTAATTAATAATAATGTATTAATAAAAATAATAATATGTACAATACTATATATAATATCATATATTATATACTAAAATATATTTGATATATTATATAAAATGATATATATTATTTAACATGAATAAGTATATATACGAAATGATGATTTACCAATAACAATAATGTAACTCAAATCAAATCAATCTGACTGAAGCTACAACCTTGATATAATTAATGATTAATTAATAAACTACCATAGAGAAATGTCTCTTCTATGGTGCTTCTGCTAACTGATCAGCAATTTCTTGTCCTTTGATAGCCTTTCATTCAACATACTAAATGTCAAACTTGCTTAGTATCATGACCCACTTAGCCAATCATCCTGTTAGAGTTGCTTTACTAAGTAAGTTCTTTAATGGATCAATTTTAGGAACAAGTTGCATAGTATGAGAAAGCATGTAGTGTCTCAACTTTTAAGAAGTGAAGACAACTGCCAAGCAAGCTTCCTCAATGATACTATAATTCATTTCATAAGAAATTAGCATGTGACTTAGATAGTAGATGGCTCTTTCTTTGTTATCATTGTCTTCTTATGCTAGTAAGATACCCAAAGATGATTCTGTTGCTGAAATATACAAGATAAGAGGCTTCTTGTGAATAGGAGACATCAATATTGGTGGATTGGCAAGGTATTTCTTTACCTATGTTAAGATCTACTCACAATCTTGACTCTAGTTGTATTCCACATTTTTATGCAGTATCCTGGTAAAAGGTTGTGACCTATCTTCTAGCTATGAGATGAATTTGTTAATGGATTGAAGTCTACCTTGTAAGCTCCTCATCTGACTGATATTACAATGTGGAGGCATGTCCATGATTGCTTGAACTTTCTCTAGATCAACCTCAATTCCTTTTGTAGACACAATGTAGCCAAGTAGTTTCCCAGATGTCACACTAAATGCACACTTCTTGGGGTTAAGTCTCAAACTAAATTTTTCCATGTGATCTAGGATAGGTCCCAAATCTTGAAGATGAGTATTTTATTTTGCACTCTTAACTAAGGTATCATGAACATAATCCTCCACCATTTTATGCATCATGTCATGAAAAATTGTAGTAACTACCCTCTAATATGTAGCACTAGCATTTTTCAAGCCAAATGGCATCATGTTCTAGTAGAAAGTTCCCCATGCACAAGTAAAAGCAATCTTTTCCTAATCTTTCAATGCAATTTTGATCTAATTATAACTAGAAAATACATCCATGAGTGAGTACATTTCATATCCTCCTATCATATCCACTATCATATCAATGTTGGGGAGTGGAAAATCATCCTTAGGACATGCTAAGTTGAGATCACAGAAATCAATACAAACTCTGATATATTTGTCATGCTTGGAGACTAGAACAATGTTGGATATCCATTTAGTGTAATCAATAGCATGAATGAAACTAGATTTCAAAAGCTTCTCCAATTCAACTTTGATGAGCAATGCAACATGAGGATGCATTTTCTAAAGTTTGTATTTAACTAGTTTAATGCCTAGTGCGATGGATAAATGATACATTATGAGATTAGGATCTAGTCTTGGCATGTCAAAATATATCCACACAAAGTTTATCTTCTTCTCTTAGAAGAATGAAATGGATTCCTCTTTTTCTTCTGGAGATAGTGACTATGCTAGATGTATCAATTGAGGATGCTCTTCTGTGCCCAAGTTAATGGGTTGTGTTGGTTCTATTAGCATTGATGATCTCTCCTAAAAATGAGTAGGAAGTGCATCAAATATCTCATTCACAGGTGCCTCAAAGAGGTTTTCACCTGTGGATAAATCTTTTATTTTTACTTTTTTAGGTTCCAACATTGCCACAATATGGTTTTCACCATCAAACCTTCTATTTTTTTCTTTTTGATTGTATGACTGAGATGTTTGATGTCAATTTAAGTCATGTTGACACTTTGTTCACTGGTGGAAGATGTTACTGGTTTGACAATGTTTAAGTAGCAGGCAAGAGCATAGTCATTCTAGAATGGGGGACTTCACTAGATGTATTAGAATTCTAGTCTATAAGCTTGAGATATCTGAGTGAAAGAGTAGTGGTGAGTTCGATTTCATTCATAGTATAATTATTAAATTCTTGGACTAGAAATTCAAGACCTAGAGTGGCTTCATCCACAAGTGCGTTCGAATGCCTTTGAGCACTAACATCATCAATTGAAGACTTGAGGAAACTAGTTGGATCAAACCCATCTAACCTAACCCTAAATGCTTCACCTATTTTGAGTTGGTTTTCATAGACATGAACTTGGTTAATGTCTTTACCTATAGTTGCTTCTGAAAGGGAGTCAAATTAATGTTCCTTAGAATCAGTGCTGCATGGCGATAGGCTGTAGAATTCCCCAATAGTGATAGGGACATACTCTCCTTCATCATCTAGATTTTTACATAGGTACTCAACATGTAACACCTAACTAGATTCACCTTGTTCTGAATGGGCATGGTGTGGATCAGTATTGTCCTTAGAAGAATCACTAGTACAATCCATAGTGTTGACACATGGCACAAAGTCATCCTAGTCAATAAAGAATTTAGCAAGATCATGAGGAATAGGATAAGGATAAGGATCCTCATCATTAGTATTATCTTCTTAGGTATTAGACTCAGCTTGTGACTCATTTCTAGATGAACTCTCAGGCTCTAGTATGAATTTGTTAACCCCTAAATGGAAGGGAACCTTCTTAAAGCCTAGACCAGATGTATCTTTGTTTCTTCAAGCTATTGCTTTAATAGGATCAAGTAGACCATTATTATTGCATCCAATAGGACTAGTTCCCTTATAGCCAAAGTGCTTCATGAGTCTAAGACTAGGGCCATATTTCTTAGGAGTGATCTCATGAGCTTGTTCTGTGAGGTCAACTAGAGTCTCCTCTTTGTAAAGCCACACAGTAATGGCTCTATTTTCACTTTCATCATCTAAGGGGATTATAGCCTTGAAAAAAGTACCATTATACTTGGTTTGAGGTGTCAACACAAATGGTTTCTTTTCCTCAGATGGTCTTCCATAATGACGGGGAGACTCAGGAAGATATGTTAATGACAACATTGGTTCAATGTGGTATTCACCCATGCTAGTTTCTTTCAGCTTGAATGATTGCTTAGTTTTCTTTAGCTTGTTATCATGATAATCAATATATTCCCTATTAGTGGGTACAAAATTCTCAGTAGCTTTTTACATATTGTAGGTATAGCTAGCACTTGCAGGGATAGTGATTTTAGAGCCATGAAATGGGAATTTTATGCATTGATGATATGTGGATAGCACAACATGTATCTCGTGTATCCATGGCCTTCCTAGCAGAATATTGTAAGCCAAGGGAATGTCGAGGACTTGACAAGTGACATCCCTTTCTATAGGACTGACACAGAGGGGAAACACCACAAGACCTAGAGACTTTCACTCAACTTCATCATACGCTTTGATAGTGATCTTGTGACGAGGATCAATAGAGTCCTCAAAATAATCTAATTGTCTAAGTAGAGCAATAGAGACAATGTTTGGCCTAGCTCCATTATTGATGAGTACCCAAAAAAATGTGTCTGATGTACATGACCTCAATGTGTAGAGGTTGATTATGTGGGTGACTCAATGAATTATCATCCTCCTCAAAGAAGGACATATAGTAAGGCAAGGTAAAATGACCTACCATAGATTGAAATTGCTCAAGATCAAGATCTTGAGGAACATTTTCCTTGGTGAAGGCTTTGTTAAGAATATACCTATGGGCAGGTGATATTTTAAGCAGCTCAAAGATTTTGATTTGAGCATTAGTTGATTTTAATTGATCGAGAACACTGTAGCTAGTGGTTGCTGAATTTGTTGCAAGTTTTGCACCTCTGCTAGATGGACCAACAAGGGTTTTATCTTTGTGTTGTTCAAGATTAGGAGTAGAAGGCATAGGTCTTTTGAGTACCAACTTGGTGCAAGAACATGTAATAGTGTTGGCACAATATTGCAAAGATGTATTGTTAGTTGTGTGGGAAGTAGGGCCCCTCAAGACAATGGTGTCTTAGGTTTATTGTTATCTTGCTTGCCCTTGATGGTAATAATGCCATAGTACTCAAAATCCACAGGTTCAACCATGTTGACCACATTGTTGTCGTTAGAGTATGTATAGTTGATCTTGTTGTTAGATTTTGGTTTTGAGCTCTCTCCTTTTTCATAAGATAGGAAGGGATCCTTGAAAGATTTGTGATCCAAGTTCTTGTCATGTCCATCTACCACAATGTCACCATCATTGATCATGTCCTAGACTTTGTGATACAAGTTTCTACAATTGCTAGTTATGTGTCCCTTATTTTGGTGGTACTCATAGAATACAGTTTCATTCCACCACGGTGGGCATGGTTGCAGATCATAAGGGCGAGAGTTGTCCAATGGTGAAATGAGCTTATTTTTTAGTAAGGTCTTGTAAACCAAATCCAAAAGTTCACCTAGAGGTGTATATTCTCATTTAGGGAATGTAGCCCATGAGTTTCTCAATCTATTTCTAGATGCCTTGTTGTCAAGAGGACGTATCTCAACATTCTTGGCTACATTGAGACTATCTATGAGATTAAAGGGTACCTTAGCAGGTTTAGGAGTGATGTTGTCAACAACCCCATCATGTACAATTTCTCAGTTCTTCTTGGCGTAATTGAGTTTTTCCTTGTTAGAGGTGGATCCTTGTTTTTTATCCTTCTAAAGGGTAAATTCACCCTTCTTGACCATGAATTCCTCTATGCAGATAGCTTGTGTGACCATGTCCTCGAAGGTGCATGGACTTTGAAGTTGGACTCTATACCCAAAATTAGGTAGGAAGTTATCCATAAAGATGTCAAGTTTCTCTGTTTCTAGGATTTTGTGTACATATTTGGTGTAAAGTTGTTTCCATCTCTGAAGGAATGTGAGGAAAGGCTCCCCAACTCTTTATTTAAGGTTGCACAAGTCTCAAATATTAACGAAGTGTTGAATGTTATGAGAATACTACTGGACAAACAAGTTGGCAATTTCATCAAACATTTTGATACCAGGAGGCAAGTGTGAAAACCACTCCATAGACTGACCACCAAGACTTCTTGGGAATAAATGCATGAGATATGATTGATTATGCATAAATTCCATAGATAAGGCATTCAATTCCTACAAATGATCTTGGGGATTGGTAGTTCCAAAGTATTTATCATACTTAGATAACTCTACTCCTCTTGGAAAAGGAGGCATGTCTATGCTCTTGTCAAATGGAAATGGACAAAGAGTATCTAAGGTGTATGATTTCATGGGTTTGTCTTTATTATGCATCATCTAAGCTAGTTGGTCTTGCATGATTTTCAATTGTTTTTGGATTTTTGAAGTCTCAGTTGTTGGAATGTTCAAATGGGAAGAGTACTTCTAAGAGTGGGGTGAATCAGAAGTAACTAGTTTTGTTTTTTTTTTTTTTTTCAAAACCCTCATTAACACATAACTGAAAGTAAAGTACATGTATGCAAACATACAAGAAAACATGAAATGAAAGCATGCATCAACACATGACACAAGATATTTGGTAACCTAGAAACCCTCCAGGAATAAGAAGGTAAAATTCAGGTGGGGATGACACCCACAAAAATTACTGTAGCAATATGTTCAACCACTTCTGATGGTCTGCCCTATTAAAGGCTTTACACTGTGTCAATACTGACCTGGTCAGAGGATTTACAAACACTTTACAAGAAGTCTCACCCTATTTGTAATGCCCTGCCAAGGGATCCAAAAGAAATAACCTAAAGTTTTACTAAGTTTGATAGAATTATTATTTTTTTAAATATGAAAGATATACCATTGACATCAAACATGTAATAGTAGAAGCAATAAAATACATAATAGGTTACATTCCTTAAAGATCTCATGATGTTGAATCGCATTTAAATGTAATCTAAAACTAGTTCCATCAAATACCACATCCATATGAAAGAATAATGAAAAGTCAAAAGTCCATTTAATATAAATATATTTCTGAAAGCCTCTTGACAAATTAATTTGGAATGCTAATTCACCCACCGTACATGTCACAGGGTATGAAAGACTTAAAAGAATATACATATGTAAAAATAGACATACATTATCCTCTTTTGATCCATGATACGAACAATAAAACAAATGAAATCATCCACCATACATAATATATCCATACATCAAAAGATATAACATCCATCATAAAATATAACCATCCATCATAATGATCCATGAATAGAATGAACATAAATGCCAATAGAGAAAGCTCCAGCCATGGTGACTACGGATGGATCTCAATGGTAAGAGTAAAAAGCACTACCACCCGACCGCGTGGAACCTAAATGGCCCACTCCCATAGTGCTGAGGAGATAGTTTCAAGTCCCAAACATGATATCATATCACATAACACAAATACTCTCTAAGTCCAAGAGTCCTAAAGGTATACTAACTGAAAGGTTCCAACACATAGATCGACATCTAGACTAAGAGGCACACAAAGACACGTAGGTATCTACTATGTAAGTGGGAAAGTGTCATCTCAAAAATCATGTTTGGAGTTACCCAAGAAGTCCCTCAGGACTCTCAGGTCCCTAATGATCCCTGTAGCCACTAGTATCCTCTCGCACTGACAAGGCATACTACGGAATGCAAGGTCATAACCAAGCATTCTCTCTACTCCAATCCTAGTCTATATTAGAACTCGAGGCATGGGTGAGAACATACAATTATCTCTTATTAGGTTAATTTAAGTTAGTATTAGGTGTACAGTTATCACTTATTAAACAAATTACAATGGTTTACCCCCAAGACAACTTAGGGTCCCCAGCCCCCATTGCAAGCCACTTCCTAAAACTGCATATAGATAACCTACCCTAAGCTTATGAAATCACAAATTACAAAATCATAGCAAAATCACCTCAGTCCTATACAAGTGACTGGAAAGCATCATAAAAATAATCATAGTAATCACATTAGTTCTCTACGAGAAATTGAAAAGTAATAAAGATAAATCACAATATCCATCAGTTCTCAATGTGCAACTAGAAAGTAATTCCCAAAATACTGATCAAAGACTCAGAATGGTTAAATAAGGTATCTCATAGCATATATCCTGCTATCCCACAAAGACATTGAAACATAGTAACCAACAATATAAGCATACTCATCATAAGCATACCATCACATACATGGTTGAGCAATAATGATTGAGATCGAGTCAACATGATACCACACTCATAAAACCCCTGAGCCTCTAGTAGACATCCTATAACTGGTCAGCAATCTAGTCAACCCCAAAAAAAAATCCAAAACACAAATAGCATAAAGAACAAGATATAGATACATGTTTCAGTTTGCTGAAAACACATAGTTAAGTTAAATGTGGGGTTTCAATTTCCATTTCATAGTTCACTAACAAGTGAAAGAAGACTCTCTTTTACCCTATAGTTATTCCGAAAATACACTTGGATAATTAAGGTTTAACCCTTGCAATAATCAAAATCAACCTTTCAAAAAATTAACAAGGGTAAAATATAAGCTCGTCTTCTATTTATCTAACACTCCTAATTTACAAAAATTTATTAAAAACAAACTAATATCCATTAATTTAACATTAACTATATCTTCATTTTAAATAAATTAATATCTTTTAAATATCAATTATTATTATAAATTAAAAACCTTTAATAGTTTTTAACTGAAAAATAATAATATTAATAAATTAAAATAATTATTGTTTAAATCTTTTAATAAAATTTATCTTTTAAAATATTTTTTAAAAACTTTTTTTAAAAATATAGTAAAAAAAGTGTATTTTTCTGTAAGCCCACCAGCTTAATTGGAGAGGCCTACGGCCTGTCGCAGTACCCTATGGCGGCAGGTACTTAGTACTTGTCATCACAATACTTGTGATATAGGCACTATTGTAGATGCAATAGGGGGTGGGGTATGGGGTAATTCCCTCCCCACCATAAAAATATATATATTTGTGTTATTTTAAAAAAAAAAAAATTTAAAAATAAAAATGTTTTCTATTAAAATGACTTTCCTAATAATAAATTTTAATTAATATATATATTATATGTAAATATATATATATATATATATATATATATATATATATATATATATATATATATATATATATATATATATATATATATATATATATATATAATTTAAAAAAAAAAAAAAACAAAACTCCAACCCTAGTCTAATAGGGAAAGATAAATGTCTGATCAAATAAACGTTCTTCTATGAAATGAAATTTAATCCCCATTTGTAAATTAAAGATTCCAAAGCACAAATTTGAATATGTATATATGTATTTTGAATCTTAGGATTAATCTGACAGCGTACCCATTTATTAAATTAATCCTCTAAGCAGATTTTTCCAGTTAAATTCAAACCCTACCAATAAATTTCTCTTTACATTAATCTACATAAGAGGGTTAAACAAATCCTTTGATTTCTTAACAACTAGATGATCAATTTATCCATATTAAGAATGCTTATTACTGAAAAAATTCATCCCAAGAATTCTATAGAAAACACTCAACAAGCACGATGAAGACAGGAAGGAAAAGAGCGTATCTAAATTATGCAAAATTCACAAGTGTCTACATGGACACTGATGCTAATTTGCCACGCCCCAAAAAATTATAGAGAACAATCCCCCTTTCAAAATTTTTCCCTTTTCTAAAAATTTCTCCCTTCTCCAAAATTCGCGGTCCCTTGGAAATGAACCCCCAAATTGTGATAAGGAGTTCTCTCCCTAAAATTGGGGCACTAATTGTGCATTCACTCCCAAAGAACTCTTTGCTCACCACCTTTTAACTCTTTATTAACTTTTATTTGTCTTTCTTTTATCTTTTCCATGCACATATAATAATCCATTAAATTACTTTATTTGATTTATAAATGGCCTCTTTTTAAATTAATTTATTTAATTTACTCTCATGCATGTATTATGCAATCATGAAACTTTTAATAAACTAATTTCTTTTCCCACTTCTAAATTTATTTTTTTAACATTAATTTTGATAACTATTTATTAATTTAAATATTATTATTATTTAGTATTTATTTAAAAATGCACTCTAAATATATTATTATTAAATTAACTAAATATTATCGCATTCCAAATTTAAACTTATAGATTTATCTTCAAATTTAATTCTTTTATTTAACTCTTTTTATATAATTAATTTCTCAATTTATTAAATAAAATATTAGAAAATCATTAAAAAAAATTCCATTAAATTCACCAAAAACTCCCAAAGTAAAAATATGAAAACCCATCATAGAAAAATTCTTACAAAATCAAACTAAGGTGTTAAAATCCTAAATTAACATCATCTAATGCATTAAAAAGGTACACAACTTAGATACTTGTCCTAATTATCAATTAGGACAAATGGCTCAAAGGTTTAGGATTGGAATTAAGAATTTATGTCCCCTCTCTTACCATTGAGATAATGTGATAGGGTATGCTCATCCTGGCAATTCAGGGAACTCGATACCCAGTTACTGCAACCTACATAAAATCCATGCATGTACATACACAATATATACTAAGCTAAATAGGAAATGGCAAGAAGTGGTGCATCCTGTAGATCCCAACTAGCAGGTGATGACAACTCTCTTCCTTGACCACATCATAAATGCCATATGTAAAGAAAACAAACACGCACACCATACACATGTAGTATGGGGTAAGTATCCATAAGAAAACACATATGATAATCCATCTAACTAAACATCATCAATAATTTAACAAAATTTTAATAATCATCATGCACACATGAAGTATAGAGTACCAAGTAATCTCATCATATATCAACTAATTTTGAAACAATAACTAATAATCTCAAGATAATGCTACTAACCATCAAACATAAAACTACCCTAAAAGAGTTTGGCAATAACAACAAAAATGTAAACTAGCAAAACGTAGACTATGGGCAGGCACTACATCCACCCCCCTAGGATTAGGCTTACTCCTATAAGCCTATAAACAAGTAGGGATATAAGTTCCATAATCTAGATGCATCCTCCCATGTAGCTATAGAGTCATTAGTAGGGTCCCATTGGACCCTTACCTACTCTATGGTTCGACCCCTGAAGGTCAACTCCCCCTACTCTAGAATGCGAACCATCTCCAAAGCCAGCTACCTGTCCTCTACCTGCAATGCATTACAATCAAGAACATGTACAACATTAGGGATATACTACCTAAGTGCTAAAATATGGAAGACATTATGAATGCAAGCTACACTAGGTGGTAAAGCAAGATGATAGGCAACTAGACCAATCCTCTTAAGGATCTTGAATGGTCCAACAAAGCGAGGTGCTAGCTTCAAGCCCTTTCCATAATGGATCAGACTCTTCTATGGGTGCACTCTCAAGAAAACCTTCTCTCCCACAACAAATTGCTTATCTGTCCTATGTACATCAATATACTTTTTATGCCTATCTTGTGTCATAGTCAAGTGCTCTTAGATATGCACAACCTGTTGCTCCATATCACGAAGCATCTTAGGACCCAACAAGATGCGATCCTCAAGACTGTCCCAACTCAAAGGTGTATGACAAGGATGTCCATATAAGGCCTAGAAAGGTGCCATGCCAATAGAATTGTGATACCCATTGTTGTAAACAAACTCCACTAGGTAGAGATAGTCCTCCCAATGAGTTTGCATATCCATCACATACATCCTCAACATATCCTCTAGAACCTAATTCACTCTCTCTGTCTATCCATCTGTCTCTAGGTAATATGTCGAACTAAAATTCAACTGTTCTCCAAGATCATGCTGCAGTGATGTCCAAAATGCGGAAGTGAAAATAGGATCCCTATCCAAAATGATCTTTCAGGGAATACCATGTAGTCTCACGATGTCACGCATAAAGACATTAGCTACAGAAGTTGCAGTGCAGGAAGACCTGATTGGCAAAAATTGTGCCACCTTAGTCAACCAATCAATGGTGACCATGATAGCATCATGATGATGAGTAGTTATAGGTAATCATACTATGAAGTCCATAGAGATGATGTCCCACTTCCAAAAAGGAATGGGATTCAGCTGGAAAAGTCCTACCAGATGCTGGTGTTCTACCTTGACTCTTTGACACTCAAGACATCTAGCTACAAAATTAGCAATGTCACACTTCATCTTGGACCAATAGAATAAATGTCACAAGTTTGTATGCATCTTGTTGACACCTAGCTGTGCTGAGTAAGGTGAAAGATGAACCTCTGATAGGATCAATATGTGAAGCTCATCCAGTAGCAGTACATAGATCCTTCCTGAATGTCTCAAAAGGCCATCTGACCCTAGGACATAGTCTAAAAACTTAGCCTCCAAAGGTCTCCTTCAAATTATCTCACTACACACCTCCTAATACCAAGAACTGATAGAGAGTGCCTAAAGTATCTGACTCCTCAAATCAACACTAAGAGTCATAGATGATATCACATGTTTCTTATGACTCAAAGCATCTACCACTACATTCTCCTTCCCCTGGATATACTTCATCTTGAAGTCATACTCGCATAAAAACTTCATCCAATGCCTCTGCCTAGCATTTAGATTAGGTTGTGTGAATATGTACTGGAGACTACGATGATCTCTATGAAGTTCAAACTTGTGTCCCAGCAAGAAATGTCTCCATCTCACTAAAGCATGAACTACTGCTGCTAACTCAAGATCATGTATAGGATAATTCAATTCATGATCCTTGAGTTTGTGTAATTCATATGCAATCACCCGTCCATTCTGCATCAAGACTGCTCCAATCCCTTAAAGGGAAGTATCTATACACACTATAAAATCACCTGCTGGATCAAGTACTGCTAAGATCAGTGCACTGGTCAAAAGCTCCTTAAGTTTTTGGAATGCTTCCTCACATTTATCTATCCATAAAAACTTATTTCCTTTCCTCTGAAGGGAGGTAATAAGATGTGCTATTCTGGAGAAGTTTTGGGCAAATCTGCAATAATAACTAGGTAGACCCATGAAACTATGAATCTTTGACACAGTAGTGGGTGTGAGCCAATCTACTATTGCCTGGATCTTTGTGGGGTCTACAAAGATACCCTCACCTGAGATGATGTGTGTTAAATACTATATCTCTAATTAAAATAAATCACACTTTTCCGCATTGGCATAAAGTTGATTATCTCTCAAGCACTACAAAACCAAATGCAAATGTTCCTCATGCTCCTTCTAGGACTTAGAATATATTAGTATATCATCAAGGAACACAAGGACAAATCTATCAAGATAGGAATGGAACACCGCATTCATCAAGCTCATGAAAACTAATGGAACATTTGTCAACCCAAAGGGTACCACCGTGAACTTATAATGCCCATAGCAAGTTCAGAAGGTGGTCTTATGAATGTTAGCTTCCTTAATGTGAAGCTGATGGTATCCTGATTTAAGGTCAATCTTGGAGAACATTGTAGCTCCCTTGATCTGATCAAATAAATCATCAATCCTAGGTAGAGGATACCTATTCTTTATTATCACTTTGTTCAACTATCTATGATCAATGCAAAGGTGAAAAGAACCATCCTTCTTTTTCATGAAGAGCATTGGATCTCCCCATGGTGATACACTAGGTTGGATACTACCCTTGGCCAAAAGTTCCTCTAGCTGTAAGCACAAGCCACTCAACTCCTGGGTGGTCTTATGGTAAGGAGCTCAAGAGATAGGTTCCACTTCGAGAGTGAGCTCAATGCTAAAATTAACATCTCTCTTCAGAGGCATGCCCAGAATCTCACTCAGAAAGACATCTGCATACTCTTGTAAAATAGGGTGATCTAGAGCCTTCCTCATAGGGTCCTCTTCATCTAGCTCATATACTGTAACAAAAAATACTTGACATCCCTTATGAAAGCTTCACTTCAATTGCATAGCAAAAATCATCCATAGAGATATAGGCCTTGATATACCCACAATCTCTACATCCTTCCCTTGGCCATCCTAACACGTAATTGTCTTCTTTCTACAGTCTATACTAGCTCTATGAGAGCCAAGCCAATCCACACCTAGGACCACATCATAGGATCCAAGAGGAATAACTCGAAGGTCAACTGAAGTCTCAAACCCTCCTATGCTAAACCCACACTTATGAACTATAGAATATATGGAAACTTTAGCACTTGAGGCTAGTTCCACTTGCCAACCATGATCTTGCTTAACCGCTTCCAACTTACACTTAGCAACTAGAGATGGTGAAATAAAGGAATCTGTGGCACCTGAATCAAACAATATAAAGAGAGGTGTACCTTGGATAGCTCTTGTAGTCTCAACTACTATCCCCTGATGGTCTGCCTGATAGTGATCCACCATTGAAAATACTCTATGAGCTCTACCTGTATCTCTGACTATAGGCTCAGATGCTACTGGCCTAGGCCCTGAATACTGAGGTGCTCACTATGGATAGTGAGCTACAATGTGACCAATATGTCCACATGAATAACATTTTGTGCCTCTACTAGATCCTTTCCCTATAAGTGGTGCATTCAACCACTGGTGGCTATCTTTGCTAGCAAAAGACTGGCTGTTCTGTGTAGGCTGAGCTTGCTGATTTCATTTATTGCGTTAAGCATTGCGGTTGTTCCTAGAGTTAGAACCACCATCACCACTCTATGCCTAAGGATAAGATCCCTTTTTGCTACTGAGACTACTGCTGAGACTAATTCCCCTTAGGTAAAGGAGGCTTCCTATTCCCATCTAAGTTGTGGTTGCCCTTAGATACTGCTGCTATAGGCGCTTGCACAAAACCCCCATGTCCAAGGTTGACACTTTTCTCAATAAGGATGGCTCGATGTACTGCATCCTTGAGGGTTTTAGGCTCAAATACCTTAACACCCCCAACTAAATGGTTGTTCAAGACTTTGATGAAATGTTGTGCCAACTATGCTAGGTTGTCAGTGAATCTTGAAAAGGGCATGAGCTCGTAGAACTTGCGCTCATACTCTACAATGGTCATAGTGAACTATCTCAAGTTATGGAACTCATCTGCTCTATGCTACTTCCATTCCTCTAGTAGGAATCACTCATGGAATCTCTCCAAGAATATCTCTCAAGTGACACTATTCATGTCTATGCCCAACTTCTTTTCCTCAATAGTCCACTAGGTGGCTCCAAAGAATTCTAGGTTGGTAATAGAAAACTTCGCTTTGACATTACTGTCAAAGTCCTGCATAGAAAAAATCCTATTAAGGGAAATAAGCCACTACTCAACTACATATCCAAAACCCTGCCCATTAAAGGGCTTGATCTTGGACCTCTAAAGGTTCTTCATCTAAGAAGATACAATGGATCTATGTCGATCCCTCTAAGGGCTCCTAGACCTATGTCTATGCTCATGTCTTGCCTGATGTGCTCTATCTTGATCATGAACAGGAGGCAGACAATTAATGATGGTTCACATCATTTGCCTCAGATCAACCTCCTTAGATTCAACATGCTCCTCTCTATGGTTCTCTCCTTATGCTCACTGACATACTCTTCCCGATTCCCTTCCTGATGTTCACTGCTATGGTCTTCCCTATTCTCTTCTTAAATGGGGCTCTTGTGAATAGACTCATGAACATTGATAGCTTTGCCTCATCCACAGCCTCTGCCATGGCCTCTAACAGAAGATCTCATCCTAGATACCATCCTACAATAATATCCAAGATACATAATACTATAACAACCACAATGCATAATATTGTAAAGCATATATATATAAAAGACACACATTTTGCAAATAGTAAAAGTGTCATTTTCAGTTTGAAGTCTAAGTGTTGAAGTATGAAAAAAATACAACTAACAGTTTAAGTTTTGTTTCAGTTCAACTAGTTCAACACTGATGGCATTCCAATATACCTAGACTTCCCAATATAGAAACCAAGGCTCTGATACCAGATGTAATGCCCCACCAAGGGATCCAAAAGAAATAACCTAAAGTTTGATAGCATTTTTAATATATATATATATATATATATATATATATGTATATATATACATATATATATACATATATGTATATATATACATATATATATATATATACATATATATATGTATATATATACATATGTATATGTATAGATATATGTATATATATATATACATATATGTATATATATATACATATGTATATATATACATATATGTATATATATACATATATGTATATATATATACATATGTATATATATATACATATGTATATATATATACATATGTATATATATACATATGTATATATATATACATATATGTATATATATATACATATGTATATATATACATATGTATATATATATACATATGTATATATATATACATATGTATATATATATACATATGTATATATATATACATATATGTATATATATACATATATGTATATATATACATATATATATACATATATCATATATGTATATAATATATATATATATATATATATATTAAAAATGCTATCAAACTTTAGGTTATTTCTTTTGGATCCCTTGGTGGGGCATTACATATGGTATCAGAGCCTTAGTTTCTATATTGGGAAGTCTAGGTATATTGGAATGCCATCAGTGTTGAACTAGTTGAACTGAAACAGAACTTAAACTATTAGTTGTATTTTTTTCATACTTCAACACTTAGACTTCAAACTGAAAATGACACTTTTACTATTTGCAAAATGTGTGTATATATATATGAAAGATACACCATTCACATCAAACATATAATAGTAGAAGCAATAACATAAATAATAGGTTACATTCCTTAAAGATCCCATGACGTTGAATCACATTTAAATGTAATCTAAAACTAAGTCCATCAAATACCACATCCATATGAAAGAATAATGAAAATTCCAAAGTCCATTTAATATAGATTTTTTTCTGAATGCCTCTTGGTAAATTAAGAATGCTCATTCATCCACTGTACATGTCACAACGTATGAAAGGCTTAAAAGAATATAAATATGTAAAAATAGATATACATCATCCTCTTCTAATCCATGATATGAACAATAAAATAAATGAAATCATCCACCATACATAATAAATCCATACATCAAAAGATATAACATCCATCATAAAATATAGCCATCCATCATAATGATCCATGAACAGAATGAAGGTAAATGCCAATAGAGAAATGTCTAGCCATGGTGACTATGGACAGATCTTAATGGTAAGAGTAAAATGCACTACCACTTGACCGCATGGAACCTAAATCACCCACTCCCACCGTGCTAAGGAGATAGTCTCAAGTCCCAAATAGGATACCATAACATAGAACACAAATACTCTCTAAGTCTAGGAGTCCTAAAAGTATGCTAACTCAAAGGTTTCAACACATAAATCAACATCTAGACCTAGGGGCACACAAAAAAACATAGGTATCGACTATGTAAGTGGGAAAGTGTCATCACACAAATCACGTTCGAAGTTACCTGAGTAGTCCCTTAGGACTCACGGGTCCCTGGTGATCCCTGCGGCCACTAGTATCCTCTCGAACTGACAAGGCATACTATGGAATGCAAGGTAATAACAAAGTGTTCTCTCTACTCCCATCCTAGTCTATATTAGCACTCAAGGCATGGGCGATAACATACAATTATCTCTTATTAGGTTCATTTAAGTTAGTATTAGGTGTACAGTTATCACTTATTAAACAACTTACAATGGGTTACCCCCAGGACCACTTAGGTTCCCCAACACCCATTGCAAGCCACTTCCTGACGCTGCATATAGATAACCTACCCTAAGCTCATGAAATCAAAAATCACAAAATTATAGTAAAATCACCTTAGTCCTATATAAGTGACTAGAAGTCATAAAGATAATCATAGCAATCACATCAGTTCTCTACGAGCAACTGGAAAGCAACAAGATAAATCACAATATCCATCAGTTTTCAACATGCAACTAAAAAGTAATTCCCACAATACTAATTGAAGACTCAAAATGGTTAAATCAGGTATCTCATAGCATATATCATACTATCCCACAAAGACACTGAAACATAGTAACCAACAATATAAACATACTCATCATAAGCATACCATCAAATAAATGGTTGAGCAATAATGATCAAGATCGAGTCAATGTGATACCACACTCATTAAACCCCCAAGCCTCTAGTAGACATCCTATAACTGGTCAACAATATAGTCAACCCCAAAAAAAAACCCAAAACACAAATAGCATAAAGAACAAGATATAGATACATGTTTCAGTTTGCGCAAAGCACATAGTTAAGTTAAATATGGGGTTTCAATTTCTATTTCAGAGTTTGCTAACAAGTGAAAGAAGACTCTCTTTTACCCTATAGCTATCTCGAATATACACTTGGATAATTAAGGTTTAACCCCCGTAATAATCGAAATCAACCTTTCAAAACATTAACAAGGGTAAAATGTAAGCTCGTCTTCTATTTATCTAACACTCCTAATTTACCAAAATTTATTAAAAACAAACTAATATCCATTAATTTAACATTAACTATATATTTATTTTAAATAAATTAATATCTGTTAAATATCAATTATTATTATAAATTAAAAACCTTTAATAATTTTTAATTGAAAAAAATAATATTAATAAATTACAATAATTATTGTTTGAATCTTTTAATAAAATTTATCTTTTAAAATATTAAAAAAAACTTTAAAAAAAAAAATTTTAAAAAGCACTTTTTTTTATAAGCCTGTCAGCTTAATTGGAGAAGCCTACAGCCTGTCGCAGTACCCTACAATCTGCGATGCAGGCACTGTCACAACCATAGTAGGAGGGTGGGGTATGGGGTAATTCCCCCTGACATAAAATATATATAATTTTTTTAAAATAAAAATATTTTTTATTAAAATGAATTTCCTAATAATAAATTTTAATTTATATATATATATATATATATATATATATATATTATATGTAAATATATATAGATATATATATATAATATTATTATTATTTAATTTTTTTATACAAAACTCCAACCCTATTCAAATAGGGAAAGATAAACGTCTTATCAAATAAACATTCTTCTATGAAATGAAATTTAATCCCCATTTGTAAATTGAAGATTCCAAAGCACAAATTTTAATATGTATATATGTATTTTGAAACTTAGGATTAATTTGACAGCATACCCATTTATTAAATTATTTCTCTAAGCAATTTTTTTTGTTTAAATTCAAACCCTACCAATAAATTTCTCTTTACATTAATTTAGTGAAGAGGGTTAAACAGATCATTTGATTTCTTAACAACCAGATGATCAATTTATCCATATGAAGAATGCTTATTACGGAAAACATTCGCCCCAACAATTCTATAGAAAACACTCAATAGGCACGATGAAGACAAGAAGGAAAAGAGTGTATGTAAATTATGCAAAATTCACAAGTGTCTACCTAGACACTGATGCTAATTCACCACACCCCAAAAAACTGTAGAGAACAATCCCCCTTTCAACACTTTTCTCTTTTCTAAAATTTTCTCCCTTCTCCAAAATTCGTGGTCACTTGGAAATGAACCCCCAATTTGTGATAAGGAGTTCTCTCCCTAAAATCGGGTCACTAATTGTGCGTTCACCCCAGGGAACTCTTTGCTCACCACCTTTTAACTCTTTATTAACTTTTATTTGTCTTTCTTTTATCTTTTCCATGCACATAGAATAATCCATTAAATTACTTTATTTGATTTATAAATGACCTCTTTTTAAATTAATTTATTTAATTTACTCTCATGCACGTATTATGCAATCATGAAACTTTTAATAAACTAATTTCTTTTCCCACTTCTAAATTTATTTTTTGAACATTAATTTTGATAACTATTTATTAATTTAAATAATAATATTATTTAGCATTTATTTAAAAATGCACTCTAAATATATTATTATTATTAAATTAACTAAATATTACCACATTCCAAATTTAAAATTATAGATTTATCCTCAAATTTAATTCTTTTATTTAACTCTTTTTATATAATTAATTTCTCAATTAATTAAATAAAATATTAGAAAATCATAGAAAAATTCCATTAAATTAAATCTTTTAATTAGACTTAATTAAAATAAAATTCACCAAAAACTCCCAAAGTAAAAATATGAAAACCCATCATAGAAAAATTCTTACAAAATCAAACTAAGGGGTTAAAATCCTAAATTAACATCATCCAATGCATTTGAAAGGTACACAACTCAGATACTTTTCCTAATTATCAATTAGGATGAATGGCTCAAAGGTTTAGGATTAGACTTAAGAATTTATCTCCCCTCTCTTACCATTGAGATAATGTGATAGGGTACGCTCATCTTGGCAATTCAGGGAAGTCAATACCAAGTACTTTCAACCTAAATAAAATCTAAGCATGTACATACACAATATATACTAAGCTAAATAGGCAATTACAAGAAGTGGTGTAGATCCCGACTAGTAGGTGACTATGACTCCCTTCCTTAACCACATCATAAATGCCATACATAAAGAAAAAAAACATGCACACCATACACATGCAATATGGGGTAAGTATCCATAAGAAAACACATATGATAATCCATCTAACTAAACATCATCAATAATTTAACAGAATTGTAATAATCATCATGCACACATGAAGTATAAGGTACCAAGTAATCTCATCACATATCAACTAAGTTTGAAACAATAACTAATAATCTCAAGATAATGCTACTAATCATCAAACATAAAATTAGCCTAAAAGAGTTCGGCAATAACAACAAAAATGTAAACTAGGAAAATGTAGAATAGGGGCAGGCACTACACTGTTAAAGGATTTACAATAGGTTTTTCAACCCACCTAATTCAATAGGATTTTCATCACTTTCTCTAGAGGTTTTTCCACCTAGCTATTAAGCTAACCTATCAACATAGGATTTTCATCATCTAATACAATGGTAAGAAAGTATTAGAACATTTGACCTGATAGAGTGCAATCTTCAATTGCTGGGTTCAGGTACTAGATCTAATCTTCCTATTCTAATCCTTTCTTGATTTGATCTCTATATGTGTCCCCTATTCTATTCTGATCAACTAGATATGTAATTGTTGTTCCTTTCACCAGGTCCTTGACACCCCTATTGATTTCTCTATTCTACAACAATTTCTTAGCAACTTGATAAATTCAACAACCTCGACATTATGGTGTCCAAGTCTCCTTATAAAGACACTGTGGACATAGGGTTTGCAATGTAATCACGAACTTAAAATTCATGCTCAAATTCTTGGATTTCACCTATTGGTTGCATGTTGTCTCCAATTTTCTAATTGGTTGCATGTTGATATCATAGGTAAATGCAAAGGCTTGATCTTATCTTCTTATCCCTTCATGAATCATGTAAAAATGGTTTTACGTCTTAGTTTATAAAGGCAAAAACTATTATGTTGATTCTATGTTACTCGGGACATATTATATTACTGGTGCTCAGCACATGAATGTTCTTGTATTGCTTGGCATATGTTACATTTCTAGATTGCTCAGCACCTATTACACTCTGTGTTGCTTGGCACATGAATATTCTTGAATCACTTGGCACATACTACACTTTTTCTTGCTCGACATGAATTGTGACTCAACACCTATTAAGATTCTAACTCGGCAACTACTATAACTCACTCGGCATACATAGTGTACTTGACATATATGGTGTAATTGGTTAAGTGTGTTGATACTCAAATGTCAAGACCATTCTAAGACCAACAATCTCCCCCTTTGACATGAGTGTCAAAAACACTTAACTATGCATTAATGAACTAATCTAATTGATTACATTCTTTATTCTTTCTCGGCATACATGAAAAATTTCAAAAATTATTCAAGATTTTGTGAGCAACAATATACCTTATGACTCCCCCTGAGTTGATTATGCCTAGTCCATTCTTGAAACTAAAATTCAGTGCTGGTGTGCCTGATTCTCTTTGTCCTTTGTCCTATTCCTATTCCTTGTGCCTGTATACTATATCTGATCTATATGAGTTCCTTGTTTCAGATCTATTTTCCACATGCTTGTCAAAATCTTGCATCTCCCCCTCACTTTGTCTTATTTCTTGTCTCCCCCTTTTTGGCAATCTACAGACTTTCCACTTTATTCTCAAAATGAATGAAAGAATGTAATCAAAATTTTTTATTCTCCATATATCTTCATATATCTCCATAAATCTCCCCCTAATGTATATATCTCCCCCTTTTTAACACTAATGTCAAAGGGTTCTAAGGAGTAATACCATACTTAGCCAAAAATGTACTATTTACCTCTAGGAGTATCTTCAGAGCTGCATCCCAATTCTCCAATGCAATGTCTAGTGACTTGTGTTGGATGGTAGTCTCTGTAGCAAGGTGTACAAGTCCATCTAGGGTAGAAAGATTTGGATCTTTCTTTAGGACTATTTTTGTGTATGCTTGCTCCTTGTGGAGGACCTCTAAGGGTGGGGTTACGGAGGACTAGATTTGCATCAATTTTTCATTTATGTTTGCCTCCTTTTCTATTAGTACAACTAATTCCCTTTGTGTGTGAAGCGTCTATGCAAAATGCTTCTCACTCTAAGCTAGATTTTTTGGAAGTTGCATGCTAGAAATCTTGAGATTTATTTCAAAGCTCATTATTCTTTGGCTAGACTCTTGTGTGAAGTTGGAAAAATCACACAATTTGTTGTACAATGAGAAAGTGTTCCCAAGTATAATTTTCACTCTTTCTAATTTCTTAGCCAATTGAACTTGTGCTAATGCTATATCATTTGATATTTTCTCATTTACTTTTCCCTAGAATTTTCTTTTTGACCATTCCATTGATTTTACATTTGTATCATGGTCTACATTAGTCACCTAGTCAACTATATCTAATAGTTGTTCTATTATAGGCCTTGTTTCATCTAGTGACTACAAGTTGAAGGCATCCATGAAGATGTCCTTTATCTCATTCAATGCTTGCCTATACTTGTATTCTCTTCTCAATACTTCTTGTCTCTTTCTCCTATCCAGTGCACCTTATATTTCATTTATCTTTTCTATGGTGAGGGTGTTGGATTCATAGGAGGGAACAATGATCTCTTCATCAAGTTTAGGATCTCCATAGTGAAGTATCCTGGCTACCCATCTAGAGCTTGAGCCTAGTTTTTGAACTTGTATTGATATCATATTAGTGCTTAGCTTCTGAAGAGTCTAAGTGGGAGTACCAGTTTTTGGTAATTCAACCAATGTCTGTATTACAGCTTGCTCCTCATCTCTTGTTTCTTCCTTCTTTTCTTTTGATTTCCCTTTATCACTAACAATTGTTGGGGGTGAACCTATTAACTATTCTTATTTTCTTGTATCTTCCCTTATTGCCACACTCGACATCTAAAGTGCATCACTTACTACTTTTGGTGGAGATGGTGGTGCACTTAGTAGGAGTTTAGTAGCATCAAAGGTTGAAGGTGGTTCTTGTGTTTGCACCTTGACTTCTTTTGGATCTTCTACTACCTTGTTTAACTCATCAACATTGATCAACACTGGGTTTGTACATAGGCAAGCTTATTGTGTAGATTGATTAAGGATCTTTGAGAGATCCTTTGTAGTTAAAGGATTGATGTTTTAACATGAAGTTTCAATAACATCCTTTATTTTTATGGTCTCTATAGATGTGATGGTGGCATGAGGAGGGATAGGAGATGTCATTTGTGTGTCTTGCACACTTTGTTCGTCCTATTCGTCTAATGCCTTTTCCTCTCCTTTAGTTGTATTCTCTTCTTCTTCCTCCTTATTTACTTCCTCTTCTACTCTTCCTTCCTCACCTTTTTTCTCCTCTTCTTCTTTCCTCTCTTCCACGTTCTTTGTTGTCTCTTTTTCTTCTTTTCTCTTTGAGCTAGCCTCTGCCTTGTATTCCTTGTCAAATACATCATCAATTTTCTTGTATATTGACTTCCACAATTTTGTGGATTTATTTACAACATCCTCTATCTTATGTTGGTGGATGCAAAATGCTCTATATTTAGGAGAAAAATTTCTATTATGCCTTTTTTTCCTTAGCTATTTGACCTTTAGTCAGGTTTGGTAGCACTCTAGCTAGGGTTGATTCTCTTATCTCCTTTTCCATTTGTAAACAAAAATGCCACTTATCTTCAATTATCTTGTATAGCTCCTTGGGAATTGTACTATCTAACTCTAGAGGTGTGTGTTTTTATTTGGACATCATTGCATACACTGATTCCTCTATTTTATTTTTCCCTTCTTTATTGAGCTTATTAAAGTCTATAATCTTTAAACCATTCAAGTTTTCTTTTCTAATATTTACACATAACTTGTCAATGGCAGAATTGGAGGGATGACTTGCCACTCTAAACTAGTTGTTGTCATCTAACTCTATTCTTTCTTCATTTGAGTCTTGTTGGGCAACATATTTCCTTCTCTTCCTTGGTTCTTCACCAGTCTGCTTTGTGGTTTTCTTCTTCTCTTTGGCTTAATCTTTTTCCTTTTGAATTGTAGCCCTGGTGGTAGCCCTTGTAGTAGGCTTCTTTGTTTTGACTGCAATGGGCTTTGTCCCCTTCTTTTCCTTGGTCTGGGATGTAGGCTAAGTTTTGGCTTTCCTTTTAGTGGTGTTGGCTTTAGTGGGTGCTTCCTCAACTTCTTCTTCCTCAACACCTTCTTCTTTGTCCTCTCCTAGGCCCTATGTCAATTCCAATGGCCCTTGCCTTGGTTCATCTTCTTCTTGTCCACTCTCATCTTCATCTTCTTCTACTTCTTCTTCTACTAGAGTGCTTACTACCTCTATATCAGCTCCAAATATTTTCTTGAGATTTCTTATCATTTTGCCCTTCTTCACTGTAGAGGTTGTCTTCAAATCTGTTACCACCCTAGATTTGACAATATCATAAGTCCCAAAGGGTTTTGTAGCATTTTCTATCTTCTTTGTAAATAAAGCAATGTTTGTAGCTGAAGCTTGATCTACATCAAGCTCATATCCAAGTGGCCTAAGCCATCTTACTCTAGGTACCACGGCTTGGATGTAGGTGTAATCTATGTCAACCAAGAAACAAATGTCATTTACATGCTGATCAACCAGTGATACCGGTATCCTCATCCTTTGATTCATGGACTTCTTGAAGTCCTTAAAGTAGCTTGTCATCTGAGCATCAAAATTGTCTCCCATTCGCTCAATAAACTCATTGACTTGTGTGACAATTGTCTTGTTAAGATCCCAATTTACCTTTCCAACTGATGGAAATTCTTTCATGACATAGAAAAATATACAAACCAAGACTAATCCAAATTTTCATTGAGCTCCTTTAGATTTCCTTATGGCTCCCAAATTTTCATTGATTTGTTGTAGCATGAGCTTTGCTAGATCATAAGTGTGGTCCTTCTTCACAAGTTTGTATGCAAGATCTACTACTATACATGACATGATGTTCAATCTACTTGATTAATAAAATTTGTGAGATATGACTCTGATGGCTAAATCAAGTAGGGGTTCAGTGATAGTGTCAATGGTCATTCCCCTATTGTTCCATTTGGCACTAGTGTTTTTCTCTATGGCCTCCCTTTTGTCACTTCTTAGGGTCTTAGGCCAATCTAGGGTTGGGAATCCAATAACCCTATGAACAATTTTCTCTGTGATCTTCACTGGCCCTGTTTCTAACCAAAGTGATCCATCATGAATTTGGCTCATTACTATATGGATCCATTCAGTCTTAAATATAATGGGGAAAACTAGGGCATCAGTCAAACCCTTCTTCTCAACTACTAAGAACTCATCCTTCAATATACCTTTGTCACACAGCTTTTCAAAGGCATTGAAAATTTCTAAGTCACCTATGGCTCCAATCTTATAGTTATAACATTTCTTGATGTCTTGGACCATTACTACATTGTCTGAAATGATTTACAAAGCACCAGCTGGGTCATTTTTATACATGACCTCAAGAATGGGTTTAAATTCTGGTTGCTTAACCTCATTACAAACAAGTTGGACTTCATGACTATCCTTTCCCTTTGTGGTTTTAGACCTAGATGCCATCTTGACTGAACTAGGGTTTAATATTTAAATAAACTTTGAAATACTGTGTAGCTTGGCACTTGATGAAATACCTTTGAATTGAAGAGTTTGGGTTGAATTACTTTTGAGATAAGTGCAAATCATTGCTAAATCACTATTTGATTGCCTCTTTTCTCTTCTCATTTTTTCTCTATGTTTGAATGGCTTTAAAATGAGTGATTTTCAACTTTATTAGGCTCAAAACCTAGCATTTACTGCATAGTGCTTACAACTATACACTTGGCATCCACTATTTTCTATTTACTCAACAACCAGTAACATATCTCATTTGGCATCAACTAGACTTTCCATCTTAGCATTTATTGGAGTTTCACTTAGCATCCAAGGGTAGCTTGAGATCTTCTACAAAAATTTTAATTTTTAAATTCATATCTTTTCCCATGCAAATTTCTTCTTGGCAACACTTCTTTGTTCTTTTGGGCTGATGTATGATACATCTTTATATATATCAGCCCCATGTACATATCTTGTGCTTAATTGGATGAAGTTTGATCACTTGACCTCTTAGGTGAAGTGATCTCTCCGTTGGATGTACTTTATCCATCTCTTTTTTGCCATGTCTTTTTCATTTTTGCGTTGATGTGTTCCACATCAACTTTTTCTTTACCCTTGTTGACTTCTGACTTGGGTGCCTTGGCCTTTGTTGGGCAATACCTGCTAACATGTCTTGTCTTCAAGCAACAAAAACATGTGGTTTGGCTTAACTGCCTGTTGTAATTTCCCTTGAAGTGTGTTCTTATGCAGTTCCAAGGAACATGACCATATTCCTGATAGTAGTGACAACTTTTCTTGGCATTGTAGTCCCAATTGTAGCTGTGTGCATAGTTGTTTCTCCTTGCAGGTTGATTAGGTGTCCACATCAACTTTGATCTACACTCAAAAGCTCTATGTCCATACTTTTTGCAATTATAGTAGTGACCATCAAATCTTGGTGTCCTCATGATCTTGGTTCTAGAGTCTTGTGTTGAGTGTCCTTTTTTTTTTAGATGTGTCCTCTTGCTTGGTCTTTCTACTCCTACAAACATTAGTAGTGTGTCTCTTTTTATTACAGAAATGAAAAGTGGGTTTATAGTTCTTACCTTTGTCACTCCTTTTCTTAGCACTCTTTGATGTTTCACCTTCTTCAGTACTGGTGAATCCTAGTCCTAAAGTGTCAATGCTTGATCTTGGTGATTTCAGCAACTACTCAAAGTGCTTGATGGCTTCACTTGACTTGTTGAAGTTCTTTGCTATCTCTTTTTCTCTTTTCAACTCATTTTGAAATTGTTAATTCTACATTTTTAGGGTAGAGATCTCAATGTTCTTCAAGTTCTACATTTTTAGGGTAGAGATCTCAATGTTCTTCAAGTTTAGCTCATGATGAGCATTCATTATCTGACTAAGTGTATCCAACTACATGTTGGAGATCTTTGTGAGTTTTGTGGACTTCTCCTCAAGTTTGTTTGCAAGGTTTCTTTTTTCATCCTCAAGCATGGATATATCCTCAATTTCTCTCTTCTTTTGTTTAGTTATTTCACATAGGATCATGGCTTGTGATTCTTGTTCCATTTTAAGAGATCTTACCTTTTCTACTTGAGCTATGTTTTTCTCCATCAATTCTACTATTTTTGTATCAAACTCCTTGGAATATCCATTGAAAAACACTTGTGTGGTGTCAATCTCCTTGTAGTGTGTGTCATTCTCAGCTATGGCTATGTCCTTTCTTCTTTTCAAGGATTTTCTCAGTTCCTCTCTAGCTTCCTCTACCATGTGTAGAGTGAGATGCACATCAATCACTTGATTGCCAATAATCTTCCCAAGTTTGAAGACTTCCATCTTCAAACCTTTTCTCTAAGCTATTAGGCTTCTTCCTTGTGAGAACCAAGAGCTTTGATACCAATTTTTGGAATGTTCAAATGGGTAGAGAAAATTGGTAGAGAAAGTAAAACCTTTTTCCCACAACTTATGTGCATGCGCACACCTCACATAGCCATGTCACCCCCTAGAGGGCACCCCTATTTTTGGTGTATTCAAAGGGCTGATTGAAATATACATTGAATGAACATCATTGTGGTAGGGGTCAACCATGTATACCACCTTCCAATGCCCAATTGCATGCATATGGTGAGTTCTACAGGAGAGATTATTCCCCCTCCTTGCACAAAGATTATGCCTCCTTTTGAAGCTAAACTAGGTAGTAACTAACTAAGAAGTTTTCACATGTCTTCCATTCATACTAATCCTTAGTGGTTTTGCAAGTGAAGTTGAAGTGAACAACTCACACCAACATCTGTAAGTGCAAACTCTTGACTAGCAAGACTAGGGCTGGCACCGACCAATGCAGTTTATAGAGCCTCTTCTTGATATGTGATATTAGAATGAAGAAGAGAAATGAATATGGCTCTAGAGGATCAAGATTGAAGAGGAGAGTTAGTCATAAAGGTAACTTCCTCATGAAAAGGGAGTTAACTGGTTGCCTTTGAGTGATAAAAGGAGCTAACTGACTGCCTTTTGAGTGATAAAAGGAGTTGACTGATTGCCTTTTGAGTAATAAAAGGAACTAACTGATTGTGTTTTGAGTTATAAAAGGAGCTAACTGCCTACCTTTTGAGTGATAAAAGGAGTTAACTGGTTCCTTTTTGAGTGATAAAAGGAGTTAACTGGTTCCTTTTTGAGTGATTAAAGGAGTTAACTAGTTCCTTTTTAAGTGATAAAAAGAGTTAACTAGTTCCTTTTTTTGAGTGAATATTTAATTTAATAAAATAGAATATGACCCCATAAATGGATAACTTTAACTAATTAAATAATTAAATTCCATAATTAAAAAGAGAAGATATTTTATTAAATTAAATGTATTTAATTACTTTGTATATTAGCTAAAGAGGTAGTTTTAATTTAATTAAAGTAGAACACTTCTAATTAAATTAAATTAAATCAATAGGTTTATGTAGCTAATTTGAGCCGATATTTAGGAATTAAATAAATAATATGATTGATGCAAATTAGAATTTTTTGCATTTGACACCTAGGTCAAGTAGTGATTATCAGAATTAGAATTTCCTAGTAAAATAGGACTTAAAAATAATTGAATAAACCAAAGTTGGTTAATATGGAAATGTGCCAATTTTGGGGTATTACATTTCCCAGTGTAAATCTCTTTGCTCCATGTTGATCTATAATCCCCATCTTTTTTTGGCAAACTCTTTTCCCCTACTATACCCCTCCATCTTCCATCCTTGATTTTTCTCCCTAACCACCCACGCCATAGCTCTTTATGAGATTCCAGATAGCCTTCTATTCATCCCATTCTACCTCCTTTCTATCACCTATTCACCTCCTCTCACATTTATGAGACCATTAGATCCATGAGATGCAGTAGAGTGGTAGACAATGAGTGGTTTCAAGTTGAACTCTTCAAGTTTAGTACCTCCATTTTGGGCCCCTATCTCTCTATACTATTAAATAAGGTGGTTTGTACTAGGTTTCTAATTTCTTGGTCCAAGCATTTGATTTATCAAATCCATAAGATTGGTCCTGCATTAGATCCTGGGAATTATAGGACTATTATGATGGGGCACACATTTGCCAAACTATATGCTCAGGAACACATTTTCCAAACTATATGCCATAACACTCAATGTTATGCTATCTAGAGAGCTCAACAAGAAAGGTTGTAGAACTAGAGGACATGCCAATTTCCAAGCTGACTACCAGATTATGGATCACATTTTTACTTTATGAGCTATTATTGAGGAGGCTAGACATAGATTAGAGAAAATTTAGTGTTGCTTTGTTGATTTTTGCAAGGCTTTTGATTATGTTACTAATTGCTATCATGAGATTATGCAAAATTGGTGTGAGTAGATTTAGAACTCCTTATGGTTTCTCAATCTTGATCCATAGCACTATTGGGGTTAAACAAGGCTTCCCTCTATATCCCACTTTGTTTGGATTATATATTAATGAGCTTGAGGACTTCCTTTTGAATTCTTTGCTCCTAGGTGACAGTTTCTATTTTACACCAAGTTTTGATCTCCATTCTTCTTTTTGAAAATTATTTGGTTCTTCTTGCTACTTCTCCAGAGAGTTTATAGAGGCTTCTAGATGGTTTGGATTCCTTTTGTGTTCAGAGATAGCTAGTGGTTAACCTGAGTTAGACTCAGGTTATGATCTATAATTGTCTAAAGACTTCTCATCTTCATTTCTTTTTTTAGGGGTAGGAGATTGAGATCAATTCTTATATGTATCTAGGAGTTTATTTTTTGGGCCTTGCTTTAGTATGAGATCAACAATATAGTCTAGAGTTAGTAAGGGTATGGGTTCTCCTCCTATGCTTGAGAAATAGTGCTTTAGACACCATTTCTAGGATACCTAGTCCAAGTTATCCCTCTTGGATTCCCTTGTTTAGGTGACTATTTTTTATGGCTCAGTGATTTTGGGGCCTTCTCTCCTTACTTCTGACTAGACCTCGATTACTTGAGTTTAGACATTGCTTCTCTGATGCATTATTCAATGTCACAAATTTACTCCTCATAGTATCATTCTTGTTGAGTTTGGTGCTCATCCCTTTAGTCTTGTGGCTATATTTGGTTTAATTTAGTTTGTTCACCATCTTTGTGGTTTTATGAATTCAGTTGATGAGTGTGATAGATATTCCTACTTAGCATATTGTTCTTCTACTGCTATTGCATGTTTTGATACTAGCTCTCATACTCTTTGCTAGTATGCACAGACTTCTTCTCTGTTGAGATCATTCAGATTGATATTGATTGTCTCGCTCCTTATCAGTTCTTGTTGGATGCCCCTACTCATCTCTTCCCTTCTAGACAGGAGTTAAATGAGCATGTCAGACTTGATATTTATAGATAATATATCACTACTACCTAGACTAACCCTCATAGTTGCTTACAACCAAGGATGATCTTCTATGTGGAACATTTTTTGGATGTCCATCCTAGTTACCTTTCTTGATGATAGAGTCATGCTCTTCATATCTCTCTAGGGTCTTTCAGAGTTGGTTCTCACTATCTTCATGCTCAAAGTGATCATCATATTGACATAGGATAATGGATCTATAAACTATGTACTTTAGTTGAGGTTGAGATGGAGACCTACTTTATTTTCTAATGCTTTATCTTTCATAAGAATAGAGGGAGATTTCATTATTTGTTTTGAGAGTACTTTTCTCTTGTAGCATTCTTTTGTTATTATGACCAATTGTGTCTAACCTATCTTTAGAAGGCCACTCCACTTCGAGATGATATTCTATAGTCACTACTTCCTCATTAGCATAGCTCTAATTAGCCTATTACTACTTTTTTTGCACCCTTATCTCCTTTGTGGGGTGTGAAAAGTCTAGCTAGTTCTACCAGTGATCATTCCAGATCTATCAAATCTTGTAGTGGTTTCTTGCATCAGTGACACTCATCCATGAGTTCACAGAGATAGTTCAAGGCTCCTATTCATTCATAGTCTTATCCTTTTGTGACTGATTTCTTTTTTCCAAGAAAGGACTCCTAGTCTTTTTCTTGTCCTCTCTCTTCTTTTTCTTGTTGTTCATTTTTCTTGGACACTCTTTGGTGCTTTTGCTGTTGTCAGCTATCTAGTTGTAAACTCTCAATCCCACAGACCTTTTGTGGTCTTTTGTTGGACATTAATAATTTTATCTTATCTTATTATTTCTACTATCATCAAATCAAAAAGAGCTAGAAATCAATGTTTAATAGTTAGAGGATAGAACTACTCCTACAAATTGATAATCAATGAAGCACACATCTATGTACTACTAGAGTGGGGTTGTTGTTGCACCAAAAGACCAATCTATCAATTTATAATACAACCACTCAACTTGTAGTACACATGAGGTGGTTAAGCCCTTGTCACAAATCCTGAGGGGAGTGCTAAATAGATTTCTAAAGAATCACAAGTTTATTGTCTTCATCAATTGAAGTGAATAGAAATTAGTGGCACTCCCTAGTACTCTCATATAACTTGAAATAATTAAAAGTTATCATTTTTAAAAACTATAGCTGGAGAAATGAAAGATTTGGATACTAATCTATAGTTTCCTCAATTTTTTTGCAAACTAGGATTTTCTTATTAGCAAAAGTTGCTAAAATAAAAATAGAGAAGTGTTATTACATTTTTAGAGATCCTTTCCTTAAAATAAAAGATAAAGAAGGTCCATGAGTAGAATTCCAACTACCTAATTTTATGGTTGATCCAAAGTTTTCCAGAGAGATGATCAAGAGGTAGACAACCCAGAGGAGATTGACATGCATAACTTAGAGTAATTGTTTCAGAGTTACCCTATATCATGGAGAACTATTACATTACCATATTTTTTTGAGGCACTTGAAGCATCTATGTTCGAAAGGATTAGTATAAACTTGAAGCACTTTATAGAATGGTGGCGAGATTGAAGATAATTGTGACCACAATGATTGTAGAAGTTAAAATAGATTCAATCAATCTATTGGTAATAATAATTTAGCAATAATAAAGATCTTGCATTCAATTCTATCCCACTCACAACATGAATTAATCATTAATAACCAAAATTTTCTTTTGATGAGACCGTATTCACATAACAAGGAGACTAGCGAATGACTTCTTTATGACATCTAGGGATCTAGTATACTGCATGTGTTAGAGAATGCACCTAAGAAAAAAGAATACATATATCATTAATGAATTTTATCCATGGAATTATGACCTCTACTTACAAGATTTCATTGCAATGCTAAATAAGACCAAGTAAATACACATACATCTAAGCATCAATAGAAAATCAACATCACTTACCATTTGCATAAGAGAAAAGGTATATCATACTAAATAAACAAGAAATCTCTAAGTAAGCTATAAGATAAAAAAGATAAAATGTACAGTCAGAAAATAGAGTTTGAAACATAAGGTGTTAAATGAATTCAATTTTTATTTTCAAAAGTTCTATTGTTTCTAATTTTCTTGTCCAAATTGTTTGGTCAAAGTACTTTGTTTATAAGTCATGTTGTTTAAATCTAGTTGCAAATTTACCTAATTTTTAACTGATGGTTCATAATATACCCATACTTCCTAGTTGAAATTGGGGCTTTGATACCAAATGTATTTCCTTTCTCAGGAACCCAAAAGAAATAAACCCAATCTCTAACAAAGTTCACTAAACTATTTAAAAATAAATAAAAATCGAACAACATCAAATTAGCAATGCAAAAGAAAACTACACATACACAAAATTTACACATAGGCAATCACAATAAAAATTTCATTTCTCAAGGGTTCCTTCATTTTGAGTCATGTTTAAGAAGTTTTATAATAAGTTTAAGTCTTAATTACAATGTCCAAAATCATAAAATGAATAAGTGATACATAATCTCACAAGTATAACTAATACAATGAAGTGTATCCAAAAAAATAATCATCCATTTTACATGTTACATGATGTACTATAAGATATACAAGTACATCAATATGCAATACCATATCCTATAGGATCTCAAATACAAGATACATAATACATCAAATGAATAGAAGTCTCCAAGAATATAATTGTAACATGTCATTTTCCACAAGCCAAATGAATAAATACATTCTAAAGTAAAATTTACTTTCATAATAGAATGACATGATGGTAGCTACAATAGTTTCTTCACATGAAAGGGAAATCCATCAATTTATTACATTTTATGAAATTGAAAACATAATCTAGTAACGAACTAAACTAGCTCACACAAAATATAAACTACTACAATTTTATTTTCTAATTATTTTACAAGTCTATTAAAATCATCAATAATAATATAAGGCTATATCTATTTACTCAACCTGATACCAAATTATGAAAATAGAATACATAAAGGAAAAAGTACCATACATGTAGTCATAGACAATCACTGTGTTGAGCATGCCTTGACATCTGGTGAAGAGAAGAAGCATTGGCATGGGCTTAACCTCCCAACCACAACCTAAAATTATGCCCCACATAATCTCAATTCCAAGAAAACCCTCCCTACCTTGAGTTTAGGCTTTGGGCACCATGGTCCAGCCACCTGAGCATTCTGTTGTTATAGTGTTAGCTAAGAAGAAAGAAAGGTTATGGATATCATCCATCAACATCCCCTCTATTAGTTAACACTCTAACTTCTGGTGATCTTTGTCCCAAGCATGCCTCTAAACAACCTTGGTCAAAGATTTTAGTGGGCTACTAGTATTCCCGATCACCCACCACTCAACATGACACCAAGAAATGTAATTTGGACAACCATGACCTAGCTTAGTACATGTATATAATTTTTATCATTTAATTACTTTCAATTTTGACATTCACTTTGTACTTGCAAGGATGTTTCTTCTTTGAGCCATAATTTCTTGACCCTTCTGGTCTAGGGTGCATCCTAGAAGATCTTTGAATAATTAATATTTTTGGTTATGAATTTAAAATTTTAGTATTCTCAACAATTGAGTTGATCCCATCTAAGAGATATATGGTTAATACCTCTATACAAGTTAGTTCAATCTAACATGTACTACAATAGATTTTGACTTACATAAAATATATCTTATGCAAAGAGAAAAAAATGGTCATAGAAATATTCATAGGGATTTCAATTTATTTTATGACATTTATGGGTATGAATTACCGTCGGCATATTATAAAAAATAATGTATCAAATGATATTCAAAAATTGAATATAAGTCCATGTAGGCAACATTCTATAGCCTTTTACTATGACCATTGATGCTTTAATCATTATCAATAATGAAAAATATTAGAAAGAAAATTGAATTTCACTATTGTTTGAGATAAAAAATATAAAAAATGAACAATGTATATATGGAAAATTAACATGAGAAATGGTTTCATAACAAGTAGATAACGAATGCACTACCTAATGTGACCTCTAGAGAATGTGCTATCACACAATGCAGTGCTAATAGGAAATGACTGGCAACAATGTCGAGGAGGTTGCAACATTTGTTAATCATATTAAGATGCATGGATTTTCAATTATTTCTATTGTAGTTACAAATTGGCTTAAGGATGTGGGAGGGAGATAATTATTGTATACCACAAGCTCAAAAAAAAGCAAGAAGGAAAGAAGTTCTCTTAGAGAAGTGATAGAGAAATAAACCATTTGCACCCATACTCCATTACAAGGAACAACAGTGCATGGCCAAAAATATGTCAAGTGTAACTCCACCAAATTTAAAATTTAAAAAGAAACATAAGCTGATATGAAGGTGTGAATTGCTCAACATTATGAAGCACCCAATATTAAAGATATAAGGGTTATCTTTCCTTGTGATTTTTATATTCTAATATATGTGTGTGTGTGTATGTATATGTGTATATATATATGTGTGTGTGTGTGTGTGTGTGTGTGTGTGTGTGTGTGTGTGTGTGTGTGTGTGTGTATGTGTATATATGTTTATGTGTATATGTATATATATGTGTATGT
Source organism: Cupressus sempervirens (assembly GCA_028749045.1). Lineage (NCBI taxonomy): Eukaryota > Viridiplantae > Streptophyta > Pinopsida > Cupressales > Cupressaceae > Cupressus > Cupressus sempervirens. The sequence continues at coordinate 371,016,503 of CM053789.1, read as the reverse complement.
GTGTATATATGTATATATATGTATATACATATATACATATGTATATATGTATATATATTTATATATACATATGTATATATGTATGTATATATCTATATATGTATGTATGTATGTATGTATACACATGTACATTTCTATATGTATACAAACTCACATACACACACATGTGTGTGTATGTGTTCAAGTACAACTATTAAGATAACATGGTGTCAATATATAGCACTACATTCTGATGGCTACCCAATGATCTAAAATATAAAAAGGTAACCAAATTCATGTTATTTAAATGTTTAATGTTTTTCTTTCTTTGATAACTAACTAGGTATCTCATGGTTGTCCTAGTTATACTCTTTCTTGCCTAGTCATTAAATACTTAACCAAGATGGTTAGAACCCATACCTGACAGCCCGTCGATTGGCTTTTGGCACCCCAATCCTTATATCCCATTTAGTAATGCTTTTTATCTCTTCATCTTCTCCTACCTCCAAAAAGAAATATTTCCATGATAATAACATATTCCTTAATTTAAATCATGATACTGTAATCAAAATTATTTTATAATTATCACAACAACTAACCACTATTACCACTAACCACTTTTTTCATAACTTCTTGTAAAATAATAATTATCATTTTCAATTAAATTGTAACAAAAAACTAACAAGTTATCTTCACATAATTTAAAATGGTCAACCATAATTCCCATTTCACATGATCATAACATTTGACTATTTTTTATTATCTAACTATCATTCATATAAAATACATAATGTGTATATAATTATTTTAAATGGGCAAAAATTTAGGATGTAACATACCCTCCCCTTGTGTTTCATCATCCTTGATGAACTTTATAATATAAAAGGAATATTATTGTACCTAAAAAAATAATGCATGATGGGGACACAACCCAAGAACAGAATGGACACAACAGAAAAGGGAAATTATATTAACTAAGAAAATAAGCTAGTACAAATAGTACAGAAAAAATAAACTTCAGAACATGCCCTAAGGGCTTAAAATAGCATAAATCTAGAGAATATTTCTCCTTTTAGCACCTCCTCTCAAACTCCACTTTGAACTGCCTTTTACAATGCCAGAAATCTCCTTAAATAGGCTTTGGAGGGTTAAGGACTAGGAGTACATTCTAGAAAGAGCTAGAAGGCATCCACCAATGAAATAGAAGGTTCCGGAAGCTGCGTTAGAAGTCGGTGCAAATCTACAAGAATCCAAAAATGGTAACCGAACTTCCAGGAGGCATAACTTTTGAACCGTAGCTCCGATTGACGAACCGTTTACATTTTTGGAAAGCTCTTGAAGTGCTCTATAGCCCTATGGACCAGCTTCACTCGTCCCCCATTTTTTGACCCTTTTTGAGGTCATTTAATTTCCCAAACCTGACTTTGTAGCATTCTTAAGGGGTCTCCAAAACCTGAAAAACTACAATAACTTTCAAACCGTGGGGCCTATTGACCTGATTCTTTTTTTGGAATGCTCTAAATCATGGTTACATTCATCTGGACAATTCACACCTTCTAGTTTACCGAAATAATGGCCTAAATACATGCTCCTATTTTTTCAAGATTTTCAAATGCACTGATAGTTGAACTATGAGAGTTGGAACCTTTATTTGAGCCAAATGGGTATCCAAAAATGTAAAGAAATGAAACAGAAACTAAGTCTAAGTACATTTTTTTTGGGTGACACAGGATTGCCCTTATACCTCTGGATGCTCCTGCATCAGACACCCAGGGTAGATTGAAAAGTGACCTTGTCACTTTATGGATGGTAGAGGAAATCCCAAATGGGAAACCTCAGCTGCTGAAATCCAAGTTGAGTCCTCGATCAGCCATCCTTTCCATTTGACCAAATACTCTTCATACTGCCTATTTTTGGTACTCCTACCCACACGATGATCTAGAATGTCTTCTATCTCCTCCTTCTTAGAAGCAGGAATTGGACATGGCTCTAAAACCAGCTCCTCATCTGCACCATCATCATGATACTCTGTTAAATCTGCAATGTTGAAAATGGGAGAAATGTGAATACCATCTGGCAGCTCCACCTCATATGCATTTCCTAAGTTATGTTTCTTCAAAACTTTGCAAGGGCCAAATTTCTTCATTTTCAGCTTTTTGTAAGTACCAACTGGAAATCTTTCTTTTCGTAAGTGCACCATGACTAGATCCCCTACTTGGAATTCCTTATGTCTTCTCCTTTGATCAGCCCTAGCTTTATACTCTTGATTCATCTTGATAATGTGTGCTTGAACCTCCTCATGTAGACGCTTGATGTGTTTAGCAAATTCCTCAGCTTCAACACTTGTTCTCTCCCCTTGTTCTATCTTCCTCAATTCTAGTGCAGTCCTTGGCCTATTCCCATATACAATTTGAAATGGTAATTTTCCAATACTCCTATTTACAGAGTTATTATAAGCAAACTCTGCCTGTGGTAGAATCGAATCCCATCCCTTGGGCTTATCTCCAACTAAACATCTCAGCAAATTGCCCAGACTTCTATTTACCACTTCTGTTTGGCCATCAGTCTGTGGGTGATGCGTGGAACTGAATTTCAAGTCTGTTCTCAACTTCTTCCACAATGTCCTCCAGAAATACCCCACAAATTTAGTATCTCTGTCAGAAACTATACTCCTTGGAAGACCATGTAGTCTTACCACCTCTTTGAAAAACAAGTCTGCAATATGGACAACATCATGAGTTTTGTGGCATGGAATGAAATGTGCCATTTTGGAGAACCCATCAACCACCATGAATACTGAGTCATTACCCCTTTGTGTCCTTAGCAATCCAAGAACAAAATCCATAATTATGTCCTCCCATGGCCTTGATGGAATAGGCAATGGCTAATATAGACCAGTATTGTGACTAAACCCCTTAGCAACTTGACAAACCTGGCAACTCTGTACAAACCTCTTCACATCTTGTGAAATTTGAGGCCAAAAATAATGTTCTCTAAGAATGGCAATGGTCTTATCTTGACCAAAATGTCCTGCCATCCCTCCACTATGTTTCTCCTTAATCAGATTTTCCCTCATGGAACTCCTTGGAGTGCATAATTGACTACCTTTGAACAACATGCCATCCTGAATCAAATAGTCTAACCACTTGGTTCTATCTACAGCAACAGGTTCTTTACAAGCTTTCCATGCTTCGGCAAAATCAAGATCCTTGGGGTACAAATTCTTGAGTTCATCAAACCCTACTACTTCAACCTGCATTGTTGTTAGCAACAATTGTCTCCTACTTAGTGCATCTGCAACCCTGCTAGATTTTCCACTTCTATGCTTCAACACAAATGTATAACTCTGCAAGAATTCTACCCACTTCATATGCCTCTGATTCAATTTAACTTGGCTATTTAGGTACTGTAATGCCTGATGATCAGTATACAAAACAAATTCCTTTGGCAATAAATAATGCCTCCATTTTTTTAAGGCTTGAACTATTGCATAGAACTCTTGATCATAAACTAAGTACTTCTTCCTTGCATCATTCAATTTTTCACTAAAATATGCAATAGGCTTACCTTCTTGGCTTAATACAGCCCCAATAGCGCTACCACTAGCATCACAATCCACCTAGAATACTTTTCTAAAATCTGGAAGTGCCAACACAGGCTGTTCAGTCACCTTCTTCTTCAACAATTCAAAACTTCTCGCAGCTGCTGCAGTCCATTTGAACTCTTTTCTATCCCCTCTTATTGTATCAGTTAGGGGTGCACATATGCCACTGAAATTCTTAATAAACTTCCTATAAAAACTAACCAGACCATGAAATGATCTTACCTCAGTAGCAGACCTTGGAGTAGGCCATTCCAAGATGGCTTTTACCTTCTCTGGATCCATTTTGAGACCTTCAGGTGATATAACAAATCCCAAATAGACTAACTCCCTTTTTGCAAAGACATGCTTCTTTAGATTAATTAACAGTTTCTCTTCCCTTAGCCTTTCAAGGACACTACGAATATGCAGTAAATTTTCTTCCAAAGTCTTGCTGAAAATTAAAATATCATCCAAATAGACAATAGCAAATTTTCCCAAGAACTTCTTAAGTACCTCATTCATGAGCTGCATGAAGGTGCTTGGGGCGTTCGTCAATCCAAAGGGCATGACTAACCACTCATAAAGACCCTCCTTGGTCTTGAAGGTTGTTTTCCACTCATCTCCTTCTCGAATCCGTATCTAGTGATAGCCACTCTTCAGATCTATCTTTGTGAAGTACTGAGCTCCACTCAAGCAGTCCATAAGATCATCCATCCTTGGTAAAGGAAACTGGTACTTGATGGTTATCCTATTTATAGCTCGAGAATCTGTACACATCCTCCACTCTCCATCCTTCTTTGGTGCAAGTACTACAGGTACTGCACATGGACTCAGGCTCTCTCGAATCAAGCCCTTCCTTAATAGCTCTTGAACCTGTCTATTTAGCTCCTCTATTTCAATAGGAGTCATCCTGTGAGCAACCTTGTTAGGCAAACTAGCTCCTGGAATCAAATCTATCTTATGACTGATTTGCCTTACTGGTGGCAATCCATCTGGAACATTATCAGAGACAATATCTCCAAATTCCCCTAGTAAATCTGAAACTTCAAATGGTATTTCACTACTACCTTCTTTATCTTTCCTAGGAATCAAAGCATAGCACATATGTTGATGTTTCATGCCATCTAAAAACTTCCTTCCATCAACAAGACAAATCCTAGCACTGCTACATACCTTTTCACCTTCCTTTTTCATGGGCTTCAATTTGTGGTGAACTCCATCCTTTGTCAAATAGTATGTGTTTGCATGTCCATCATGTATTGCAAGTCTATCAAACTACCATGGTCTACCCAACAATAGATTGCAAACATCCATCGAAATAACATCACAGAGAACTTCATCATGGTAACTCCCAATTTTGAATTTTACTAAACATTGTTCACTTACCAGGACCTTATGATCATCTTTTACCCAAGAAATCTAATAGGGTTGGGGATGTTTCTCCCTCTTGAGCTTTAGCTTAGAGACCATCTCTTCTGATACCAGGTTATCAGTGCTACCACCATTAATGATCACGTCACAACATTTATCCTCACACTTGCATTTGGTACAAAAAAAACTCCTTCATTGTCCTAGTTCATTCTCACCACTTAGTAGGACTCTTTCATTTACCAAGGTCTCTCCGCTTTTTGCATCCTCTGAATGTGATGATTGTGCATCCTCATCCACATGAGCAACCCTAGCTTGGCCCTCAGCTCTCCTATCTATCCTTCCTTGTCGTTGAGGGCATTCAAAGGCACGATGACCTTCTTCATTGCAATGGAAATAGGTACCACGGAAGCCTCCTCTTCCTTTTCCATGTCCTCTACCTCTTCCTCTTTGATTTCCAAAGTCTTGATCATGGGAGTGGTTGAAACCCTCATTCCTCTGGTTTCTGCTAGTACCCACATCTTCATTTTTCTTTTGGGTTTCATTGCGGCCTCCAAATGATCTACCACTTCCCCTTCCTCCTTGACCATGCCCTCTTTGTCTTCCTTCAAACCTTTTATTCAGCTTCTCTTCAACTCGTAGGGCAAACTGGTATGCCTCTTCAATGCTGGTCATTCTTACCAGACTTAATTCCTCTTGGATGCTAGGTCGCAACCCACTGATATAATGAGAAACCTTCGCCTTATTTGCTTCTACATGCCCTGCTCTAATCAAGAGTCAGTAAAACTCCTCTGTATATTCTTGGACTAATCTTCCTGCTTGCTTTAACCCATGCATCTTCTTAAACAGATCAAGCTCGTAGTCCACAGGAATGAACTGCTTCTTCAATTTGTCCACCATGCGATCCCATCTTGTGATCTTCTCCTTTCCTCTTCTAAGTCTTTCCAGTTGAACCTCTTGCCACTGGATTTTGGCATGGCCTTTCAGTTTGGCCTTTGCAAACTTAACCCTATCTAGGTCCCTTATATCCTCATACTCAAAGTATTCTTCCAGTTCATTGATCCAATCGATCAACTCATCTGGTTTTAGATTTCCTGAAAATATATCCACTTCAATTGTAGGTCTTTTCCCAAACTTAGTAATGGCCCTAAAAAGCCTTTCCTCTATAGGATTCAGAACTTGCTTGTCAAATTCCTCTTCTGGTCCCATTACTTCCTCTTCATTGTCATCCTCACTATTGTCACCTGTGGCAACATTTGCTCCTCTACGAAGCTCCTCTTGCAATGCTTGTACCTGCCTCTGGAGGGATCTAACCTCCTCAGGATTAATAGCTCTAGACCTTCTGCCACACTCTCTTCATGGAGGCATCTTCTAACTCGAACCCACAACTACATAGTCCTGGTGCAAACTGCCTCACAATCGGTGCTCTGTCTACACACTCAGGAAAATCTGCTCTGATACCACTTGATTGGGACACAACCCAAGAACAGAATGGACACAACAGAAAAGGGAAATTATATTAACTAAGAAAATAAGTTAGTACAAATAGTATAGAGAAAATAAACTTCAGAACATGCCCTAAGGGCTTACAATAGCATAAATCTGGAGACTATTTCTCCTTATGGTACCTCCTCTCAAACTCCACTCCGAACTGCCTTTTACAATGCCAAAAATCTCCTTAAATAGGCCTCGGAGGGTTAAAGACTAGGAGTACATTCTAGAAAGTGCTAGTAGGCATCCACCAACAAAATAGAAGGTTCTGGAAGCTGTGTTAGAAGTTGGTGCAAATCTAGAAGAATCCAGAAACGGTAGTCGAACTTCTGAGAGGCATAACTTTTGAACCGTAGCTCCGATTGACAAACTGTTTACATTTTCGAAAAGCTCTCGAAGCACTCTATAGCCTTATGGACCAGCTTCACTCATCCTCCATTTTTCAACCCTTTTTGAGGTCATTTAATGCCCCAAACCTGACTTTGAAGCATTCTTAGGGGGTCTCCAAAACTTGGAAAACTGCAATAACTTTCAAACTGTGGGGCCTATTGACCTGATTCTTTTTCTAGAATTCTCTAAATCATGATTACATTCATTTGGCCAATTCACACCTTCTATTTTACCAAAATGATGGCCCAAATACATGCTCCTATTTTTTCAAGATTTTCAAATGCATTGATAGTTGAACTATGAGAGTTGGAACCTTTATTTGAGCCAAATGGGTATCCAAAAATGTAAAGACATGAAACAGAAACTAAGTCTAAGTATATTTTTTTGGGTGACACAGGATTGCCCTTATACCTCTGGATGCTCCTGCATCAATGCATAATTTTAAATGACAATAAACAAAATTTATGGTTCAATTCCTTGAGAAGGGGTGGGGAAATTTTTGGAAGATTTGATCATAATATTCTAAAGTAGCATTTTCCTCTGTATAGTGGTCCTATTGGACCTTGCACTGGGTTATGTTTGAGTTTTTTAAGTTAAGCTTATGCACCTCAAGTATTCTGAGTGGCTCTATTTCCACCACCCTTGGGTCTTAAACATGGAAGAGGTTCCAATCAATTATATACTCATGATGGGTGATATACTTCTTAAGATATGATACACATATTACATCATGTATCCTAGCAAGGTCTAGATATAGTGCAATCACATAGGCTACTAGGTTTATGACTTCTAACACCTTAAATGGTCCCATGTATTTTGGGGCTAGCTTGGTATTCTTCCCAAACTTGATAGTTCTCTTTTGTGGTTTTACCTAATAAAGACCCTTTTCTCCCATTGAGAATTCACAGAGTATTCTTTTTGCATCTGCATAACCCTTTGTCTTTCATTTGCCTCTTTTAGTCTTTGATAGATATGAACTACTTTTTCTCCCATCTCTAATAGCATCTCTGACCCTATTCTGATTTTATCTTTAATTTAGTTCTAACTTGCAAGGATTTTGTACTTGTGGTCATATAGGATCTCAAAAGGTTTCATCTTGATAGCAAATTGGTAGGAATTATTATAAGAAAATTCTACTAAAGGAAGGTACATTTCCCATTGGTATTGTCAATCCATATAATACACTCTTAGAAGATCTTCTAATGGTTTTAGGATGATAGATGCAACTGATATTTAGTTTAGTTTCCAAAGCTGAGAATAATGTTTGCCAAAACCTGAATATGATTCTAGCACCTCTGTCAGATGTAATTTTCTCTAGTATCCTATGGAGTCTAAATTTTTCTCTAAAAAATTTGTGAGCAATATCTAGTGATTTCTTGGTATAAAATGGGCCACCTTGGTTATTTTATCCACAACCACTAATATGGTGTTGTGCATGTTCCATATCATGGGTAGTCCTTGAATAAAATACAGGGTAATTATCTTGCACCTCCATTTTGGAAACTTATTTGGATGTAGTAGTTCTATTGGGTAATGGTGTTCTACCTTGACCCTCTAACACTTGAGGCATCCTACCATGTATTCTTCTATTTCTTGTTTCATCCCTTTCCAAAAATATAATGGTTTTATATCTTCCAACATCTTGGTCACCCTAGGATGTCTTGAGTGTGGAGCTGTATGGATTTCACCTAAAATCATCCTTCAAATTTCTAAAATCTTAGTAATATACATCCTACCCTTGTATCTCAAGAGTCCTTCCTCTTCTAGTTGGTAACCTCTATACCTAGGGTCATGAGGGTTATTTGAAGTGCTTGGCTAACCTTTTTATACAAGTTGTCAATAAGTAGGTGTTGTAGTACTTTCTCCCTGAGACCATTATTTATTTCTACTATAGCTTATATATGTGTTTGCCAAGTTAAATCATCTCCTACTTTATTTTCTTTACTTTAATATAGTTTATCTTGAAGTCATAGTCTTCTAGGAACTCTAGCCATCTTCTTTGAAGAGCATTGAGATTTGGTAGAGTAAATATATATTTTAGTCCATGATGATTTGATTGGAGTTTAAAAGTTGTTCCTATCAAATATTGCCCCCATATTTGAAGAGCATGAACAACAACTGCTAATTCTAGATCATACGAGGCTTATTAGAGAATCAACACATGAAGTGAACAAAGATCAAAAACTAAAAAATTGAGTTGTAATCATATAGATCAAACCCTACTATTTTATTTTTGATCATTGTAAATAGTTTTTATTGAAATCCTTTTAATCAAAGGTTGACCTAATAGTCATTGAAGGACCAAGGACCTAATAGTCTCCGTAAATCCTTTAGCAAGGTGATATTCTAAATGCAAGGATCAAAGTCCTCTAACAAGGCCACTCCTAATAGGGTAATTAAATCTACTAACTAGGTCACATTTAACAGTTTTTATTGTAACCTTTAATAGGGTTGGTTCCTAACAAAGCTCACATCAAAAGAGTGAAAAATTCATGACATGTTGTTGGTGGTTTTTCCCAATTGGGTTACCGCATTAAATCCTAGTGTCAAATGTGTGTTGAATTTTTTATGGCGATTTACATTTACATGTTTACATTTAGCTAAGTCTATTATATTACGATAGTGAACTACTAGTAATTTTGTTTATCAGTATACAAAAGAAATCAAGTTATTGTAGGATAAGAAGAACAATCAATGTTTAATGCTTGATTGTTCAAATGGTACTTATGGACCTTGAGTAACTAATTCACCCCCCACCCAACTCTTAGTTATTAACATTTGGAGGGATCTTATAACATTTTATAGTTCAAATTTTGAGATTTTTAGGAAAATGCACGCAATTAGTTTGCCAAAAAAATTCATAGATGTAGTCAAATGAGAAATTTACAAGGGATGAAAAATGCTAATTAGAGTATTTGAGGAAAATTAAATTTGTGTTGTGGCTCAAGACCCAAACAATAAAGTTCCTAAATAAAATTTAGAATCATAGAATAGAGGTATAAAAAATCATTTTTTTAAAGTAGAGAAGTATAAATATTTTTTTCCATTGTGAGAATAGAGAACGTATTTGTCACTTAAAAAGGAGATGGTGTCATAGATCTAGAATAACTAAATTTTGTTGAAAATAATAGAGAGATTAAACACATGATTATATAAATCATTTGTGTTGAAAATTTTTCCATCAAGAAAAATGGTTAATTAATAGAGAATGCCAAGAAATAAGCTAAATAAAATATAATAAAAATTCTTGATATTGACATAAGACATAGCTTTACTTGTCATACATTTAAAAAATAGAGAACAAGAAGTAAAATTATAATCTAAATGAGAATTAGCATATGACTATGATAATGAATTTTTAAATCCTTATTATTTTTCTATTGAATATTTTACACTATTGATAATGTCAATAAGGAAATTTAAGAAAAGATCAAGATGCAAGAGAGTATAAGTATTTTGAGCATGAATGTTGATAGTATTCATCTGGGGGAGTCTATATATATGTCTGGAGAGATTATTAAGTACATATGTGTTTCATTCATGATTTGGTTTGTCATTGATCTCAACATATATACTTTGTGCATGGAATACTTAGAGTTATAGAGAGAGTTTTGGTCAAACATGGTCAGCAAATGTAGAGTTATGTTGAACAATGTTAACATCATGTTGTTAGATATGTTTTAATGATGTATCTATGTTTTTTTGAAAGTACTATGAAACTTTGTGAGAGTTATAATAGATTTGTAGAAGATGTGTGGTAGGCATGTGTGCACGAAAAAAATACTAATAATGAATTTGTATATACTTGACAGGGTTAAAGCTTGCCTACTCGACATGGAATTTTGTTAATGACATGTTTCTAATGATATACTCTAGGTCAAAAAAATTGGTGGTCATTTTGTGAATATTTGTAAATGATAACGCATGGGTTATTCTCTGGTGGTCAACTTTTGGTTATATCATTTTGGGAAGTTATATTTGTAATCTAACATGTGATATAATATCCTATTGTCCTATAGTATTTAATGTACACTGGGAAACCCTCAAGGATGAGTATTTAATTTTTTTATGCATTTGGTATAAAGGAAACATATTTTCCTTGGTAAGTTTGATTTTGAGTCATATGTGTTGTAATGTATGATCATTATATTATGCAAGCTTTGGATAGAAAATTGATGAGATCAAAGTAGAGGATGATGTTGATGATGTGTTGAGAACTTCAGAGGAATTGTATTGGCAGGATAAGCTGTTGTATCAGTCATTTCACTCTTAGAAATGTTATCCTAAGAATTGTTAAGTGAAGATAGTTCTAAGGAAATTTGGATAGTGGGTTTAGTTGACTTCCTATGGTCTCCTAACAGGGTCGAAGAAGCTCCTAACAGGGTTAGAATATTCTAGCAGGGATTTAAAGTCTCTTAATAGGGACTACATGTATTGACTATATGTAATTAGATCCTAATAGATTCTTATCCTTACACAAGGAATTTTTATATTAGTAGATCATCTTGTAGGAAGAATTTCCATTGAGGCTTCCCTCTTATGAAGGGTTCCCTAGTTAACATATCTTGCTTCATTGTACATGGTTATCATCTTATGTTTGTCATGTCTATTAGTTATATGTTTCAAGTTTGATAAAATTTATTTTAAGTTTTTTTCAGCACATAGCTAATTTTTCCCCTCCAACCCCCTCTCCCCCCCCCCCCCCCCCCCCCAATTGTGTTGTTGGACTTTACTTTCTAACAATTGCTATCCAAGCATCATATCCTTGAAGAAAGTGTTTAATTGCTTAAGGAGATCAATGGATATATTTTGGAAGAAAAATCTAAAATTTGATAAAGTTAACTATGACAAATAGGAGGAGAAAATGAAGGTTCAATTCAATGTATGAGATTTTATTACTAGATGATTACAAGGGGAAAAAATAGTGATAGATGAGACAAAAAAGTATTCATGTACATAAGAGGAGAAAGATTGATTCATGTACAACATGTATGAAAAAGAAGAATTTGTTGGAAATATATGTGATAGGCTAAGATACTAAGAGGAGAGGGATAAATTAGTAACCAATAAAACTTTAATCCTTTATTAGGAATTAATCCTTCATGTATTTTCTAATCTAATTGCATGCACGAAAAATTAAAACCATTAAAACATTCATAACACTTTTGACACTCAATTTGATGACCCAAAAACCTTCCAAATAGAAAGTAAAACTAGGGTGGGGATGATACCCACAAGATTTTTTACTACAATATAAAGTTGGCATGTTAAGGCTTATAATAATCACTACTGATGATCTTCCCTGTTAGAAGCAATAAGGAATTCTAGGTCCACGTTGCAAAATGATTTACACACATAGAATGAAGTATGCACTCGATAAAAAGATTTACAAAAGAGTATTAATTTTACATTGTGAAAAGATTTAGGTGATCCACCTATTAGGATGAAACAATAGTTGATCTCTGATCTGCAACTTGGTTTGCTGAGTGAGATACCTTTGAGTGTAATGATCACCTTGCTATGATAGATAAATCTTTGTTGCTCCTTACACTATTGTAACCTTTGTAATTCACTCTTCTACTCTTCTTTACTTGTTACATTACTTGTTACTTCACATTGGACGTGATACAGTACATTACATATATATACCAATCCAAATTATAAATTACAAAGTTAGCCACAATACAAGTTTACACAAAAATACACAAAGTTGACCAAATTGCAAGAACTGGGGTTCTAAAGACTAGCTCAGTGAGGTTATGATACTTAGCATCCACTATCAATGCTCAAAATCATCATGCACTTAGTAGACATAGAAGCTAAGTCCATATTGACCACTTCCAAGTAGTCTTAAACTTAGTATGCACTAGTGACTTGATGAATATTGTAAAACTCATCATATAAACTAAATCACTAAATTCACACTACATAGCTTGGTCAATGTTATCATTAAGAGCTTGGTATAAACTGAGTCACTTGGTTAACACTAAGTGGCTCAGTTAACACTAGACTCACATCACAGTAACTGTGAACTTGGTAAGCATTGGACAACTCAATTTTCACTAAGGAACTCGGTAAACCTTACAAAGCTTGGTTTACACTGCTGATCGTCGGCTTGGTAGTAACTTCTCAACGCAAACTAAATACTATCTCTTGGACTCAATAGCAACTATGGAACTTGGTAGAGACTAAAATTCTTGGTTAACTCTATAAACTATACAATGTGTTTGGTATATACAGACAATCTGAATAAGTGTATGTCACTAATAACAAACATGACTACAATGTCAATAATCTTACCCTTTTGAATTAGTGACAAAAACACTTGCCAGTCAAAACTAAATTCAAAAAAAAATTCAAGAACACCTTTTATCCATCACCTTGTGTCTCCAAATTGGTAGAGTACTCTATTTTTGGATTTTTTTAAATTTCTTTTGTAAAAGATTTATCTCTGAGTATCTATACATGTATTATATGATAATGCTCCCCCATAAAATATACTTTACATCTTTTCACATCTAATATATATATTGTCCTTTATACAATATACATCTTCTCTACAATATTCTCCCTGTTTTTGATATTAATGCCAAAGATGTATGATTTAAACTATACATCAATGCCAAAATGTGACAAGAAATTTGAATGTACCTTCAAAATTAGCGCCATTGTCTTGTCCCAATTTTCTTGCAACACCTTGCATGTGTGCAATGCAACTTGAACTTCTGCTAAAAGCTCTATCATATGATCTATAGTTGAGAAGTTGTTGTCATGGATGAGAATTTTAGCATATGCAATATGTTTCTACAATACATCCATGTTTGGGAGTATCATGCCCTGCATGTTTATCAATGTAGCTCTTATTTAGGCTTCTTCTCTTAGCAATTCTACCTACATATCAATCAAGAATTTGATCTTTGTGTAGTGGGAATAGCTATAACTTGGGTCAAGTTGCAACTGATGTGCACTTGCTTTTAGATTCTCATCAATCTTTGACAGTTTATCTCTTATTTCCTTGGTAAAATTTGTTGTATCATAGAGTTTACCAAATAATAAAGAAACATTGTTGCAAGAGGTCTCCAGTAAGCCTAGAACAGTAGATAAATCTACTTGTTGAATAGTAATTTTCTAAGCTATTAGTTCCAAAACTTCTTCTCAACTCTCTACAACATTTTCTCGTATCCATTCAAATCATCATTGAATTTATGGACTACATTTGCTAACTGATTCAAAATTGGTTGAGAAGTGTCGACCTCTATGTTTAGTGCCTCAACTAGGTTATTCTTTGCATCTTCAATTATTTGAAACTCCTTATTTCTTTCTTCTCTAAGCCTCTACTACTTAGCTTTCTTCTAAAGAATTTCTTCGAAAAATGCATTTGATCAGGATTAAGATTAGAGATGTCCCATTTTGGAATAACAATCTCTTCATCAAGATCAATATCCCCTTCTTTCTCTTTTCCTTTACTCAAAAAAAATTGTTCTCAGTTGAGGCTTGGTCTCAACTATCCTTGCACTTATTATTTGCATGCTAGGTATGGAAACAATACTAAAAATAGTAGGACTTGCTTAAAAAGTAGATACTGCACTTATTGTTGAAATACCAATTTTTGAAATACCTAGAGAAACCAAAAATGTTGTAGAAGGAAGTGTTGTCTTCTCATTAAATGAATTTCTTGTCACTTCTATCAATGAAGTACTAAAGTAGATAGGTGCAAAGATTGATTGAGTGCTTGTACATACAATGTTTGGCACAATCAATCCTATAGTAGCTTTCTCTGGGCTTGATGTTTTCAATGCTTTGCTTGAAGAATGAGGAAGTGAGGCTATGACTACTACTGTAATTTTCTCTAAATTGGTCTCCTCAATGTTTTGCACTTCTGGTAAGTCTTCCTCGGTAGCTTCCTATCCTTGTTCCTCTTCCTCATCATCTATGTTATCATATTGTGTAACTTCTTCATCATCAATTTCCTCATCTTTTTCAACATCATCATCTTCAACTTTTTCATTGATACTAACCACAAAATCACTTGTATTTTGAAGAAGATAAATGTTCTTCCATGTGTTTGTAGCATTCTTCACTACATGTTCAATGTCATTCAAAAATACAAGACACGTGTTGAATCTCAAGGTAAGTTTTTCTTCATTCGTCTTCAAAGATTTGTTTACCTCTTTGTCATTTAAACTAGGCATGAATTTCCTTAGGGTCTTCTCATGTGTGTCTTTTGTAGTTTTAGAGGTATTCTCCCATCTTGGCTTAACCTTATCCATTAAAACATTTAGAATCTACTAAGCAACTTGGTATGAAGAATAATTCCATTTACCCATTTTAGACATTATCATGTCTTCTATTTTCTTCTACTCCTCTACAATCCTATTTGTGAAAAGATTGTCCTTCAAGAAAATATGTGGAAATCCGACCCTGAATGCCCAAGTGAAAGGACAAACTAGCACCAATAGTTGGATAGGTTATCATGGATTAATAACCTTCCTCTGAATTTTTATCGGGTACAGCTCCCCGTGCAAGATTTACAGTGAATTAAACGTGAGTGCTTTTACCAGAAAGCACGAAAGGATATCTAACATCTACCTATAAACAAAGAGTAGATGCAAAACCTAAGAACCAAAAAAAAAAGGAGATAGAATAAAACAAATTACACAAAGTTAACCTGCTGTATACTGCATTTCAAAGGATAAAAGTTAAAGAAAAATTTCCATTCTCCTGAGGAAAAATGAATCAAAGCTTCCAGAAGATCTTGATATCAAATGCATATAGAAAATAGAAAACCTGATGCACTTAAAGAAAACTAAAAGTTATAGCAACATAACCATCAGTGGAAAGAAGAACTACATGGACTCAAAGTTCCAATTTGCAGATATCTTTTAGACCTCCCTTCTTTAAGATGTAAAAGACTACGAAGATCCTATTACACATGCATCAGAAAATGAAAATCATCTCCCCTACATTACATTTGAAAATCAAAATCCTCTTTAATCACTAGCACAAAGTCTAGCAAATAAAACTTTGTTCTGCTACAGCTTCAAAGTCTGTATTCCTCCCCCAGAACTAAAAAATCTCCCTCTGCTGACAACACACAGTCTGTAGCTGCTGGAAGAAATAGTGGAATCTTCCTAACACTGTATTCATAGCCTCTGTCCTACTGTAGCCCAAAGTCTCCCAGCCAGAATTCAAAAAATTGGAACCCCCTACTTTCTCTTCCACTGGCTTATTTTAGCTTTCTCCTTCCTGTGACTTGTCAGTTTCATAACTAATTCTTTAAAGATTTTCTACCCCCTCCTTTTTGTTTTGTCCCGAGTCTTTCCATATACCTCTTTCCCTTTTGCATGTGCATAAGATTTTAATTTATGATTAAACACTTTATTACTAATTACTTTAGCAATGTAACGACTTCCTTTAATGATATGGACAGTCATCTTCAGATTTGCATTTTATTAAGAAATGAATAATAACACCTGTTAAATGAACCTCTGCACCTTGCATAATGTTCTCTACGTGTCATTATTTGCTGGCATTTTCAACCACCTAATGTCTTCTACTTTCATGTATCTGAAGATAGCTATACATGAATAACATCAATTCGTTTCACCTAAATTCGGGACTTTGAATCTTGTAAGGATACGTTTAATAGCAAACTTTTGCACATTTCCTTATTCACCATAGGAAGTGACTGACCCAAACTTTAATGCATTATTGATGTCAATTAACATATTTCTGCTCACTAGAGGAAACCGTATGCTATACTGATCCTCCACAATTTCCTCTTAAGCCTATGGGTGTTCATACCTTAAGGAACTCAATGTTGAGGGAAGAGAAATAGCCACAGACATTCCTTCCTTTCATCATGGCATAATAATAATATATATGAGGTTATCATCATTCTGAATAAAGCTCGGCTTCCATATAGTACAGATCGAACTTCCATTTATGAGAATGAATCATTCATTCAAGTTTTGGTATCATATCTTAGCATATGTAATATTCCAACTAACTCGGCAATCCATGATGTATTCATCAGATGTTTGTTCTGGGATCTATATGGCTGAGCAAGCCATGGGAAGAACATTTAGATTTTGCGTTATGGAGTAGCTTTTGAGTATTTACACCCACGTCTTCATGATTAATCAAAACCCGATGCCCATACTTCAACAGCCATCTCATACTTTCTTCTTTCATACTATTAGTCATCGATGAATGTTTTGTGGCAGAGTTCATTATTACTACTACTATGTTATTGCAGATTCTACTAGACACGATGCACAGAAGTTGTGCATTCATGACCCACGCTTTATAACCAAAGTTAATATTGACTTGAGTGAGCCAAATAGGAAAGTTGAGAGTTCCCAGTTTGTCCAAAACTATTCTCATGTATGAAAATTTTGGCTTACCAAAATAGCTTTCAAGCCCAATTCCTTCCACAACTCTTACAAAGAGTTTGATTTTCCTAAGCTTTTTAATGTAGGCATCTATAGTCGACTGAGGGTTTCACATTACTCATATGGTTCCTTTTTAGAATTGCACTTTCTTATATATTACTTGGATCATGTCAAGACAAACCCCCTATCCAAAGTGTTATGTGAACTCATGGGCCACCTTCGATTGTTTTGTCAAACTGTTAAAATGTGTGTCTAAATATGAATATTGTGACCTTCATTCCAGACTATGTTATATAGAATGGCCTATATTGCTATCATTCTCAATTTTGGATGTCACGGGTTTTAAATTCCTCCTCAAATTATTCTTGTAGACTAGAACTAGATCACCAATTGAATTCGAGGTCTCTAGCCGCCTCGTATTTGTGATTCTCCAAACCAGAGGTACCCGAACCTACATTGATTTTGGTATTAAAGAGTGTCCTTTGAGCTTTTAAATTGAAGACATTTGAACCTGAGTTTGTCTACTGGTAACAAGAGGGATTCGAAGCACCATTGAGTATGTATTGCCACCTTGCCTCATACTTATTCTGATCCATTTATGACTGAAATCTCAATTTGTATGTTTGCATCTTTGAATACTGAAATTTGAATTGGAGTACCAGAATGAATTTGCTAAATTTGACAAAGCTTCCAGTGAAGTTTGAACTTGAACTTCCTATACCCCTACACTCGATCACCAAACTTGAAGATGTTGAGCCTAAATTTTGTCTCTGAATCTTCTGCACCGATCCTGAATCAGAGACCAAGGTTGGATTTTGAACTTTTTTGCACTAAAAAATTGCATTTCGAACCCAGCATCTGAACTTCGCTTGCATTGATCTTTGAATATTTTATGAATTTAAACCTATAACTTCAAACAAATTGAACCATTTTGAACTATTGAAAAGGACCTTGAAGATCTGTTTTGAAACGTCGAACTACTTTGATTTACTTTGAACTTTCAGTTCGAAGTGGTTCAAAGAGGTTCAACCTCTGGAATTGAAAGTTTTTTTTTAAAACTGAGACCACCTTGGGTACTAATAGGGGCTCTAACTGTGGG
Source organism: Cupressus sempervirens (assembly GCA_028749045.1). Taxonomy (NCBI): domain Eukaryota; kingdom Viridiplantae; phylum Streptophyta; class Pinopsida; order Cupressales; family Cupressaceae; genus Cupressus; species Cupressus sempervirens. The sequence continues at coordinate 370,998,199 of CM053789.1, read as the reverse complement.
ACTGATTTTGATACAAAATCAAAGAACTCTAGCAATCTCTGGGAAAGAACAGTGCCTTATCCATTGGGCAAATAGAGTCATCAAGAGAAGAAGATTGGGAGCTGCATGCAGAGAGGGCAGAGGGGAGTAGGGCAAAACCAGCAAACTCAAACCAATCACAAACCAAAACTACCAGCAAGCCTGAAGCTTGCACATTATTCCAAACTACACTACGCACAACAAAAATTTATTTACAATATTTACAAAGGTAGGAAAAGAACCTACCAAGGGAAACTGAAGAAAGAAAGGGAATCATGCAAATCCATTTACTGACTGGGAGAAGTAGCATACTTTTTAGAGTAGAAAGCCATGTCTCGTTGGAACAACTCCAAACCATAGCGTGCTGACGATTCTTTCAGTGCCAAAATTCAAACTAATTGCATGCAGGCATATGCTGATCCAACCTTCTTTTCCGAACAGCCACAATTCATCATAGTATTCTCCTTCACTTAAAAATGGATCCTTCATGCTAACAAAATTTGATTCCACCTCAAGCTGAAAAGCATGATATGAAAAATCCTCACCAAAAGATGATATGCAATCCTCAAGAACATTGTCATGCAGGTTGAACTGTGGTGTATGGTCATGATCATCTCGTAGCCATAACAACGCCTCCTTCAACATAGGATCAATCCTTGGATATATGTTTTCTCTATTTCTTTCAAGGAACTAGCTTTCATCAAATGGGTCATGAATTCTATCCCCTTCTCTTCTTGGAGTTTCATCACACATCTTAGTATTACTTTCACAACCCAAATCAACAAGACTATATGTAGATGGATGAAGAGGAAAGATATCAAGAAATGTTTCATTCTAAAACTGATAAAAATAGGTACCTAAAATATTATTGAAATACCCTGGATTGAGTGATGACAAAAATGTGTTTATGACCTCCTCTTCTTCATCAAGAATTGCATTCTCTAACGCATATGCCGAATTACTGCTAGATTGAAGGTCAGCTTCATATTTTTCTATCTCAGCAAGAAATTCAGCAAAAGTGTCTTCATCTAGAGGTATCTTTTTCTCGTCTCTATGGAGGAATGAGTCACTGTCAAAAGGACTATTTTGAGAGAAATCCCTTGGCTGAAGATATAAGAAGAATTTGGCAATGATTTCTTCTTGCTGATCAAGTGACATTCCTCTCCATGCTTCAACAGGGCAGTTTTCAAACTGAATACTTATTTCAGTATCTTCATGTATTTTCACCTTGTCATAGTTACATATTTCATCATCAAATGAAAAAAATCTTTGCAAGAACTCGTCACTGGTTTGTAAGCACAAGGAATCATCTTCATTCTTTATAATGATAGGGAGTTCATTTTCAGATTGTATGTTATTCTGGATTCTTTCATCAAGAAGACTTTTCAAAGAAAGATGATCAATATCAAAGGTGAAAGATTGAAAATATGGAGGCAAGTTGTCCAGTTCCTCATCAATAGGAGCTTCTGAAATAGGGAGACTGTCAACATAGTTAAAATTAAAACTCTCAAGATGTGGAGAAAAATATTTGAATATACCTCCATGAAAATCAGCATCATCTACAGGGCTTGCTGCTGCAAAATCTTTAGAAGGAAAAGTTTCAAGGATATGATCTCTTCTAGAATTTTCATTCAAAGAGCCAATTTTTTCACAATTCCTCATGACATCTAAAGATTCATTTACGGGTAAAGCATCACTAGACAACATTCCAATAGAATCATGAAGCAAAGAATGATCACCATGTTCTTTTATTGAAAAACTTTCTACATGGGATGACGAAAAATCTTGAGATAAGATTTCATCATTATTGCTTACCCCTGTTCCACATATATTTTCATTTGTTGAAACTGGATCAGCATGAGGCTGGAGTCGCTCTGACTGTACTTCTTGATTACTCATGACAAGGAGGTTGAGATACATGGGTGAGACTAAAATAACGGGAGGTCCATCAACATCTTCTTTCAAATGCTCCTTTAATCGAGCCATTTCTTCTTTGAGGTTTTGCAAGTGTTTCAGCTTATGAAATCTTCTGTAGAGGCCTTTCCATAGCAGCCAAGAACTTGTATCATCTTCAAAACTCAAATTTTTTTGGATACCTTTGGAAATACTCTTTCTGAAACTGTCCATAAAATCATGTAACACTTTATCATCAATTTGACAAAGCTCTAAGAGAGAAGGATCTGGCCTTTATTTTCCCATGACTTCCATGTCCATCATGGTCTTCACATAGAGTTGCCAATCTCCTGCACCCGGAGATAATTATAAAACTAAGGAAATAAAGGTAGGCACTTAGATCTTTACTTCGAATCCCCAACAGAGTCGCCAAAAATTTGTTAGTGAACAGATTGTCCTTCAAGAGAATATGTGGAAATCTGACCCTGAATGCCCAAGTGAAAGGACAAACTAGCACCAACAGTTGGATAGGTTATCATGGATTGATAACCTTCCTCTGAATTTTTATCGAGTATAGCTCCCCGTGCAAGATTTACAGTGAATTAAATGTGAGTGCTTTTACCAAAAAGCACGAAAGGATATCTAACATCAACCTATAAACATAGAGTAGACGCGAAACCTAAGAACCAAAAAAAAAAAAGGAGACAGAATAAAATAGATTACACAAAGTTAACCTGTTGTATACTGCATTTCAAAGGATAAAAGTTAAAGAACAATTTCCATTCTCCTAAGGAAAAATGAATCAAAGCTTCCAGAAGATCCTGATATCAAATGCATATAGAAAACAACAAATCTCATGCACTTAAAGAAAACTAAAAGTTACAGCAACATAACCATCAGTGGAAAGAAGAACTACATGGACTCAAAGTTCCAATTTGCAGATATCTTTTAGACCTCCCTTCTTTAAGATGTAAAAGACTACACAGATCCTATTACACATGCATCAAAAAATGAAAACCATCTCCCCTACATTACATTTCAAAAAAAAATTCCTCTTTAATCACTAGCACAAAGTCTAGCAAATAAAAATCTGTTCTACTACAGCTTCAAAGTTTGTATTCCTTCCCCCAGAACTGAAAAATCTCCCTCTGCTGATAGCACACGGTCTGTAGCTGCTGGAAGAAACAGTGGAATCTTCCTAACACTGTATTCACAACCTCTGTCCTGCTGTAGCCCAAAGTCTCCCACCCAGAATTCAGAAAATTGGAACCCCCTGCTTTCTCTGCCACTGGCTTATTTAAACTTTCTCCTTCCCATGACTTGTCAGTTTCATAACTGATTCTTTAAAGATTTTCTACCCCCTCCTTTCTATTTTGTCTCATGTCTTTTCATATACCTCTTTCCCTTTCACATGTGCATAAGATTTTAATTTATGATTAAACACTTTATTACTAATTACTTTAGCAATGTAACGACTTCCTTTAATGATATGGATAGTCATCTTCATATTTACATTTTATTAAGAAATGAATAATAACACCTGTTAAATGAACCTCCGCACCTTGCATAATGTTCTCCACGTGTCATTATTTGATGGCATTTTCAACCACCTAATGTCTTCTACTTTCATGTATCTGAAGACAACTGTACATGAATAACATCAATTCATTTCACCTAAATTCGGGACTCTGAATCTTGTAAGGATATGTTTAATAGAAAATTTTTGCACATTTCCTTATTCACCATAGGAAGTGACTGACCCAAAATTTAATTCATTATTGATGTCAATTAACATATTTCTACTCACTGGAGGAAACCGTATGCTATACTGATCCTCCACAATTTCCTCTTAAGCCTATGGGTGTTCATACCTTAAGGAACTCGATGTCGAGGGAAGAGAAATAGCCACAGACATTCCTTCCTTTCATCATGGCATAATAATAATATATATGAGGTTATCATCATTCTAAATAAAGCTCGACTTTCATATAGTACAGATCAAACTTCCATTTATGAGAATGAATCATTCATTCAATTTTTGGTATCATATCTTAGCATATGTAATATTCCAACTAACTCGGCAATCCATGATGTATTCATTAGATGTTTGTTCTGGGATCTATATGGCTGAGCAAGCTACGGGAAGAACATTTAGATTTTGCGTTATGGAGTAGCTTTTGAGTATTTACACCTATGTCTTCATGATTAATCAAAACCCAATGCCCATACTTGAACAACCATCTCATACTTTCTTCTTTCATACTGTTAGGCATCGAATAATGTTTTGTGGCAGAGTTCATTATTACTACTGCTATGCTGTCACAGATTCTGCTAGACACGATGCACAAAAGTTATGCATTCATGACCCGCGCTTTATAACCAAAGTTAATATCGACTTGAGTGAGCCAAATAGGAAAGTCGAGAGTGCCCAATTTGTCCAAAACTATTCTCATGTATGACAATTTTGGCTTACCAAAATAGCTTTCAAGCCCAATTACTTCCACAACTCTTACAAAGAGTTTGATTTTCCTAAGCTTTTTAATGTAGGCATCTATAGTCGACTGATGGTTCCGCATTACTCATATGGTTCCTTTTTAGAATTGCACTTGCTTATATATTAATTGGATCATGTCAAGACAAACCCCCTATCCAAAGTGTTATGTGAACTCATGGGCCACCTTTGATTGTTTTGCCAAACTGTTAAAATGTGTGTCTAAATATGAATATTGCGACCTTCATTCTAGACTATGTTATATAGAATGGCCTTTATTGCTATCATTCTCAATTTTGGATGTCACGGGTTTTAAATTCCTCCTCGAATTATTCTTGTAGATTAGAACTAGATCACCAATTGAATTTGAGGTCTCTAGCTGCCTCATATTTGTGATTCTCCAAACTAGAGGTACCCGAGCCTACATTGATTTTGGTATTAAAGAGTGTCCTTTGAGCTTTTAAATTGAAGACATTTGAACCTGAGTTTGTATACTAGTAATGAGAGGGATTCGAAGCACCATTGTGTATGTATTGCCACCTTGCCTCATAATTATTCTGATCCATTTATGACTGAAATCTCGATTTATGTGTTTGCATCTTTGAATACTAAAATTTGAATTGGAGTACCAGAATGAATTTGCTAAATTTGACAAAGCTTCCAGTTAAGTTTGAAGTTGAACTTCCTATACCCCTGCACTCGATCACCAAACTTGAAGACGTTGAGCCTGAATTTTGTCTCTGAATCTTCTGCACTAACCCTGAATCATAGACCAAGGCCAGATTTTGAACTTTTCTGCATTAACAAATTGCATTTCGAACCCAGCATCTGAACTTCGCTTGCATTGATCTTTGAATATTTTATGAATTCAAACCTGTAACTTCAAACAAATTGAACCATTTTGAACTATTGAAAAGGACCCTGAAGATCTACTTTGAAACGTCGAACTACTTTGAATTACTTTGAACTTTCAGTTTGAAGTGGTTCAAAGAGGTTCAACCTCTGGAACTGAAAGTTTTTTTTTAAATTGAGACCATCTTGGGTACTAACAAATCCTAATCTAATACTTTATTGCCTTGAGGTTTTTTATGCTAGATCTTGACTCTATTTCTTTCATCCTTTCCTTAAAAGTAGGTGGAGGCCTCTTAAATATTACATCTCCTCCTTTATCAATTTTCTTCCTGGATGACCTTCTTGTGAACACAACACTAGATGTTTTGGCAGGCTTGGTTATAATAACCTTACCTTTCTTCTTCACTAGCTCTTCATTCTTTGATTTGTCTTCATCTTCTACTCCATCATCCTCAATGTCATCTCCTTTTCCTTTAGTCAACAAAAGAGTGGAGCTAGTTTTTAGTTTTGCAATTCTCTTCTTCCGTTTGTTGATTGCCTAAGGGAGTTTGATTTCAAGTTCAACTCTTGCCTTTGCTTAATCATAGGTGCCAAAGTATGCAGCATTTGGGTCAATAGGCTGATTAACCAATGTTTCAATAATGTCCTTGGTTTCATCAATGTTAACCTCATAACCAAGAGGCTTAACCCATACAATTCTTGGTCTAAATGTCTAAATATATACTTTGTCACTATCAACCATAAAACAAACATCATCTTTGTAATCATTAACAAGTTTCTTGGGTATCCTGAATCTGTTATTCATCTTGTCTTTGAATGCATCAAAGTAATTGTCCATAATGCTCACATAGTTTTCTCCCTTTTTAGCTATATATTCATTAATCTGATAAAGAATAGGTACATCCTTCCTCCATACCACTATACTTTTGGATGGGTAAAACTTTTGCACATAGAAAAATAGACAAGATAAAGGTGAACCAAACTTACAAGGATTTTTCTTGGAAGTTCTTATACTCTCCATTTTTTTTTTGAACTAGTTTAGCATCAACTCGGCAAGGTCAAGTAATATATTATTTTTGACTACCTTGTATGCGAGATCCACTACTTTGCATGACACATGATTGAGTCTTCTTGAACTGTATATCTTGTGCATGATGACATGTATCTTGAACTTCAATTCCATGTTAGTGATAGCTGATCTTCATTTCCTTTCCATCCCATTTGGCAAGGGTTTTCTTTTTAAGCTTGACCTAACTTAGGGTTTTGGTCATTTTCACTTTTTCCAACATAGGAAGACCAGTGATCCTATGGATCATCTTATTGGTTATCAAAATAGGTTGTTCCAACCATAGCTGACCTTTGTGCACACAACTAAGAATATATCTTATCCATTTGATTTGAAAATCTTGTGGCATATAAGGAATGTGAGTTAAACCATTTGCTTCAAGATGTTAATGTTCTAGTTTCAACACACCATTCACACATAGTTCCTTCAGTGATTCATCCATTTCCAAAGTTCCAAGTAAATGTGGATGGATAGCATTGATCAATAATACCTTTGGTGGAATTTGCGATTGAGCTCTACTAGGATTTAGAGTTTTCATGAAAGCCAGACTCAGCTTAAAGTCTAGTGCCTTCCATTCCATGCCTCAAACTAACATATTTGATCCCTTCTTTTATTTGCTATTGGTGGATGCCATTGTTTCTTAGTAGGGTTTGACATAATACAAAAAATCTTCAATAGTAATTTTCTCAAATTGCTTGAATGCCCTAAAATCACTCTACATAGATAGCTCTAAAAAATTTGCACTAAGAAATGACTTCAATTTCACCCTTTTTAATGAATTTCTCCTTTCAATCACCATAAATGCCCTAGTATGATTTTTCTCTCAAATGATAGGTTGTCATCCACTTCACTTGCATTGAATCCTTGATAGAGTCTTCCACGACTTGGTAACCACACAACTAATATATTAGCTCCTAACCTTGCTCGGTAGGATCTTACAACCCAACCTTGCTTGGCAAGGTCTTCAACCCAACCATGCTTGCTAAGGAATGCCATGTTTTCAATACTTACTGATCCCTTTACATCTTGAATGCTGATATGGATCTTTTTTTTGCTAACAGGAACTCATGTGAGATGTCTTCTTCTAAATCCCAATTTCAGTTCTCCTTAAGAGATCAAGTGGAAATGTTGGAGTCACCTAATTCTTGAGTGACATGTTCATCATTTCTCAGACTTACATTCTTAAAATATTTTGAAATCTATTTCTATCTCATCTACTTTCTAATGTTATCATATTTTGCCTTCTTTTCATCTTCAACTCTTCCAATATTTATACAATTCTTGGCAAGATGACCAAGTTCTATAAAAATGAAACATCTTTTGGTAGTATCACTTATCCTCATGTGATGTTTTACAAATTCATTCCAATGTGTCCAAACTCTCCACAATAGTGACATCTATGCCAATTTTTATAGTCCCAACCAAATATAACTTTTACTATTTGTTCTACTAGGTTCAATATCTTAGTTTTGTATTCTGCAAATTTGTGCTCATGCTTCTTACATTTGTGACATTTTCCTACAAATCTAGATTTTTCTTTGCATTTATTAGCTTTATGACCATTTTGATTGCAATTATAACATTTTCCATTGAATTTAGCTTTCCCATTGCTCCAACATTTGTTTGATGTATGACCTATCTTACCACAGTGACTGCAAGTAGGTCTTTGATTCTTTTCAGCTCCTTGCTTGGATGATTTTCCTTCTTCTATATATCCAATTCCTACATTTCCCTTTTGTTTGTAATGGCTTTGATCATTGAATTTATTCATGTCTACTTGCAATTTCATCATTCTCTCATTGATTTTCTTTTCAGTGTTTAGATCATTCTACAATCTTTCATTCTCTAATCTTAGATTCATGATTTCTTCATTTCCATTGGTGAGCTAGTCAATGAAGTCTATTTACTGAAGGGATAGATGATAAATTTCATTGCTCTGTCCTTATATATCTTCTTTTTTCTTGTTTTTCTCTTCCATGACTTCACACAATCTTATCGACTAAATTTCTTTCTCTTCTTAGCTTTCTTATTTCTTGTTGAAGTGAATTATTATTTTCCTATAGTTCTTTGATTGCATCATTAGAAGCATCTGAAGTGCTTTTTGAATGCATGTCTTCAATTATTTATTTAGTGTAGAGTTGATCCCTCATCTAGATTTCAATATATTTTCTTCTTTTCAAGGATTGAGAGAGTTGCTCCTTTTCTTTCTTGAGTTGTCCAATAGAAAATTCCAAATCCAATTTCTCATTGTCAATAGCCTTGTCAAGTCTAAATACCTCCATAGCCTTTAATCTTTTCTCAAGTTGTTAAACTTCTTTCCTAAGAACCACAAAGCTCTGATACCAATTGTTGGAAATATATGTGATATGATAAGTTAATGAGAGGAGAGGGGTGAATCAGTAACCAATAAAACTTTAATACTTTATTAGCAATTAATACTTCATGTATATTATGGTCTAATTGCATGCGTGGAAAACTAAAATCATTAAAGCATTCATAACACTTTTGACACTCAATTTGGTGACCTAGAAACCTTCCAAATAGAAAGTAAAACTAAGGTGGGGATGATACTCACAAGCTTTAGTAATGTAGTATAAAGTTGGCTTGTTAAGGCTTACAATGATCATTTTAGATGATCTATCCTATTAGGAGTATTAAGGACTGGTAGGTCCACCTTGGAAAAGGATTTACAAGCATACAATGAAGTATACACTCGATAGAGAGATTTATAAAAGATCATTAAGTTTACCTTGTGAAAGGATTTATCTAATCCACCTGTTAGGATGAAACATTAATTCATCTCTAATATGCAACTTGGTTTACTAAGTGAGATATCTATGAGTGTAATGATCACCTTGCTATGATAGATAAATCTTTGTTGCTCCATATATTGTTGTAGCCTCTACAATTCACTCTTCTTCTCTTCTCTGCTTGTTACATTACTTATTACTTCACATTGGATGTGATACAATAAATTACATATATATACTAATCCAAATTATAAATTACAAGGTTAGCCAAAATACAAGTTTACAAAATAATACACAAAGTCAACCAAACTATAGGAACTCGAGTTCTAAAGACTAGCTTGGTGAGGTTCTAATACTCGAAATCTACTATCAATTATCAGCATTGTCATGCACTCAGTAGATGTAGAATCTTGGCACATATTAATCACTTCCAAGTAGTCTTGAACTCAGTCTGCATTGGTGACTCAAAAAATACTGTGAAACTCAGCATATAAACTAAATCAATGGATTCACACTGCATAGCTCAGTCAATGCTATTACTATGAGCTTGGTATAAACTGAGCCACTCGATTGAAACTGATTGGCTTAGTTAACACTAGACTCACATCAAAGTAATTATGAACTCAGTAGCACTGCATAACTTTGTTTTCACTGACAAACTTGGTAAACCTTACAAAGCTTGGTTTGCACTACTAATCACCAACTCAGTAGTAACTACTCAGCACAAACTAAACATTGTCTCTTGGACTTGGTAGTAATTGTAAAACTTGGTAGAGACTAAAATGCTTGGTTAGCTTTGTTAACTATACAATGTTCTCGGTAGATACTTACAATCTAGATAAGTGTATGTCACTAATAACAAACATGACTGTAATGCCAATAGAATTTATATCACCTCTTCTAGAATTAGAATATATTGAGGTAGAAACCTTACAACTTGCACATACTATTTGAATTAAGTTACATTTATTATTTTTAAAGGTGATGCATTTGCAAGGATATCTAAGATTCAAAATTTGAAAGACATGTTTGATAGTTTTAACATGCAAGAAAGTGAATTAGTAAGGGGATATTTTTCTAGAATTACCAAGATTGTTTCAAGAATTAAGAGTTATTACTAAAAATTAAAATGTGTGGAAGATTCTGAAATCTTTGACACCTACTTATGAGAAAAATGTATTAGAAATTGAAGAAATTAATCTTGTTACATCTAAATTTATTAAAGAATCACCACATGGGAAGTTGCAAGAAATTTAATAGAGATTAAAGTAGAAACACATACTTAACCAAAACAAAAAAGCTTCTTTTAGAGCCAATATATAGAAAGACAAGGCTAAATTTACAAGGAGTGCCACCACAAGTGGACATTATGCTAGAGAATACACATCTAGGAAAGAAGAAGATAAGAAGATTGATGAAGGAATTTTATTACTAATAAAGAGGTAGCCTAAAGGTAGGAAAGATTTTTTTTGTTGGACTTGAAAATAATTTGTTCATTTCTCATATGAATGCCCTAACAAAGTAAAGAAGAAAAAACCTAGGAAACCTTAGAAGTCTAAGATTACAAAAAATAGCTTCTTTGTTGATGACGATAATGAAATTGATTTTAGGATGATAAATTTATTATAAAGTGATGATGAAGATTATGAATTTGATTTTAAGATGATAAATTTATTATAAAGCAATGATGAAATTGGATTTGTTGGTTTTAAAGAAGAAAATCCCGAAAAAGAAGAGACAAATTTAATATCATATGTAGAAAAGAAAAAATATAATTGGATTATAAATAGTGGATGCTACCATCATATGACTAGTGATTTGAATATTTTTTTTGAGTTTAATAGTTGTGATGGAGGAATAGTTAGAGTTGGAAACAATGCACATGTCCTATTAAAAGAAAAAGGATCTATTACTCTTGATGGGAAAACTAAAAATAATAATGTTTAATTTTTTTGATGGATTGAATATAATCTTTTTAATGTTGGATAGTTTATTGACAAGTTCATATTAGTTTCAATTCATAGAGAAGAGATGTATAATCAAAGACAAAGATGGTAAACTAAATCAAATAGGTGCAAGGACTAGAGGTAATGGTTTTCAATTAAATCCCACTGAGATTACAAGTTTGGCTACCAAAGTTAATGATAGTAGGGCATAGAAGATTTTGACACATTAACTTTGATAACACTATGAAGTTAAGTACAACACATGTAGTAAGATATTTACCTAGGATTGTGACTTCTAACATGGTTTGAAAGGAATATATGATGGAAAACAAGAAGAAGAGTTCATTTTCAAGAAATTTATTAACTACATCACTCAAGTTGGATATTGGTCATACTGATTTGTGTGGCCTTATAGGAACGAGAGAATTATATCATAAAAGGTACTTCATTCCTTTCATTGATGATTTTTAAAGGATGATGTTGGTAGTAATTTTTAGAGAAAAGTTAGAAGCTTTGGATAAATTTGTGATATTAAAAAGTAGATTAGAGAATGAATTAGGTTAAACAACAAGATATTTAAGATTAGATAGAGGAGAATTAATTTCAAATGTATTTAACATCATTTGTGAGGATAGTGGGATCAAGAGACAACTTTCAATCCCTAAGAAACCACAACAAAATAGAATATAAGAAAGGAGGAACATATTAGTTAGTGAGGCAATTAGAGCTATGATTATTGAAGGTAATATATCAATTATCTTTTCAAGAGAAGCAGTGAACACCATAGTATACACAATTAATATAGTATAAATTAGATGAGGTACTAGTAAGACACCCTATGAACTTTGGTTTGGTACAATGAAAAACTTCAGAATTTTTGGAAGTAAATTCTATATCAAAAAAGAGGATGGCATTAGAAAGTTTGATCTTTGAAGTGATGAATATATGTTTCTTCAATATTATTTGAAAAAATAGGCATATATATGTTGTAATCAAATACTAAAACCATTGTTGAAATTTCTAATACAAAAGTTGATGAGAACTTTCAAATTTAAGAAAAGACACTTGATTATGATTCTAATGAGGATAAAAATTAGAGGCCTAACCATAAAAATGTTGAGGTAGGAACTATTTAATGAAATTGACAATTATTTGTTGAAATAAGAACCAAGTATAGAACCTAGATCAAAACCTAGAGTAGAATTCAGAGAAGAATGAAGAGCACCGAAGTATGTTACAAGGAATTACTCTATAAATTAGATAATTGGAATTAAAAACAAGAGAGTGATGACAAAGGACAAGGTAACTGAAGAATTATGTTTTATATCACAAGTTTAACCTAAGACTACATATGAATCTTGTAAAAATAAATTTTGGATAAAGGCTATGAAAGAGGAACTTGAGAAGATTGAAAAGAACAAGACATGGGTATTGGTCACTAAACCTAAAGATAAGAACATCATTGGTACTAAGTGGTTACTCAAAAAGAGGATGAATAAACAAGGAGAAGTGGTAAGGAACAAAACAAGGTTAGTATGCAAATGTTATTCACAATAAGAAGGGATTTATTTTGAGGAAATTTTGTCCCTTGTTGCTAGACTTAAAGTAGTAAGAATTTTTTTGGCATATGCATTTAACAAAAATTGAAGAAGGGGTTTATATTGAACAAACTAATAGTTTTCCATTGACTGGAGACAAAGATAGGGTTTGTATGGATTGAAGCAAGAACCTAGAGGTTGGTATGCAAGACTCGATAAATATTTGCAAAATTTTCAATTCAACAAAGGTAATACAAATAGTAACATGTAATAGAGAAAAAATTCAAAAGGATTACCTATTATTGTAGTATTTGTTGATGATATTATCATTGGAGGAAATGATGAAGGTAGTGAAAAAAATTTAGAAGAGATAAATGAAGAGTTTGAGATGAGTATGATTGGTGAGATGAAATATTTCTTAGGAGTGCAAATAACTGAGAATAAGGATGGAATTTCATATCAAAATCTAAATATATTAAGAGTACATAGAGAAGATATGGATTGGAGAATTAAAACGCAATTAAAATACATATGGTTATAGTATGCAAATTATCAAGTAAATATGAGTCTCGTAGTGCAATACAAACAAGATATAGATCAATGATAGGAGGATTTCATTATTTGATGAACACAAGACCGTATATAGAAAATGTAGTTAGCACTATGAAAAGATTCCAAGAAGATCCTAAAGAGACACACTATGCATTAGTAAAGATATTTTCTAGATATTTGAAGGGAACATGAGACCATGGATTATGGTAATGATAGATCACATGACTTTACCTTGTGCACATATAGTAATGTAGACTGGGTAGGAAATGTAGATTATATAAAGATAAGAAGACATAGATCATTCTTCCTTGTAGGATGTTGGGTTTCATGGATAAATATGAAAAAAAGTTTCATATCATAATCTATAACATAAGCATAGTATGTTATAGTAGCAAACAATTGTAATTACATTATTCAGATAAAACAGATATTGCAAGACAATGGGATTGAATTTCTAAAACCTATTATGGTATAGAGGCACCTAAATTTCAAGATAAAAATAAGGTTTAGAATCCTTACATCATATGTTAAATTAATGTGATCCGTTGATGATATATTTGAGTCTTTTGAGTCAAGATGTAAAGGCTAGAGAAGCCATTTGTAATAAGTTGTCAAAATTGTAAATGAAGGTCTTAATATGATCCATAATGTCAAAATGTTCATTTAATAGGTGAATGGATCTATTTGTATCCATATAAAGTCATTTGAGTCATAATTTAGGTCTAGGTTGGTTTTATGTGAAAGTTGTAATGCAAAAATGCATAAAATGTTGTCAAAAGTGTAGAAGGGTTAAAAGAATGTAATGGGCTGGTTTAAAATGTGGTTGGGAAGTTGTAAACCACCACAACTACTATAAAAAATTGTATTGATAATTCCAAATAGAAATTAATGAATAAGAAGAAGATCAGTTTGATCAATTAGTTTCTTAAGAACTTGCCATTTTGATTGGTGTTAACTATTTTTTTGTTTGTTCCAGGTCTTGTATGACCATTTACAGCCTATAACCCATGTATATGATATACATTTAAATATTTGGATGACTAATATTCTTTATCTTTTTAGTTTGGAAAAATTTCATTAAGTTTTGAAGAAGTTATGCAAGTTTTGGTAAAAGTGGTTATTTGCAAATTTGAGGATGCCCAACTATAGTCAGATTGAAATGTTTTGTATCAAAAAATTGGATGAAATAGGAACTCTATTTATATTAATTGGCAATATATGTGAACTATCTTTCATTTACAATTGGTTTGAGTTTTTTATATTCAGATTTGTGTAAGTTATGTGTAATTGAGTAAAGACTAATTTTTAAGGATCTCCATTGAAGTTGCAAACAATGATTTGTGCTTGTAGAATGATTTATGAATTGGAAGAATTAATGGATTACATATTATAAAAATAGAATCATAAAACTTAAAGTTAAATTTTTTTAATTTCATTTGAAGACATTTTGAGGAAGTTATTGGATGCACTAGGACGGGTTACTAGTTTTGCTTCTAATTTATGATAGAGAAAATGGGTCTAAGTGCAAAGACTATAACTTGTAATTGATTTTTTTTTTTTTTGGATCATCTTTGGCTATGTTTTATTATTACTAATTTGGAAAATTTTCATAAAATCATTTGGCAATAAAAATTGTGGCTTAAAAATTATTAATAATGTAATCAGACATAGAAATCTAATTGTGTGATTGAAGATGTTGTCTTAGTTGCCTAAATGTCAGGTTCTCTATTGAAATCTTTAAAATGTTCTTGGTTCCTTGAGAGTGTACCAACCTATTTTGAATCCCTTGATTTGAACTCAAATTCCTTGGAGGTAACTACAGAGGGCTCTACATCAGATTGGTATTAGAGCTTAACCTTGAGTCTATGGGTAGAGTGTCAAAGAAGGCAGTCCACACCAGGACCTTGAAGATTTGGTTTTGATTTGTTGATAGAGTTTTTGGTTGCAAGTTCCCATCCATTTTGTTGCAAAGAGAATTTCATTTTTTTTTTGTTATGACTGATATAGAAGTTTTTTCAAGAGCCATGCAAAGTTCTAGTGGATGCCAAAAGACTAGAGAAAAGAGGAAGGATGGGACTACTAGGTGAGGCATATGAGTGAGTTGTTTATGGTGACTTTGAAGTAGCAAGGTAAGGTGGATCTCTGACTGATAAAGAACTATGGAGTTGTAGCCATTAATGCTCCACTAAAAGGAGTATTTGAAAATATGATTTTGAGGATATTCCTATGTCCATACAGGCAAAAATGATGGTGATAAAGGCATGACAAGGAAAAAGTAAAGATGAAGATTGTCGGTCTATTTTTTTCTTACAAGTTATTAGTTCCATGTTTCAAAGTGACTTAAAAACTTTTCAAGGTTGGGAATATGGTGAAAAGGCACCTAAATTTCAAAATAACAAGGAGTTTTAGAGTCCTTAACTCATATGTTAAATAAATGTGACCCATTTATAATATTTTTTAGTCTTTTGAGTCAAGATGTAAAGGCCAGACAAGCCATTTGTAATAAGTTGTCAAAATTATAAAAGAAGGTCTTAATATGATCAATAATATCAAAATGTTTATTTAATAGGTGAATGGATCTATTTTTATCCATCTAAAGTCATTTGAGTCATAATTTTTGTATAGGTTGGGTTTAAGGGAAAGTTTTACTGCAAAAATGCATAAAGTGCATAAAATGTTGTCAAAAGTGTAAAAGGGTTAGAAGAATGTAATGGGTTGGTTTAAAAGGTGGTTGGGAAGTTATAAACCACCAAAAAAACTATAAAAAAATTGTATTGGTAGTTCCAAATAAAAATAAATGAATGAGGAGAAGATCATTTTGAACCAATTGGTTTCTTAAGAACTTGCCATTTTGATTGGTGTTAACTATTTTTGTGTTGGTTCTAGGTCTTGTATTGAAATTTAGAGACTAGAACACATGTATATTCTATACATTTAAATATTATTATGACTAATATTTTTTATCCTTTTTTTTTGGAGAAATTTTATTAAGTTTTGAAGAAGTTATGCAAGTTTTAGTAAAAGTGTTTATTTGTAGATTTGAAGATGCCCAACTACAGTTGGATTGAAATGTTTGGTATGGAAAAATTTGGATGAAAAATGAAATATATTTATATTCATTGGAAATGTATGTGAACTAACTTTAATTTCCAATTGGTTTGAGTTATTTTCATTCAAGTTTGTGTAAGTTATATGTAATCGAGTAAAGACTAATTTTTAAGGATCTCCATTGAAGTCACAAACAATGATTTGCTCTTGTAGATGATTTTGAATTGGAAGAATTAATGGCTTAAATATTATGAAAATATATTCATATTATATAAATTTAAAATTGGTTTGGTTTCCTTTGGAGTCATCTTGAGGAAGTTATTGGATGCCTTAGAAAGGGTTACTAGTTTTACTTCTAATTTATGACAAAGAAAATGGGTCTAAGTGCAGAGACTAAAACTTGTAATAGATTTATTATTTTTGGCTCATATTTTGATATGTTTTAGTATTACTAATTTGTAAAAAAATTATTTAAAAAATTAGCAAGAAAATTTGAGTTTTAAAAATTATGAATAATGTAATCAAACAGAAATTTGATTGTGTGAATGAAGATGTTGTCTTAATTGCCTAAATGTCAAGTTCTCTATTGAAATTTTTGAGACGTTCTTGGTTCCTTGAGGGTGTAAGAACCTATTTTGAATCCCTTGAGTTGAATTATGATTTATTTGAGGTAACTATAGAGGGCTCTGCATCATATTATCATTTATTGTGATAGCATAACTACAATTAAGTATGTCAAAAAAACTAGTGTTACATTCAAAGACTAAGAACATTGTAATAAAGCATCAATTTTTGAGAGAGAAGGTAGTATCTAGAATGAGATTAGATTGGATTATATTAGCACAAAATAAAAAATAGAAGACATATTTACTAAATGTTTTCTAAGGACACACTTGAGTATTTAAGAGGCATACTTACGATTATATGCCAACCTACTTTAGATTAATTGATATAGGATTGCATTATTCCAATATATTTAGAGTTTATTTGTATATCTAGACTATATGTTTAGTGATACTTCTTTGATAGAGTAGTCACTTTTTGGGTAGTTATTAAAAACTCTTTGGTGATGTATTATATAATAGTGTCTTTTGGCACTTGGTGAGTGTTTTATGATTGTGTTAGCTGATTGAACTTCAAGAATAGGAATAATGGTACCTTTTTATATTAGCATGTTTGGAGAGAGGATTAAGTTTTTTTGTTGTATTCATGACTCAGTTTGTCAGTGATGTCAACATATGTGTGTTGTGCATGGAACACTTAGAGTTGGAGAGAGAGTTTTTGTCAGCACAAGCAGAAGATGTAGAGTTATATTCAACAACATTAGAAGAATTTTGTTCTTTATGATTTATCTATGTTTTTGGAAACTAATGTAAAGGTTTGTGAGAGTTATAAAATATTTATAGAAGATTGGTTGTAAGTTAGTGTGTAGGGCACAAGGTACTTGTCATTAAGTTATATTTATTTAGCAAAGTTAAAGATTTTTAAGTAGGCTTGGATTTTGTTTAATGACATTTTCATGGTGATATATATTTTAGGTAGCATAATTTGGTGATAATTTTGTGAATAATTGTAAAGGATAACATGTGGGCTAGTCTCTAGTGGTCAACTTTTGGTTATATTTTTGGAAGTTTTATCTGTAATGTTATGTGTAATGTAATATCTTATTGATGTTCTATATTATTCATTGTACATTGGGAAAGCATCAAGGCTCACTCAATTAACTTTTTGTACGAGTTGGTATAAAGGAAAATTTTTTTCCTTAGTGATAAGTGTGACTTGGAGTCAAATATGTTGTAATGTACAATCATTATATTATGCAAGCTTTGGATGTGAAATTGATGAGATCAGAGAAGAGGATGATGTTCATGATATGTTGAGAACTTTATAAGAATTGTATCAGGAAGATAAGTTGTTGTACCACTAGTTGACCCTTAGATTTTTATCTTGAGAATTATTATGTGAAGACAGTTCTAAAGAAATTTGGATAGTGGCTTTAGCTGACTTTCTATAAGATCCTAATAGGGTTGAAGTGACTCCAAATAGGGTTAGAATCTTTTAGCATGGATTTAAAGTTTCTAAATAGGGACTACATGTACTGATTATATGTAATTGGATTCTAAAAAAGTCTTATTCTTTCACAATTTTTTTTAATATTAGTACATCATCTTATTGGCATCATTCCCATTAGGTATTCCCTTTGATCTATGGTTTGACTAGTTAATAGATCTTGCATTATTGTGCATGGTTATCATCTTATAATTTTTGTATCTATTGATTATATATTTCGAGTTTGATATATTTTTATTTGAAATTTTGTTTTAAGAACCACCCCCTCCTTTCCCAACCTTAGTTGTGTTTGTAGACTTTACTTTTAAACAAGCACATGGTTATTCTTAGAATGGAAATGCATTTGAAGGCTATTTAAAATATTGGATTTGGAGCTTAATGATGATGCAGATCCTATAATTTAATTTAGTAAGATACACTTATCCTTGAAATTTTAATATTTCTAAATATATTTATTTAATGATTAATTAATCAACATCGAGATGTTAGTTTATATATAGGGGAAGATTGATTTATAGAAGCACTAGAGTTAATTCAATTATTAGAAAGATAATTATCAATCCCTAAAGAAAAAGTTGGATTTAATAATCCCTAATACTAATTTTATATTTTGTAGAGATATTGGTCATTTTTTCCCCACATTTATTTTGTTGTCCTTGATGTACAAATGTTTCAACATCTTTCTCTACACATATCCTTATCTTATCTTTGATTTTATTGTTGGAAATATAAGAGGAGTAACATAGAGGGGAGGGTGAATTAGTTACCACAAAAAAAATCCTAGATCCCTTAGATGTCAATCAAAATCAAAATCAAACTCTACTAAAACTAAAATACTATTGTAACTTGGTTAGCACTAAATCACTCAGTAAACACAATAACTCAGTTAATACTAAATATACACACTGTTACTTAGTTAACATTGAACATACATATCTTATGATATTAAATGTGATTACCCTTAATTAAATTAGTTGTAGAAACATATAGAAAATAACATGAAAACATATGACACCAGGATTTAATATAGAAACCTAATTTGGGAGACATCACCAATTGCAACAAGTTACTATTTTTCACTCTTCTAAAGTCAACACTATTAGGAGCCAACCTTGTTAACGATTACAAAACAAAGTGTTAGGTGTGACCCTATTAGGAGTGACCTTGTTAGAGGTCTTTAGACACTTGAATCTAGAAATGCCACCTTGTTAGAGGACTTAGCAAATAGCTGTTAAGCTAACTCTATTAAGAGATTTGATATACTACTAAAATTATTAGAGAGTAACAATGATCTATGACCTAATTTCTAATGCAACTCTGTTGCTGATTTTAGATCTTTGTTTTCGCTTGAATACTTGATCCTTTGTGATGTAGACATATTTCAACATCTTTCTCTACAAATATCCCTATCTTATCTTTGAGTTTACTATTAGAAATATTATAGGAGTAACTAAGAGGGGAAGGGTGAATCAATTACCACAAAAATAAATCCCATATCCATTAGATGCTAGTCATAAACAAAATCAAACTCTGCTAAAACTAAAATATTGATGTAACTCGATTAGCACTGAATCACTCAGTTAACATAGTAACTCAGTTAATATTGAATATATGAACTTTTCCTCAGTTAACACTTAGCATGCAGATCTTATCATATTAAATGTGATTACCCTTAATTAACTTAGTGGGAGAAACATAAAGCAAATAACATGAACACATATGACACCAAGATTTAACATGGAAACCCAATTTGGGGAAAACCACCAATTGTAACTAGTTATTGCTTTTCACTCTTCTGAAGTGAGCCAACCCTATTAGGAGCCAAACCTATTAAAGATTACAAAAAACAAATATTAGGTGTGACCTTGTTAAAGGATTTAAATCACCCTATTAGAAGTGGCCTTGTTAGAGGTCTTTAGACACTTCAATCTAGAAATGCCATCTTGTTAGAGGATTTGGAAAATAGCTATTAAACTTGATACGGTACTACAATTATTAGAGGGGAACAATGATACGGCCTAATTTCTAATGCAACTATATTTCTAATTTCAAATCTTTGTTCTAGCTTTAATAATTGATCTTTTTTCTGGCTTGAATAATGATGATGCAAATCCTATACTTTAATTTAGTAAGATGCACTTATCCTTAAAATTTTGAGATTTCTTGGCATCATTATTTAATCATTAGTTAATCAACATCTAAATGTTAGTTTATATATAGGGGAAGAATGATTTAAAGAAGCATAGAGTTAATTCAGTTATTAGAAACATAATTATCAATCCCTAAAGATAGAGTTGGATTTATTAATTCATAATATAAATTTTACATTTTTTAGAGACATTGGCAAGTTTTTGCCCACATTAATTTTTTTGTCCTTGATGTAGACATATTTATCATCTTTCTCTACAAATATCCTTATCTTATCTTTTATTTTACAAGTATGTGATTCTTATTTATTGATTTGAGGCATGTACACTATTTATTTTCTTCTTATTCCCTTGATGCAAAAGGGGGAGAGAAAGTTAGTGTTTTTCCACCAAATAAAATGGGGGTTTTGTTGTCCCTTATCTTGCTGTTCATGATGACATAACACTATATTGATGAAAATACATGATACAATGTACACACATAATAGTGAATATTCATTAGAATTACAACATCTCATGCATGATAGTGATTGGGAACTTGGATATTTGTTTGGTTGTTTAATTTGATTTATCACCATGTGCTCATAGAACATGAAAATGGTAATTAATCTATGTTCATGTTGAAATGATCTTTATTATTATTCACAACATTGTGGTTTTTAGTTTGGTGATAATCATAGTGATATTAGTACATAATAATTTGGTATAACTTTTATTCTTTACATACGTAGCATGAATGTTTATGTTGGTATATCTATGTACTTTTCTTATTTTTTTTTAAATATAATTTTTTTTTTTTTTTTGAGATACTATGACATATGATCATATTTATACACAATCTTACATGAATAATACATAGTGTCTCTCTCATACATATTACTTGGGCCATTAAAAAGAGGAAACAATACAAGTATTGTGGTCACTTTAACTGACTAGATTCTTATCATATTTCATATGAGAAACCTTACTCCACTAGAAATCCACTTGGTATAAAGATAACATAGCATATTAAAAAATTTAGGTAATATTTTCAATAGACCTACCATAGTCAACAGAAGCATGAAAGCATTGCTTAGAATTTATATAATTCATTTTATATTTTTTAAAAACCTTCATCTCACCTCTTTGAGCTACATATGACACACACATTATTTCAAACATATAATTATAATTTCTTTTGTTTCTTAGGAGAGAAGTTATAGGAGTGGGTGAACATATTAACTTATTGAAATGTGATAATCTGATGAGAACATTTATGGTCATCTTGAAAGGAAGGGTTTGAAGTTTTTTGTTGCTTTGGCATGGGAGTTTGGAAGATTTAATTTAGTAATATGATAAGTATTTACGTGTTTTAGTTCTCTTACTTCATGATAGTTTCTAAGATGTTTAATCCTTTTTTAATATTTATATTTATCATTTTTTTAGGACCTTCAGTTATTTCAAAATCATTTTATGTAAAAATGTTTGAAAGTAAGGGCTTCATGTTTCTTTCATTTAAAGGTTTTGTAGTGCCTACCACTAGGTCACATTTTTGCTATCATGGTCAGACTATGTTAGGCTAGTTTTATGTTGATGGTTAGAAACATTGTTTTGACACTATCAGATATTGTGCTATGGATTTAGTTGATATGTGATGAGATCATTTGGTACTCTACATTTCATGTATGCATGATGATTATTCAAGTGATTTCAGTTATTGATTAAATAGATGGTTTATTCTATGTCTTTTCTAATGGATACTTACCCCATACTTGCATGTGTATGGTGTGTGTGTTTGTTCTTGTATGGCATTTCTAATGTGGTTAAGGAAGGGAGTCGTAGTCACCCACTAGTCAGAATCTGCACGATGCACCACTTCCTACCATTGCCTGTTTAGCTTAGCACACACACACACACATATTGTATGTACATGCATAGTTTTTATGTAGGTTGCAGGTATCGGGTATCAACTTCCCTGAATTGCCAGGATGAGCATACCCTATCACATTATCTCAATGATAAGAGAGGGGAGATAAATTCTCAAGTCCAAATCCCAACCCTTTAAGCCATTTGTCCTAATTAGAAATTAGGACAAGTATCTGAGTTGAGTACCCTCCAAATGCTTCAAATGACATAATTCGTGATATTAACTCTTTTGGTTTGATTTTGTATGTGTTTTGTTGTAGTGGGTTTTTCATATTTTATTTTATGAGTCTTTAGTGTGTTTTCTATTAATTAAGCCTAATTAAAAGATTTAATTAATGGTTTAATTTAATGGAAAATTAATATGGTATTTTAATATTTATTTTATTTAATTAATTAGGAAATTAATTAAATAAAATAATTAAATTTGAAGATAAAAGTTATAATTTTAAAGTTGGAATGTGATAATATGTATTTAAGTTAATAAATATTTTAGCAATTAAGTTTCGAAAATGAATTTAAAAGTGGAAAAGATATTAAAATTATTAAAAGATTATAGGTTGCCTGATGTGTGCATGTGATTAAAATATAAATATATTAAGATAAAACAAGTGGAGTTATTAAAGTGAGTGCATAAGATTTAAAAATTAATAAATTTAAATTGGAAAGAGTAAAGTGAATATTAAATTAATTAATGTGCATTATTTTAATATTTAGGAGTTTGCAAATTCTTAGGAGTTGTCATGTAGACAACACAGAAGTTTGCACTCTAAGTATGCACATGTTGTCTACACTTAGGAGTTAGCATATTATTTGAGCATATGGTGTCTACAACCTTCTAGAGACCTCATCATGTCTATATTCTTATCATGGAAGTTATGTGCTTGGTTATCATGCTTATCTCCTAGTTCTTCTAGACACATTCTAGATGCATCTTAGAGACCTTTAAATAGAGGCTCTCCTAGTGTGTTTGGACAAGCAGAGATGCGTTCGAGAAGCTCTTATGCTTCAACATGCTCATATACTTCTACAAGCACTCTTAGTCACATGGGGTGGTTGGTTCGGATCTTGAAGGAATTGTGAATGTTGGAGAAGGAAGGGTTTCTCTATGGACTTCTGAGAGATGTCAAGTTAGCATCAGTGTCTAGGTGCACTTGTGATTTTTGCATATTCCATTTGCACTCTTTCTCTTCCTGTCTTCATCGTGTCTATTATATGTGTTTGAATATACTCCATGAATGAATCTTTAATCTTGAAATTGGAATCTAGATATGTATGTTAATTTTAATTGGTTGAGAAGAAAACAATAGAAAACCCTAGCTCCAATTAGAAAAGAAATTAGTTTTAAATTGGGTTTAGGTTCGAATTGTAATAGAATCGAGGATTTGTTTAGACAAGGGTTTGCATTTTAATGAAGAATTCTAAGTTAAAATTTATAGTCAAACCTATGAGATGGAATTAATGAGTAAAGTTAGAGAACAATTATTTTAAAAGGAAAATTCTTAATTTAAAGAATTAGAAAGCCCTTTTTATTTAAAAGTTATATATGTGTTCTCTTTTTATTTGCAGACACACACACACATATATGTTTTTAATTGCAATAATGGTTGATAGCAACTACATGTATATGTATATATATATATATATATATATATATATATATATATATATACGTATACACACACACACACACACACACACACATATATATAAATACATATATACATATATGTATAAAATCATAGTGGAAGAAATCTATAAATCTGAATCACGCATTTGATGAATGTTTTATAAAAAATGTTATATAAAAACAAAATTCTATATATATGTATTGGAGGGTCAGGATATAGCCCCACCCCCCGTACCCCATCTTCTCATCAGCGACAACGTACACAAGTCTGTAGTGTGCCCGTGCAATCGCAGGGTACCTGCGACCCACGGGCTGCAAGGCCTTGTTTCAATATAGTCTGCGGAGTATATTAAAGCTCATGTCTGATATTATAAGTGTGGGTACATTGTACCATGCTCCCCAATAATCAATGCCTACCTGTGGTCGTACCCGCAATGGAATTTTCATTCAGTGGCCGTGCGATGGATGTACTAGAGGGCGGCTTAATATGTGTTTAGCGATTCATAAATCGCCCAAAACATTAGTCACACATTGTATATGTTTTAAAATTTGATTATGTTTTTAATGGGTCATAATTAATATTTATTTTCATATGTTAATGTTGTTATTGTGTTAACAATGTAAAAATAAATAGTAGTATAAATCGATTCTGTCTATAAATTGATAGTTATGAATATTAATGGTATTAAGTATTAATTTAATTGAATATATTTAATAATATATATAGCTATTATTAGTAATTCATGTTATTATGTAATGTGTATATAAAGTCATGACATAACATTAATATTTGTAAAGTTACCAATATTAAATGTTATGGTCAATATGTTACATTGGCTAATATTATAATCACAATAATGTTAAATATGGATTATTAATAAATTCAATAATTATTACTAAATTGGAATAAGACATTAGTATTCATAGTGATGAATCTAGTATAATAGAATTTTCAATAAGAAAACTTATGTAAATTGTTATTGAACTATCAGTATGAGTATTAGCGAGTTGGATTATAGTTGACTTTTAATCAACTGATGTTCATTAGGTCGTTAATATGGATATGTAATTATTAATTAAATTAATTAATTAGAGTTAATTAAATTTAATTAATAATTAAGTTATGTAATAGAGTTTTAGGTAATATGATTCTTTTAATGAAGTTGTTAAGTATTTACATTGAAGTTGACAAGTCTTATTTTAATGACTTTAGATATTTTAATGGTTGTTAGTATTGAATTAATCAAGAGACTTAAGTTTTAGTGATATTTAATTAAGTTTTAATTAAGTATTATTAGAATGATAAAAGTCATGGATTGTGTACCTATGTTAATTGATTGATTTAATTGATCATTTTAATAAAGTTATAATCTTCTTATTCGAAGACTAGTAACTGGCTTCCTTATAATTTAAAAGAATAATGATCCTTTGATTATGTTGAAAAGTTGAATTAATGATAAGGAAGAGTTATTCAATTAGTAACATTGATCTTAGCAAAATAAAGCAAATGATTTTATTAAGTGTCAAATTATTTAATATTCATCCTTCAGTTATTCTTAGAATGTAATTTTAAATAATGGAAGGATAATGTTATCAAGGGAACAAATGGGTTGACGTGTAGGTCAAATGATAAATCTTATATACTTGAAGTATACTTGCTACAAAAACTGAAATCTCCATACTTAATTTAATTACGTAATTTTAGTAAACCAAAACATGTGTATGCATTGTGTTTTCTCTATGCTTCTTGTTTTGGGTTTTTGGGTTGACTAGTGTTGACCAGTTAGGATGTCTACCAAAGGCTTGGGAGTTATGCAAATGTGATGGCATGTTGATATTTATTGATTCGATCTTTATAAACCCAACCATGGTAATGTGATGGCATGCTCTATGAGATGTTTGTATTCACTGATTGTTATTGCTCATGAGTAGAGCTGAGTTATATGTATCTGAGACACTTAACCATTTTTGAGTCATCAATTAGCTATCCTTGGATTACTTCCCTGTCGCCATGATGGGACTGAAATGTTGATTTATTTCTTGAAGATGTCATGTTGTGACATGTTTTGACTCAACCATTTTGGAGTCTTCGATCAGTATGATTTTGAGATATATTTTGGTTATTGAGAACCAATGGATACTTTTGATTATCAGTGATACCTTCAGTTGCCAATAGAGAACTGTTGTGGTCATGATTATCTATGGATGCTTTTAATGTGCTCATGGAGATTTGATGCTCTTTTTATGAATTATCTTTGTTATTTTTCCAGTCGCTTGTATAGGACTGTGGTAATTTTGGTGATTTATGATTCCATGAGCTTAGGGTAGGTTATCTACTTATGGTCTTGGGAAGTGGCTTGCAATGGGGGTCGGGGCCCTAAGTGGCTACCAGGGTAACTCATTGTAAGTTATTTTAATAAGTGATAACATTTACACTAAATGGGGATTAAATGAACCTAATAAGATAATTGTTTTGTTCTTGCCCATGCCTTGAGTTCTAGTACAAACTAGGATGGGAGTAGAGAGAACGCTTGGTTGCAACCTTGCATTCCATAGTATGCCTCGTCAGTATGAGAGGATACTAGTGACCTCATAAGGATTACTAGGGACCCATGGAGTCCTAAGCTAACTGTCAGGGTAACTTCTACATGATATATGTGATGACACTTGCTCGCGTATAGTGTAGGTTTCCTACATGTCATTGTGTGCCTCTGGGATTAGATGTCAGTTTTTTGATTGGAACCTTTGAGTTAGTATACTTTTAGGATTCTTGGACTTAGAGAGTACTTTTATGCTATGTGGTTTTGATAACCTGTTTGGGACTTGAGATTATCTCCTTAGCATGGTGGGAGTGGACCATTTAGGTTCCGCGTGGTTGGGTGGTAGTGCTTTTTCACTATTATCATTTGAGATCCTTCTGAGACACCGTGGCTGATGCATTCTTTGTTGGCATCTATCTTCATGGATTATGATGGTGGACATGTATCCTTACATTGATGATTTGCATATTTTAGATGATGTTATCTTATGCTTTACTTTGTGTGTTATATATATTTCTACATATGATGTAGGATATTTTAGGAGTGACATTCCTACTATGATAATACCGATGATCTCTTTGATGACTTGGGATGTTATGCATAGAGGGATGGCTAGGATCCATGATGGTCTAATGGTGCTATTTACGATTGGGAGGAACCATGCACTTAGTTAATTATGTTTGATGATTTATGGTTATGATGATGTATTATGTATGGTTTTATGGTTTCATTTATGTTATTGCATCATGGATTAGAGTTAGTATGATGATGTAGTTTATTTACATGAATGTATAATCTTTTAAGCCTTTCATACCCTGTGACATGTACAATGGATGATTGAGCAATCAAAAATGTAATTTAAGAATGTTGGACTTTTCATTATTAATTCATGTGGATGTAGTATTAGATGGATTCATTAATAGTTAATTAGATGTGATTCAACATTAAGGGGTCCTTGAAGAATGTAACCTGTTATGTTATGTTATGTTTACTTTCATTTGGATTTTTGCTATTACTTCCGTTATCATGTGAATGATGTAGATAGATTTACTTTCATGTTTTTAAAAAAAATGCTACCAAACTTAGTGAAACTTTAGGTTAATTCTTTGGATCTCTTGGCGGGGCATTACAGGTTTTTTCCCTAAATCAAATAAAGTGAAGACTGAGAAATTGCCTTCTCTTTTTGTATATCTCTTAACTTACATGATAACTTATAATCTATTGTTTATAAAACTATTTATTTTTCTTGTAATGTATGACCTTTTGTGTATAAAAGTTGCTAGACTTTTAGGCCGTAGTTAGGGTGTCATATTTTCAACACAACTTCATCTATCCATTTCAATGTTTTCAATGCATATTTTTACATGTTACATTTTGTTTCAAATAGGTTCGATAAAAAGGGTTTATCATAATGTTTGAACCATATATAGTATTTTTTAGTTACCTTATTTGATATGAGTTTAAGATTTTTGAAAAAAAATTAAATTCATTATGTTAAAATTATTTTTCATTATGCTCGAATATACATAAGAGTTGACTTATCTTCTAGTATAGTGAACAAGACAATATTTATTGAGGTGAAGTTACAAAATTTTTGTATATGTTATGGATGTAGAATTTAGTTGCAAATGTGAGAGTAAATTATATATTTCTAGGAGAAAGCATTTAAAGATGATAAAGATATAGTCTATACACACAAAAGTGAATTTAGTTTTTATACTTTGATAAGAGTCATTTTTCTTTTGATTAAACAAGAAAGAGAAGGGCCTTGAACCCATAGAACAATAATATCTTACAAATTGGTAGCAACAAGCTAGAGAAGAACTAACCACCGAGACTAACCAAACCTTCAAACAAAATTATCAATAATAATAGAGCTTTTAACCATACTATCTAAACTAGAGACCTCAAAAATATGTACATAATTAAAGTACTCCATAATTTACTTAATTTTAAACAATAAGACACATTATTATAATGAGAGTCTAAACATGGAAATATTAGCATAAATCCTTTAACATCAAAAAATCCTAAACATGAAGCAACCCTATAACTAAAGAAACAAAAAAATAGAACCCAACATGTAGTTGAGTTATCTAGATTAGGCCTTCTTGATGGCATCCCTATCTTTGGTCAAATTATTGAGTTCATCCATCCAATCACTGACATTTCCCAAGCCTTGGTCCTCACTTTGAATATCCTTTTTCATCCTTCTATCCTTCTTCTACTTTCTCTTACTTGTAAAGACCAAAAAGGTTGTATTTACCATCATTTCCCACTAAATTATGCATAATATGGACATGATGAGGCCGAACATGATGAGGCCGAACTCAATATTGTTAATCACTTCAATGTACATATTATTTAGAGAAGTAATATTTCTCTATAGGTTGTTTTTATGACTCATTAAGTTATTTTCCATTTTGTTCACTTTAGCATCCACAAGGTTGAGAGTAGTCTTCTCCTTATCTTTATCCTCCTTATTCATGGTTGTATTATCAAGGTTTTTATTTTCTATTACCAAATTCACCTTGATATGAGCCTCCTGCTCTTTCACCTAAGTTTCTTCCATCTCCTCTCTCTTCCTCCTGATCTTCTTCTTCTTCTCCTTCTTCATAATCTTTGTTCTCACAATCACCACTATAAAAAACATTCTTTTCTATTCATATTTTTATACCTGTTAATTGAAAATATTTGATATAAATACTGTATCAATTGCAATACAATATATCATTGGATATGTAAAATGTATATGCAATGGTATGTTGTATCTGACCTTTTCTTTTCAAACTAAAGTGATATGAATTTAGAAGAGTTTCTATAATGAAAACTAAGAGTTTACTATGTATGACTCAAAACTTATAACTTTTAAATGGATATATATCTAGTATGGCACAAGAATTTCCAATGTGGCATCTAATAGCTAGTCATGGACATTATGTTAGTGAGAAATTTATATTTGTTAGTGAGACACTATAAAACATAATATTTGAGATAAGCCAGTGGGTCACACCAAGTGATTTTATTCCAAAAAGGGTTTCCACTTAGGAAAAATAATTGTATTATTTTAATTTATTATTCCTTGATTTATACTTTAAACAGTATAATCATGGTTTAAAAGAACTTTTAAATAAAAGTCATGTATGAACACAAATTAACCCCACCACCCACCCCCACCCTTAAGTGTTAATTCTACTCCTACATATTTAATATAAGTAGTTAAATAAAAAATAATACAACTAAATTGATAAGCACAAAAAATAAGTAGTTTCAAGGATTAAAAATATCAAAATATAAGATAAATTCATAAAATATGTATATACAACAATATCTAAGAAGAAGGCTAAGAAGAAAAAGACTAGATGGCAAGTGTTAGAAAGGAAGGGAAGACCAACTCTCAAAATTCAAATTCTGCATAGGGTAGGATTTCTCTAGAATGTTAGAATTGGGCCCCTAGCTTGCGTCACAGGTCATAGAAGGAGGATGGTTAGGGATCTTCTGGCATAGGAGAACAGATGGAGAAAGATGATGGGGACCCCAATGCACCACCCAAGGTGTCATACAAGATTCCATTAGGTCCCAAGGTGGGTCTACCAAGCTCTGCTAAATGGTTGTCATATTTTGGGGTCAAGCCTATAGGTAAGTCCTCTTTCCCACCTATTAAGATTCTCCTTGAGCCAGAAAAAGGATCCCATGCCATTGCTATTCTAGACGAGCTCATGGATCATAGTATTGCGTCAATGGCTTCAACTTTGGTTGGTAAATTCTTAGGGTTGAGGCCAAATATACATATTGTGAGATCTTTTATTAAGAAGAAATGGGCCCTCAAAGGTCAAGTCTCTATCATGGCCATGGCTAATGGTTTTTTGTCTTTTGATTTTTCTTGTATGGAATACCTCTCAAACATTCTAAGTGACAAGTTGTGTGCTATAGGTTGCTCCACTTTGGTTCTCTAGAAGTGGTCTTCTAAGTTGAATTTGAATGACTCTTTCTTTATGCAAGCCCCTATTTGGGTAAGGCTTCTAGAGCTCCCCTTAGAATTCTAGAATGAAGAAGTTTTTGTGGGGGTAGCCAGCTCCTTCGGGGAGCTCCTCTCAATAGATCTGACTATAGCCTCAAAAAGATGTCTTACCTATGCTTGTATCTGCATTTCTTTTCTTTGCTTCTTTCAAGGGACTCTTCACTTTCACTGAAAGATTAAGAGGACATTTTTTCTTCAATCCCCAATCTAATACAGGAACATCATAATTCTATATTGAAGGCTATTCCCACTTCACATGAAATTTATCAAGCTCTTCTATCTCTTCCTACTGATAAAGCTCTAGGGCTGGATGGATTCTTGACATTCATTTTTTAGAATTATTGGGAGGTGGTCAAAGGGGATGTGGTGAAGCTAGTGCAATAATTTTTTGGGGCCAAGGACCTTTTGAAGGAACTTAATGCTATATTTTTGTTGTTAATTTTGAAAACCCTGGGGGTTGATTCAATGGATAAGTTCAAACCCATTAGCCTTTGTAATTCTTTCTATAAAATCATCTTGAAATTTTTGACTACCAAGATTCTTAATCTTCTCCATTTGATTATTTCTCCATAGCAAACTAGCTTTGTCCCAAGGAGATAGATCCTAGACTCAATAATGATGGATCATGAGGTGATTCACTCTTTGGAATCTGGGAAGAGGAAAGGCTTTCTACTCAAGCTAGACCTATCAAAAGCCTATGACAGGGTGGATTGGGACTTCTTGAAGGCTATTCTCTAGGCTTTTGGATTTGATGCCTAGGTTTTTAAACTAATTCTTTAACTTGTCTCCACCCCTTCTCTGGCCATTTTAGTCAATTTTTCTCCCTCAAATTTATTTCTCCCTTTGAGAGGGCTTATACAGGGTGATCCCTTATCCCATGTTCTATTCATTATCATAATTGAGTGTATTGGGAGGTTAATCCTAAAGAAAATATAGGATCAGAGTCTACATGGTCTTAAGCCATCATCTGGACATATTACATCGACCCATCAACAATTTGTGGATGATAGTATTCTAGGTGGGGAAGCCACAATTCAAGAGGCTAAGGTGTTAAAATGCTTGTTGAATACCTATATGAGGGATTCAGGACAAGCTATAAACTAGGAAAAAAACTCAGTCTTCTTTTTAAACACCCTGATTGAACGACAAAGAAAAATATCTTGAATCCTAGGATGTGGTGTGGGGACTCTTCTAGCTTGTTGTCTTGGAATGCCATTGGGGTCAAAACTATCAAAATCTTTATAGAATGGTATTATTGATAGAATCAACAAGAAACTGGTAGGATAGAAAGGAGCTATGCTCAATCAAGTAGACAAATGTACCTTGGTAAAATCAACTCTTCAAAACCTCCCAACGTATGCTCTTAGCCTTTTTGGGATCCCATTTAAACATGCTGATAGAAGGAAGAAAATCTAGAGGGACCTTTTATGGATAGGGGTTGAAGAGAACAAGAGATATCATTTATAGCATGGGGCAATGTTTTCCTTCCTAAATGATATGATGGTTTAGGTATTAGAATAACTAAACACCTCAATAATGCTCTATTAGTGAAGAAGATATGCCACATTTCTCAAAGTTTTGGAGAATGGTGGGATATCATGGTAGAGAAGTATTTGAGAAGGCAGTCACTCAGCTTAATATTTAGCGAAGCTAATCTTCCACATGGATCCTTTATCTAGAATAGGATCCTTAAGGCCTTTATCTAGAATAGGATCCTTAAGGCAAAATTTTGGCCAAATCAAAGTGTGAGGCCTTGCCCTGACCCATCATAGCATAGTGATACATTATTATTTTGATACTCATGACTCAATATGTCGAGACACTATCAGATACTTTGAACATATTATATTACTTCATGTTGTGTGGAGTTTTACTTTCAGATATTTGGTTTTGTCATTTAATGCTTCATGAACATCTGTATTGAAGTAAGTGAATGCAAAATTAACACTTTGATTATGAAATTTTAATAATTAAGAATATGAGTAGGATGAGAGAAACCCTAATTGATTGAAAGATGTATGTTTTAATTTATGTGATTCCCTAATACGTATATACATATGTGCATGTAATTTTATGGGGCTATTGATGTGTGCAATGAGTGTGCAGGATATTTTAGCCAAGAATCCTGATGGAGGAAAGGAACTAATCCCTATGTGCCATTTGTGGAAACCTTGTTTGTATCTTAATTGTATTGTGAGATACATGAATGTATCATTCTGTAATTTAGTAAATGTTAACATTTTGTAATAGCATTTTTTTAATAGTGTCGCTTGACACTTGTAAATTGTTATGCATTTCAGCATGCTAGTTAGGGTTAACTATGTAGCCTATGGACCTAAGTCAGACTAAGTTAGTTCCCTTTTTGCTAATCAATTTTTAATCAAAATTATTTACCCCTAATCTGGATTAGTTCTTAATCTGCATTTTGGAGTTGTTAGATAGTCCTAAAAATTCCTAGCATTTGTTTGGTCCCTAATAAATCCCTAAGACCTTAAATCATGAAATCTTAATACCCAAGGGGTATGGGTATGGGTTGGGGGAATTTTCCACCCCCCTAGCCCCTTTTGTTGACTTTTGAGGTCACTCAAAAAGTCCATTTTTGCTTTAGTGCGAAAATAGAATGATTTCACCATGGGTTGAATGACCCTAACCCCACCTTGAGGTTAGCCTTAGGTTTAGTTGAGTTAGAAACCTCTAGATTTTTAGGCAAGTGGGGGAAGTTATTGTCCTTTTTACGTGGTTGAGTTTGGACCTTATTTAGAGGCTTTTTTGAGTAGTTTTGGTTGTTACCCAATCTCTAGTTTTAGAGTGAAGTTTTGGAAGATTGAAGGCAAGGAAGGAAAAGCTCTTCTCAACTTGTTCATTTTACCATAACCCTTTGTGAAGGTAGGAGTTCTTCATCTCCTTTGTTCATGTAGTTCATGTTGTTTCATGCTTGGTTCATACTTATGTTATTGTGTTGTTCATTGGTATGCTTGTATGTATGTTGGATATGCTTGGGAAGGATTGAAAACATGTTTTCTTGGATGTTTTTCCTTCATTTTTTGCTTGAATTTTGAAGTTTTCTTGTATGGGTGTTTTGACATTACTCAGCCTTGGATAGGGCAGAAGTGACCAATTTTGGGAAAGGTATTCAGTTGGACTCCAACAGTGTAGAGTCTCTTCTCAGGATGAGAAGAGGGAGAGAGGGTAGGGTGTTATGGGCCCCTACCTATTAGCACAAACCATGTATGAGTTTTGGCATGTAGGAATGGAAGAATGGAAGTTCTTGAGTTATAGCCCTGATTGGGCACCTATTTTGGTGTTGTGTCTGACATCTCCTATAGAAAAAATCCATCTTCTCCCTACTTTTGTATCTGTTGTGAAAACTCGGTATGGAAATGAATGTCAGATTTTGTTTCCTTGTTATGTTTGTTTGTCACCTGGTTAGTTTTCATTCCCTCCATGACCTCAATGATGTATTATAGAAAATGAAATGGGTCCCTTGTTAAGGGCCAGGAAGGATATTTAATTTGATTGTTGAAATTTTAGGATTGAAATCCTGTGTAAATTGTATTTAAAACCTTTGTTGTAATGGAAATGACTCTGGGTTTTCTTCGTGGTTCTTTCCCGGTAGAGCCTTTGAATTAGGTGGTCGATAAAATAATGAATGAATAATATCCTTGCAATTATGGTTTTCATGCTTTCAGTTATATGTATGTGTATAAAAAAAAAAGACATAAAATGATGATGTTCAATTATGCAAAATTCACTTTTCAAATATGTTAAGACAAAAATTATGTTATGTTGGGAACGCGATTAGGCTTGATGCTTATTAGGAGAAAATTTGCTCTTGCTTTATTATGATAGCAAACCATTAAATTCTATGTCTTAAGACCATTAAAAGAAAATATATCCCCCTTGTTATAAACATTTAAAAAAAAGAAGAAAAGTAGCTGCTTGTAAATTCACACTTAGCATAAATAAGGACTTGAAAGAAAAAAAAATTACCCTTACACCCCCCCCCAGGAGCAAAATACTCTTTGGATTTTGCATGTAGAAATATTTTAATCCCTTGGTGTAATAGGGAATATTCCTCAAGGATACCCTTTAAAAATCATTTGTTTTAAAATAAAACCCAACAACTAAATACACAAAAATTAAATAAATATTATTTCTATAAATTCAAAATATCCTAGAAATCCCACCTAATGAACTTTATCACTTAATGAGCCACCCTTTCCCATGTCCCTTGGTACATGATAAAAAATTTCTTTTAGCTCTGCTATGCTGTCAATTCCTTGTCACCAAGTTTGACTTCGAGGGAGAGGAGATTTATGGAAATTTAGGAAAGTATAGAGTCTTTTCTTTCACCAAGTCTTGGCCACCTTGATTTGACAACCCTTCTCTCCCCTCCTTGGTTGGCACCCAAGCCTTGGGGTGGATCCATGCATGGAGTAGCGTCTCACCTCCTCCAACTAAAACAAGCGCATGGGGGGGAAACAATATTTTTTAATGTTTTGTTAAAAAAGCTTTAGAGGTATGGCATGCACCATTAATAGTATGGGAGTTAAGTTTGTTCTTTTTAATTATTCCTCTCCCTTTTGTCTTAGCCTATGTCCTTTTCCATTGGGCTGTGTGGTAGTTGTCTTGGGTGGTGCCCATGCTTGGGAGTGCAGTTTGTGACATGTGTCACATGGTGAGGGGTTGTCTAGGGTAGTATAGGGTAGGTAGTTTTAGTTTAGATTAGTATTATGTTAACTTTAAACTTAATTTATTTATATTTAAGTTAGTTTACATTTAAGTAATGTTAGTTTTATTAATGGTACCATTGTTAATTTTGTTTTGGTAAGTTATTTTATTAAATTAGTTTAATTTAAAAGTAGTTAGTTATTTAAAATAACTTTTAATTTAGTGTTGTTTACTTTATCATTTTTATAATTCTATTTTAAATTTAAATATTTTGTAAATATTGATAAAAGAAGTTAATGGTTACATTGCAAATATAAACTATCTTAGTAAATTTTAGTTTAGATTCTATTTAATTCAATTTTATCTATATTATTATTATTTTCCAATCGATCATAAATTCAATTATATTTAGTTTTAGAATTTAGTTTGATTGTAGTTAGACAATTATTTCATGTTATCATACTAATTAGTTCTTTGATGTCTATGCTATGAAATAATTTAACTTATACTCCACCCGATCGATATTAGAATAATTTTAATACATTGTTGTAATACTAATGTGATAATGAATCAAATGTTGATACCAATTTAATAACGAGAGTCTAATGTTAATGATTCATTCCTTCTCGTGATTATTAAACTTAAGATGAAATGTAGTAAACCTATTTTTTCACTTGAAAATCAAACTCTTAAACCTTAGTGAATCTAATTATTATTACTTTTTTTAAAAAAATGTGTGTTTTTTTTTTCCCTCATATTTTGGGCATGACATTTTGGTATCAGAGCCCATGTTTAAACACTAGGAACCTAAAACCATTATGCTTTTGTACTTAAACTAAACTTTATTTTGTGAAGAATGCCTCCTATTACTCAAAGCAACTGATGAGGCATAGGTCGTAGGGTGAGAGGTGGTAGAGTAGGATAGGAGGATGGACCACCACCACCTCCACCACCACCAAACTCGAACGAGGACATTATAGATGCCCTTCAGACTTTGATTGGTGTAGTTCAGTAGAGGGTACTATCTGTAGTTCAGCTAGGTCAATAGATTCCCATAGTGGAAGCAGAAGGACCTAGCGGAGGCAGACTTGGAGGTAGAGAGAGGACTAGGAGTCCCCCACTGAGGTTGTTAGAGGGATAGGGTGAGAATGAGGGTGATTCAATATACTAGAGAGGATCCCCACTTGAAAGACCTCCTAGGCATATAGGATATGATATTAGGGAGTTGATATGACTCAGACCACCATTATTTATCGGTTCCACTAAGGGGACAATAGCAAAGGCCTGGTTACAGAGTCTACAATGGTGCTTTGGATTACGTCCTTATGGGAGTAATCTAAAGGCACGTCTAGTAGTCCATCAGTTGAGAGGAGACGCTTCCAATTGGTGGCATCAGGAGGAGACTATAAGAGGAGTGAGGATGGATACCCTCACATGGGAGTCATTCTTAGAGAGATTTTGAGAGAGGTACCTATCAAAGTACTTTAGATAGAAGTAGATAGATCATTCTCTATATTAGAGGGGTCTTTCAGTTGCTCAGTATGAGAGTAGATTTCTCGAGCTCCTTCCTTATGTTGAATACATGAAGGATGAGAAACTATGGGTGCATCGCTTCATCGTGGGTTTGAATTTCTCACTTCAGGGTTTAGTTCATATGGCTTTCCCTACCACCTTTAGATAGGTAGTGGAGATAGCACTAGTTGCTAAGGATACTTGAGGTAGGCAGGAGTCACAGGATCAGTCTCAGAACCAAAACTCTACCCAATAGAAACCCCCATGGAAAGGGAATCAGAACTATACAGTAGGGTCCTCTAAGGGCCAATAGACTTAGCATTAGAAACCATAGCAATAGCAGCAAAAAACTTCATTGGGTTATTAGGGCTCCAAGCCCAAGTAGTGGCAGTCAAATGGTCCCAGATAGGATCAGAAGGTATAGGCCCCACAGTCACAGTCAGTGAAGACTCAACAATCTTCCAGGGGTGGATACAGTGGATCTAGTAGGTTAGGAGGCCCACAACAGTCTAGATCATAGGGTGCATGATCTTATACCCAAGGACCATACTACACTTGTGGTGGCATGGGTCATATAGCTAGAGAGTGTCCGCAGGGACAGGCATCCAGTGGTCATTGAGGGGCTTTTTCAGAGCTGATAGTTGGTGACATGGGCAGATCCCAAAGAGTCTTTGCAATAGTTAACAACCACTAGGCTAAGCATTATGCCACAATTATCAAGGCTACAAGCATTATTTAGGGTCGTATGGTTGTAGTTTTATTTTATTCTAGAGCTATTAACTCTTTTATATCTCCATCTGTAGTGGAGTATTGTGGGCTAGTGGTACTTAGATAGGATGTCAATTGGGAAGTAGAGTTAGCCTCAGGAGCTAGAGTGTGTGTTAGCTCCATGGTGTATAATTGTGAGATACAGATTGGAGACATGTCCACGATGTCTGATCTATGCATTACCCCTCTAGGTTCTTATGATGTTGTTCTTGGCATGGATTGGCTTTATGCCCATAGTGCCAAGATGGATTATCAACAGAAGAAGGTGGAATGTGTGGATGAAGATGGTATCTCTAGGGAGATCTTCAGAATGAAGAGACCTATATCCTTTCGTATTATTTCTACTATGTAGCTGAGAGGGTGCATGTGAAAGGGTTATTAGTTGCTCGCTATCACCATTAGTGATAGAGAGGAAGATTCAAAGGGGGAGCCATCCCTTAATAATATTCCAACCTTGCAGGAGTTTGTAGATGTGTTTCCTTCAGAGCTCCCTGGTATTCCTCCACCTAGAGGAGTGGATTTTCATATAGATCTTGTGCTAGGAGCCAAGCCAATTTTGAGAGCACTGCACAGGATGACCACTCATGAGCTTAGTGAACTAAAAACTCAGTTGAAGAAACTCTTAGAGAAGGGCCATATTCAACCTAGTGTGTCACCTTGGGGTGCACCGGTGATCTTTGTAAAGAAGAGGGATGGGTCACTTAGGTTGTGTATTGATTATCGACAATTGAACAAAGTGACCATCAAGAACCAATATCCTCTTCCCATAATTGATGATCTCTTTAACTAGTTACAGGGTGCCCGAGTATTTTCAAAGATTGATCTGAAGTTAGGTTATCATCAGTTAAGGATTTTGGATAATGATATCCCTAAAACTGCTTTTCATACAAGGTATGGTCACTATGAGTTCACCATGGTACCATTTGGCCTCACAAATGCTCTGGTTGTATTCATGAGCCTCGTGAATGGAGAATTTCATACTATTTTGGATAAGTTTGTGGTTGTTTTCCTTGATGACATTTTGATTTATTCTCATGATGAGAAAGAGCATGAAGAGTACCTAAGATAGGTATTTCAAAAGTTGAGAGAGAATCAGTTGTTTGGCAGCTTGTCGAAGTGTGCATTCTTCAGACCTAAGATACATTATTTGGGTCATGTCATATCAGAAAATGGTGTCTTAGTAGACCCATCAAAGATTAGAGCCATCATGGATTGGCCAGCCCCCACTAGTGTCACTGATATGAGGAGCTTTATGTGTCTAGTAGGATATTGCCGATGTTTCATTTTAGGATTCTCTAGATTGGCACACCCTATCACATCTCTTCAAAAAAAGGGGAAGAAGTATGAGTGGATAGATAAGTGTGATAAAGCTTTTCAAGAGCTCAAGAGAGCCCTCACAAGTGCACTGATTCTTGCAGTACTAGATCCTTCTATGGATTTTGTGGTGTGCACCAATGCATCTTTGGATGGTATAGGGGCATTCCTTATGCAGGATGGATGACCTATTTTCTTTGAGTTTAGGAAGTTAAAGACTCATGAACTCAATTATTCTACTCATGACCTAGATCTTGCGATAGTGGTTCATGCTTTAGTGAGATGGTGACACTTCCTTCTAGGTCATAGATTTGAGCTTCATTCTGACCACCAGAGCTTGCAGTACATATTTTCTCAGCCAAACATTAATGCTAGGCAAAGAAGGTGGATGGAGTTTCTTTGTGAGTACAATTTTGATGCTCATTACATAAAGGAAAAGGAGAATGTGGTTGCAGATGCCTTCAGTAGAAATTGCCATGAGCTTTCATCTATGACTACTTGCACTAACTTGAGAGAGTAGATCTTGCAGCACTTACCCACAGATGAGCCTTATATAGAAGTGAGTTAGATAGTGCATTCTTAGAGACCCCTGGAAGGGAAGTATTCAAAGTATTCCTTAGAGTTTGATGGACTTTTGCATCATAGAGTATGTATGTATGTACCTTCCATTGGAGGTTTGTGCAAGCTCATTGTACTTGAGGCTCACAAAGCACCTTATGCAGTGCACCTCGATGTTAAGAAGTTACATGCAGATCTGAGACAGTTATATCACTAGCTAGGTATGAGAGTGCAGATTGCTGACATAGTCACATGATGCCTTGAGTGTCAGAGGGTGAAGGCAGAGCACCACCATCCCAGTGGGCTTCTTTAGTCTCATGAGATTGCAGTGTGGAAGTGGGATGCTTTATCTATGGATTTTATTGTTGATCTCCCCATGTCATCTCCATGCCATGATGTCATCTTGGTGACAATTAACACATTGACCAAGGTTACCCATTTCTCACTTGTGCATACTACATACACAACATGAGACATAGCTCAGGTTTTCTTATGGGACATTGTCAAACTTCATGGCATTCCCCATAAGATCATCTTTGATAGAGATTCTTTGTTCACTTCATCATTTTGAAGAGAGTTGTAGGTAGCTTTGGGCACTAGGCTCAACTTAAGTATAGCGTACCATCCTCAAGTTGATGGTTAGACTGAGAAAGTTAATCAAGTTTTGGAGGACATGCTACGTATGTACGTGATGGACCATCAAGTTAGATGGGAGGAATACCTATATCTTGTCGAGTTTTCCTATAACAATGGGCACCATTCCTCAATAGGTATGCCACCTTATGAGGCCTTGTATGGAAGACCATGTAGAACACCCTTGAATTGTGATAGGATCAAAGATCAAGTATCTATTGGTCCTCAATTAGTAAAGGAGATGGAGCAATAAGTGACTCTGATTAGATAGCGCCCAAGAGACGCACAGGATAGGCAGAAGAAGTATTCTAATACGAAGAGGATAGACCAAGAGTATCAGGTTGGGGATAGAGTTTTCTTGAGGGTGTGACCACACAAGAGTCTGATTTGATTCAGAAAGGGCTCTAAGTTGGCACCCCAGTTCATTGGATTGTTCGAGATCCTAGAGAGGATAGGACCTGTCATGTACCATTTAGCTTTGCCACATACCCTATCACATATCCACGATGTGTTTCACATTTCAATACTTAGAGGATACATTTATGTTGAGTCTTATATTATAAATTGGGATGCTTTGCAGGTGGATTCAAATGGGCAGCTAGCACTAGAGCCTATCTGTATTATTGCCCAATGGACCTTAGCACTTCGAGGCCAAGAGCTAGACTAGGTTAGGGTCCAATGGGATTGTTATGATGAGGTCATGACTTCATGGAAGGATGCAACATGGATGCAATCTTAGTACCCTTATCTTTTTGATGAACTCCAGGAGGAAGTTCACACCTAATGGAGGAGGATGTGAGGCCTCGCCCTAACCCATCGTAGCATAGTGATACATTATTATTTTAATACTCGTGACTCAATATGTCAAAACACTATCAGATACTTTGAACATATTATATTACTTCATGTTGTGTGGAGATTTACTTTCAAATATTTGGTTTCGTCATTTGACGCTTCATGAACATGTGTATTGAAGTAAGTGAATGCAAAATTAACACTTTGATTATGAAATTTTAATGATTAAGAATATGAGTAGGATGAGAGAAACCCTAATTGATTGAAAGATGTATTTTTTAATTTATGTGATTCCCTGATACGTATATACATATGTGCATGTGATTTTATGGGGCTACTGATGTGTGTAATGAGTGTGCAGGATATTTTAGTTGAGAAACCCGACAAAAGAATAAAACTGATCCCTATGTGTCATTCGTGGAAACCTTGTTCGTATCTTAATTGTATTGTGTGATGTATGAATGTATCATTCTGTAATTTAGTAAATTTTAATGTTTCGTAATAGTATTTTTTTAATAGTATTACTTGACACTCGTAAATTGTTATGCATTTCAACATGCTAGTTAGGGTTAACTATGTAACCTATGGACCTAAGTCGGATCCTTTTTGCTAATCAATTTTTAATCAAAATTATTTACCCCTAATCCAGATTAGTGCTTAATCTACATTTTGGAGTTGTTAGATAGTCCTAAAAATTCCTAGCATTTATTTGGTCCCTAATAAATCCCTAAGGCCTTAAATCATGAAATCTTAATACCCAAGGGGTATAGGTATGGGTTGGGGGCATTTTCCACCCCCCTAGCCCCTTTTGTTGACTTTTGAGGTCACTCAAAAAGTCCATTTTTTTTTTAGTGCGAAAATAAAATGATTTCACCATGGGTTGAATGACCTTAACCCCACCTTGAGGTTAGCCTTAGGTTTAGTTGAGTTAGAAATATCTATTTTTTTAGGCAAGTGGGGGAAGTTATTTCCCTTTTTAGGTGGTTGAGTTTGGACCTTCTTTAGAGGCTTTTTTGAGTAGTTTTGGTTGTTACCCAATCTCTAGTTTTAGAGTGAAGTTTTCGAAGATTGAAGGCAAGGAAGGAAAAGCTCTTCTCAACTTGTTCATTTTACCATAACCCTTTGTAAAGGTAGGATTTCTTCATCTCCTTTTTTCATGTTGTTCATGTTGCTCATGTTGTTTCATGCTTGGTTCATGCTCATGTTATTGTGTTGTTCATTGGTATGCTTGTATGTATGTTGGGTATACTTGGGAAGGATTGGAAACATCTTTTCTCAGATGCTTTTCCTTCATGTTTTTCTTAGATTTTGAAGTTTTCTTGTATGGGTGTTGTGGCATTACTCACCCTTAGATAGGGTAGAAATGGCCAATTTCAGGAAATGTATTCAGTTGGACTCCAATAGTGTAGAGTCTCTTCTTAGGACAAGAAGAGGGAGAGAGGGTAGGGTGTTATTGGCCCCTACCTGTCAGCACAAACCCTGTATGAGTTTTGGCATGTAGGAATGGTAGAATGGAAGTTCTTGAGTTATAGCCCCGATCGGGCACCTATTTTGGTGTTGTGTCTAACATCTCCTGTTGGAAAAATCCACCTTTTCCCTAGTTTTGTATTTGTTGTGGAAACCCGATATGGAAATGAATGTTAGATTTTGTTTCCTTGTTATATTTATTTGTCACTTATTCAGTTTTCATTCCCTCCATGACCTCAGCAATGTATTACAAAAAATGAAATGGGTCCCTTATTAAGGGCCATGAAGGAAATTTAATTTGATTGTTGAAATTTCAGGATTGAAATCCTGTGTAAATTTTATTTAAAACCTTTGTTGTAATGGCAATGATGCTGAGTTTTCTTCCTGGTTCTTTCTCGACGGAGCCTTTGAACCAGGGGGTTAGTAAAATAATGAATGAGTAATATCATTGCATTTATGGTTTTCATACTTTGAGTTATATGTATGTGTATCAAAAAAAAATGAGAAAAATGATGATGTTCAATTAGGCAAAATTCACTTTTCAAATATGTTAAGACAAAAATTATGTTATGTTGGGAATGTGATTAGGCTTGATGCTTATTAGGAGAAAATTTTCTCTTGCTTTATTATGATAGCAAACCATTAAATTCTATGTCTTAAGAAAATTAAAAGAAAAAATATCCCCCTTGTTATTAAAAAAAATAAGTCCCTTGTAAATTCACACTTAGCATAAATAAGGACTTGAAAAAGAAATTACCCTCCCCCAAGAGCAAAATACTCTCTAGATTTTGCATGTACAAAGACTTTAATCCCTTGGTGCAATAGTGAATATCCCTCAAGGATGCCCTTTAAAAATCATTTGTTTTAAAATAAAACCCAACAAAAAAATACAACAAAATTAAATAAATTATATTTCTATAAATTCAAAATATCCTAGAAATTCCACCTAATAAACTTTATCACTTAATGAGCTACCCTTTCCCATGTCCCTTGGCGCATCATAAAAAAATTCTTTTAGCTCTGCCATGCTGTCAATTTCCTGTCACCAAGTTTGACTTGGAGGGAGAGGAGATTTATGGCAGTTTAGGAAAGTACAAAGTCTTTTCTATCACCAAGTCTTGGCCACCTTGATTTGACAACCCTTCTCTTCCCTCCTTGGTTGGCGCCCAAGTCTTTGGGTGGGTCCACGCATGGAGCAGCGTGCCACCTCCTCCAA
The DNA here is from genome assembly GCA_028749045.1 of Cupressus sempervirens. Lineage (NCBI taxonomy): Eukaryota > Viridiplantae > Streptophyta > Pinopsida > Cupressales > Cupressaceae > Cupressus > Cupressus sempervirens. Next base: position 370,954,801 of record CM053789.1, on the reverse strand, counting down.
CTAGAACAAGCACATGGTGGGAAATAGTATTTTTAATGTTTTGTTAAAAAGCTTTAGAGGTATGCCAGGCACCATAAATTGTATGGGAGTTAAGTTTGTTCTTTTTAATTATTCCTCTCCCTTGTGTCTTAACCTGCATCCTTTTCCATTGGGTTGTGTCAGAGTTGTCTTGGGTGGTGTATTTTCTTGGGAGTGTAGTTTGTGACATGTGTCACATGGTGAGGGGTTGTCTAGGGTAGGTAGATTTAGTTTAGATTAGTATTATGTTAACTTCAAACTTAATTTAGTTAGATTTAAGTTAGTTTAGATTTATGTAATGTCAGTTTTATTAATGGTATCATTGTTAATTTTGTTTTGGTAAGTTGTTTTATTAAATTAGTTTAATTTAAAAGTAGTTAGTTATTTAAAATAACTTTTAATTTAGTGTTGTTTACTTTATCATTTTTATAATTGTATTTTAAATTTAAATATTTTATAAACATTGATAAAAGAAGTTAATGGCTACATTGCAAATATAAATTATCTTAGTAAATTTTAATTTAGATTCTAGTTAATTCAATTTTAGCTATATTATTATTATCATTATTATTTATTTCCAATAGATCATAAATTGAGTTATATTTAGTTTTAGAATTGAGTTTGATTGTAGTTAGACAATTATTTCATGTTATCATACTAATTAGTTCTTTGATGTCTATGCTATGAAACAATTGAACTTATACTCCACCTGATCGATATTAAAATAATTTTAATACATTGTTGTAATACTATTGTAATAACGAATCAAATATTGATACCAATTTAATAGTGAGAGTCTAACATTAACAATTTATTCGTTCTCATGATTATTAAACTTAAGATGAAATGTAGGAAACCTATTTTTTTACTTGCAAATCAAACTCTTAAACCTTAGTGAATCTAATTATTATTACTTTAAAAAAAAATTGTGTATTTTTTTTCGCCCTCGTATTTCGGGCATGACATAAAGGAAAAATGGAAAGTAGGCAATGGTGAAAGTATATTATTCTAGTAGAATAATTGGTTAAGCCAAGGGCCCCTCATATATTACCCTAAATATGAGAGATGGGCTGATTTATGTATAAGAAGATTTTGTCTAAAAGTTAGTGACTACAGAGTTGATCAGGGATGGAAATGCCTGTCTCTAGTTTCCCAAGATCTTGAACCACTGATAACTATCCTAAATACCATGATCTTTAATAATAAGAGGGATGAAATTATATGGGGAGACAATTCCAATGGGTTCTATTTCTCATTCTGGAATAGGATGGAGAAACCCATCTAGGAAAAGGCTTGGATGACTGGCCTCACTCCGAAAATCAACATATTCTTGTAGCTTCTTCTTCAAGAAAAAATTCTTACTTTGGATAAATTGACTAAGAGGGGTCATATTATCCCAAATAGGTGTAGCCTTTGTAAGCATTATTTGGAGAAAATTAACCACATTTTATTCATTTCCCCTACTCCTCAGAGGTATGGGATCTTATGACCAGAAGCTATGGAGTCAGTTGGTGTAAACCGGCCAACATCTAGGATTTCTTTGGACAATGGAATTATATGCATAAAAGAATGAAGACACAAATGATATGCTCCTAGTCTCTTCCACATTTCTATTGGGAAATATGGAAAGAGAGAAATAATCGTATCTTCACAGATAGGGAAGCCCCTACTTTTTTTATTGTAGATAAAATTGATAGCACTATGAAGGAGAATTTTGCTATTAGAAAGGGGGGAGACATTGAAGAAGGAGGAAACAACATAGAAAAGAAAAAGGACAAGGAGAGGAAAAGACAAGAAGCTAAGTGGCTTTTTCCCCCAGAAGAATGCCATAAAGCTAATTTTGATGAGGTAGCCAAAGGGAATCTAGGCCCCATGGGTTGTGGAGGAATAATAAGAAATGGTCATGGGATGGGAGTTGCAGCTTTTTCTTATCCCCTAGGGACTTGGACAAATCACTTTATAGAGGCCAGTATGGCTCATCATATTGTCAAATTGGCTCTGGCTACCAGAATTGAGAACCTTTGGTTGGAGGGAGACTCTTTAAATATAATAAATTATTTTAAAAGGTTTCTCTCAACCCTCCTGGACCATCACAAATGTGGTGGAGGAGATTCAATTAGACTTGGGAAAATTTAAAAGGGTCCACATCAGCCATGTGTATAGAGAGGCCAACTCAGCCGCCGACTGGTTTGTGAACAAAGCGGTGTTCAAAAACACAATGACAATGTGGCACACCATGACATCTTTTTGGTGACCATGAAAGATATTATAATGCTGGAATGTATCCAAGGAAGTACGAAGGCAATCTAATATTATTTATGGAAAGATATGTAAGATTGCAAGTAAGACAAGATGTTAATGAAACTCATGGGAAGGTAATAACTCTCCATCATTTCGTGTACTTGTGGCACATTTTATGGGTTGCTTTTCCATTCTCCACAAAAGGTTAAAAAGATTTAGGGATACAAAAATCTTAGGAAGTTGAAGTCTATGAGAACTAGTGTAGGATTTTTGAACAAGAGACCAAGATGGTTGGGGAGAGGAGTAGGAAGGGGCCAATTGGGGAGGCAAAAAAATGGAGTAAAAGAATGAAGGTCTAGAAAAAATTGGAGAAGGGTGGTTTAGCGAGGTACATTGAAAAACTTCATGGTTCTGATAAGGAGATCACCAAGCTCATGGTGAACACCTAGAAGGATGGGCATGCAAAAATTGATGGGGTCTCTCACTAGGTTAATGTGGAAATGATAGCTTGCGTCACAAAGATACCCATGGAGGGGATAAATTTTTATAGGGATAAGAAAATGTCAACTAATGCAGTCAAATATTTTGTGAAGAATGAGGAAGAAAGGAAGAAGTTAGTGAAGGCCAAGACATACTACAAAATGGAGTCAATAAAAAAGTTATGGAGGTATTTTTTAAGGGTAATTATTGAATATATATCTCTAGATTCTATATTCAACAGGGTTAGAAAACACCACTTTGTTCTATTAAACCATTTTAGACATGGCATAAAAAAATTCTTTCCTTTTTATCTATTTACTTCAATGAGTAACAACATTGAGGGTTTCAAGAAGAAACCCAGTGCAAACCCAACCCTTCATGAGGGTTTCATCCTTTTGATCTATGAATATCTCAAGACTTAGACAAGGGGCAAATCTTTAGGCCACTTTGGGGATGATTTAGAGGCTACTGGAAGCTCCAACTATTCTAATTCTAAGGAAGTTCAAATTCTAAGCTTGGAAAATGAGGATAACACCCCCTCGAAAGGAAAGCAGCCTAAGGGAGGGGAGAAAATGTCTCCCTCAGCAAGCATGGTTCCTAGTAGAAAGAGTCCTCAATGCTTAACCCCCAAACACGTGGAACAGAGGAGAAGTATAATGAAGAAGAAGAGTAAATGGAGTTTGAGGAAGAGAAGAAGGGGGAGGATAGTGAGAAGAAGGAGAAGGACATTACTATTCTACTGGGGAACCTCAAGAAGAGGAAGGCTGAGGAGGATTCACTACTAGAAGAGAGAAAAGATTAGACCCCTGAGGTATCGGGTCCCTTCCCTTCTATCTCTTCACCACAGGTGAAGATTAAGGATACCTTGATGGAATTCAGTGGGGAGATGATTTTAAAAGAAAGGAGGAGGTCATGGATAAATTTCAACTCTAAAACAATGAAGATGGGGATTGTCAAGGAGACAATGAACCCTCAAGTTATGGAAGATAAAAAAGGAAAAGTCCACTATAATGAAGTCATAGACCCAACTCTGGTAGCAATCTCAAATAATGCAAGAGAGATAGGGCTCAACCTACTCAATAATGCCAAAAATAGTATGATAGATAACTTTCATTCTATCAAGTGGTTGTTTAATGAGATTGAAGTGCTTAAGGAGAAAAGGGGTTAGGAGGAAGGCCAAATGATGAGCAACGACCAGGGATATGTTGCTAACCAGGAGGATCATCTCTCTAAGGTTGAGAAAAGAGTGCAAAGGATGGAGATATCAAACCAAAATCTAGCTAACAAGGTGATTTCCACTCTGAACACTCTAAATGAGAATATCAATAGTCTGGGTGAATCGTTGAAAAATGCAGGAATTGATGGGGAAAAGGAAGCAAAGGCCAAGGTGGACTTCAAATAGATTGAGGGAGAAAGGAAAGAGACCAAGGGCCTAATGGAATGATCTAACAACTAGAACCAAGAGCATGTAGGCATGGAGATCTAGAGTGCCAATGAAGTAGCAAAAAATTTGCAAGATCTAGACAAGGAGAACTAATAATTAGAGGTCTTATTTTTTGTTTCATCCTTTCCTTACATTAGGTTAACTAGCTTTTGTTTCCTAGCTATGGGCCTGTCTTTTCTTATGGCTTTTTATAGGTAAATGCATAAGGTCTGAACTTTATTTAAAATTATTATGTTAGACATTATGTCAAAACTCTTAGGTTTCAGGATCCCTATAAAACCTATTTTTCTTAATAAAAAACAATATCTAAGAAGAAATTATAGGGAACAAGTTTTTTGACATACTATAATTTTTGAAGCTTAAGATACACAGGAAAATAAATCTTCATGCATCCTAATGTTGCCATAATTGTTTGTCTTCATACTCCAATTTCTAAACCTTAAGATACAAAGAAAAATTAATCCATTTTTTAATGTGTATACTAACATAATATACTTCATACATTTTAATATTTACATAATGTTATCAATCTAATTTAGAAAATTTTTGTTCTTTATTCATTATTGGTACTCCATACCATAAACAAAAAAAATCATTATTTGAACCATAAACATAAATTCACCCATGATTCATCTCTCCTTACATGATGCAAATGGAATGTAGATTCTTGCTGATGAGAAAATAATCTCACTCTTTCATTTTTCAACATATTTTAATGTTGTTTCAATAAAAAAAAATAACTTCTAAACCCTCTTATTTTTTCATTCTCTACAAAGGCCATGTCATGTCAATTTATCACAACATAAACTTTAATAGTTTGAATACTAATACCCAAGTTTTAGCTATACTGCATTATTTTCCTTTGGCGCAAATTTCATATAAATGAACAACATAGTGAAATATAAGTTTTTTATTCAAAATATAGTAAAAGATCAACATATTATAGAATTTATAAGAGGAAGTTAAGCCGAGTCACAAATCTGAGAAGAATAAGAAGACCAAGGACACACAGCTTTCAACACCGCTACCATAAATAATGTAATAGTAATATATGATAGCAAATTAAAGTGCACACTACAATAGGAATAAAAGAAAAAGGTATTTAGGACTATCATTTATCTTACAATTAAAAATATAACTTAATATTAAACTAATAAGCATATATAATATTATTAAAGAATCTATGCATTTGATTGTGTTTAGAGTTTTGCATCAATCTAAACAAAATCAAACCCATTAATTCTTGTAGATAATTATCATGAATTTAGGAAATATTTTCTCATTGATATATCATATTTATTATGTTAATTTAAAATTTATTGAATTTATTTCTTTCTTTCTTCTAGACTTATTTAAAATTTCAAATCATTAAATATGAAATAGACTAAACATTTATCATCACTATATATATAATTTAATTAATGTAAAATATAATTAGTACATTAATTTAGTAATATATCAACACCTCTTGAGAAATAACTCAAAAAAGATAAAGTACAATGAAGGAAAACTATCAAGGATAAAACCTTTTGATATAGTGAAGAGTTAACTTCATACCATATATTCCTAACTTGAATTTGATATTATAACAATGTTTATAAAATAATAATTTAATTTAATGAATTTTTTTAAAAATTTATTTTCAATATAATAATTAAGTTAAATATATAATACTACAATCTAAATTAAAAAAATACAGTGAAGCAATAATAAATCAATATGATGAGCATAATAAGATATTTCTATTTGTTTAATCATTACTTTATCTATGAGTGTAAAGATTAAACAAGTTCAAATAGTTATGTTTTATTTAATACATTGACATGTTAAGAAAAAATAGCTAGCTCATTTTGACTAAATAACCTCTTTTTTTAAAGATAAACAATGTAAGACTTGGTACATCATAAAGTACATAGATACATCCAGATAATCATCTTTTATTCCTAAGTTATATTTTTCACCTTCCTTTGAGGTCATTCGTCATCCTTCCCTTCTTCTTCTTCCTCTAATCAGGGTTTGTATAGAATCTAAGTACTAGATCTTGCAATTATGTTAAGGGTAAAGGTCTACGAAGTCATGAAACATGATTACATAAAGGGAATGGAAACAAAATGTAAAATGATAAAATATATTTCTTAAATAAAAATAAAATATAAATCTTAATCATTAAAAAATACTTCTAATAGAGTGAAGTATTCATTCCTCAGCTAAGAAAACACATCTTAAGCAACATGATTATTAGTTTGTTATAACAAAGGGTATTTTTATTTCTTGGTTACATAAGCATATAATAGTAATAAACCTAAGTTACTCTACTAGCCTAAAATGAGGGAAAAGAGGCACCCCATCATTCTTAATGTCCATCAAGGTCAAACTAGATGATTCCAAACCATCCAAGTTCACCTCAAACTCAATTCCCTGGGCTCAAACACCATCTTGTGTAATGAATCTATCTATCCAATCATGATATATTAGTATGTGAGATGCGGAAAGTGGGTAAAAGCTAAAGACAAACCCTTGAATATTCCCCAAGATAATGAGATGTGAACTATGGTTGAAATTCTAAAAAATCTAAACCATAACTAATTTGGATGGAGTCCCTACATTGAAATTTTGAATTAGTATGTCTAACCTTCTCCTATATTTTTATTAGCTAATTCATCCACTATTTGATTGCTCTCATAATATATATGATTAATTATGATCTTGTCAATGGTTTGACACAGTGAGAGGGCTCTAGATAAAATAGAGTCCATTCTCCAATTAATGAGGAATTTTTTACTTATAGCATATATTATAATTGTAGAATTTCCTTCAATCTCTACATTCTTGAATCCAATAATTTTGAACACTTCTGGTCCTTTAACTAAGGATATTAATTATGCCCAATTATTAGTTTCTATTCCCATCTACCTTTCTAACTTCACTATCTCCATGCCTACTAATTTATGGGTACTACAACCAATGCCCACTCTATTGATCTCATTTTGGTTTTGACAAGGTTGTGACAAAACACTTAAGTTATTACTTAACACAACTCAGTATATGTCAAGTAAGTAGTTTATGCCAAGCAATAAATGTAGGTAGTGCCGAGCACTAGTATGTGTTGAGCAAATGGTATGTGCCAAGTCACTCAAGTGCCAAGAAAATCATATATCCCGAATGATTCATATGCAGAGTAAAATAGTGGATGTCAAGTCATTTAGGATCCTAGTTACAACATTAATGATATGGTGAATGCCAAGCACTAGAGCTTTCAAATGTTGAGTAAACACTTTTTGGAATAGTTTTTTGTAATGGCACAAACTCCTATTAAACCATTTTTTGGCCAACTTAAGGATTGATTTATGATTCTAGAATATATATACAAAGGTATATTGAGAATTCCTATTTAGTACATGTAACCAATCAGAATAATGGATGTATTAAGTGGAAAAATGGATGAATCACAATCCTTGATTCCTAACTAACCCTAGCTCACCTAAGTCTGTTTAAGGAGAGAAAATCATAAAGAGTTTACAATTTGTAAATGAGAAGAGAAGGTTGAATGTTAAATGTAGAGAGAGCATTCATGGTGATTATGGAGTTTATGATAGAGATATGAACTATAGAATCAGTTAGAGAGAAAAGAGAAGAGAAAATAAAGGATAGAAGAGATAAATCTAATGAGGAGGATCAAGTACACATTAGGAAAGAGGAGATTCCATATCTAGCAGAGAGGTGCTCACCAAAGGATCAAGGCTGAAACATTCTAATAGGTGAATCAATGAAAATCTCTTAACTAAGTAGTCTTAATAGGCTTTTGTAAATCCTTTAATAGGGTGATTTTTTTATTGCAAGTTTAAGTCCTCTAACGAGGAAAACTTTTAGCTGGGTGTTGAAATATTTAAACAAAGTAAGATTTAGCAGCCTTTGTAAACCTTTAATAGGGCATACCTTTCATAGGGTAGATCATAGTTTATGATCAAACAATTTTAACCTTCATTGGATACACTTTACAACTACAATAGTGAAGATTTGTTAGTTTCATCCCCACTCTAGTTTTACCTTCTCATTAGAGGGCTTCTATGTAACAAACTTATTGTGTTATGTTTATTTGTTTCATGCTATCGATGAACATGTGTAGTTAGCAATTTTAGTTTACATGATACATTATGAAATGGATGTGTGGTGAATGCTTTATGGTTAAAGTTTGGAAGTACCAATTCAGCCTCCCCCTTCTCAAAGTTTACTTTCCCATTAGTAATTCCAACAATTGGTATCAGAGCCTTGTTCTCTAAAAAGGAAATCTTTGCAGCTTTGAGGAAAGATCTTGAAGATGGAAGTCTATAAGTTGGGAAAAACTATTGAGAACCAAAGGATTGAAATTCATCTTTTCCTACACTAGCTCATGGAAGCAAGAGATGAATTGCATCATTCATTAAAGAGAAGGAAAGAGATAGATATTGAGAAAAATGACACACATTACCAAGAGGAATACACTACTAAATTGTTTGCAAATAGAAACTCAAGTGAGTTTGATGTAGTAGTTGTAGATATGATGGAAAAGAATGGTGCCCTAGCTAAAGAGATCAAAAATCTTAAGATAGAACAAGAAGTCCAATCAGTATTGCTATGTGAGGTGACTAAGAAAAGGAAAGAAACCTAAGGAAGACAAGATCTTGATTGAAGATGGAAAAAGGACACTAACCAACAAACTAGAAGAGAAAACATCAGAGATAACAAGGATTTCTAACATGCAAATGTAAATAATGAATCAAGTCATGATTGCCAATCATGAATTGAATGGAAAGGACATTGAGACCACAATCCTAAAACTACAGAATGAATAACTAGGGAATAAACTGAGAAAGGAAAAGGAATTTGTTAAAAGTTTTTGATGGAGACACAACCCAAGTATAGAATGGACACAACAGGAAAGGGAAAACTTTATTAACTATGAAAATATGCTAATACACTTAGTGCAAAGAAAATAGACTCCAAAACATGTCATATGGGCTTAAAATAGTATAAATCTAGAGATAATTTCTTCTCTTGATACCTTCTCTCAAACTCCACTCTGAACTGCCTTTTACAATGCTCGAAATGTTCTTAAATAGACCCCAAAGGGTTAAGGATTAAGAATACATTCTAGAAAGTGTTAGTTGACATCCACCATCAAAATAGAAGGCTCTAGATGTCACATTAGAAGTCGGCGCAAAATTAGAAGAATCAATAAATGGTAGCCAAACTTTTAGGAGGCATAACTTTTAAATTGTAGCTCTAATTGATGAACCATTTACATTTTTGGAAAGCTCTCAGAGTGCTTTATAGCCCTATTGATCAGCTTTGCATGTACCCCATTTTTAAGGCCCATACAAGGTCATTTTGTGCCTCAAACTTGACTTTGAAGCATTCTTAGGAGGTCTCCAAAAATTGAAAAACTGTGATAACTTTCAAACCATGTGGTCTTTTGACCTGATTGCTTTTTTGGAATGTTCTAAATTGCAATTATAATCATCCGTCCAATTTACACCTTCTAGCTCACCATAATTATGGCTCAATTACATAGTCCTATTTTTCTGGCATTTACACATATCCCAAGGTGCTTAAATACTCTAACCTAGAAAACTAATAGTGGAACTGTGAGAGTTGGAATCTTTATTTGACCCAAATGGGTATCTAGAAATGAAAATACAAGAAACAAAAACAATGTCTAGTTACATTTTTTTGTGTGACATAGGATTTCCCTTATACCTCTGGATACTCCTGCATCAGACACCGAGGGTAGATTGAAAAGTGACCCTGTCACTTTATGGATGGTAGAGGAAAACCCAAATGGGAAACCTCGGCTACTTATATCCAAGTTGAGTCCTCTATTGGTCATCCTTTCCACTTAACCAGGTACTCTTCATACTTCCTATTTTTGGTACTCCTGCTCACATGACTATCCAAAATCTCTTCTATCTCCTCCTTCTTAGAAGTAGGAATTAGACATGGCTCTAGCATCAACTCCTCATCTATACCATCATCATGATACTTTGTTAAGTCTACAATGTTGAAGATAGGAGAAATGTGAATTCCATTTGGCAACTCCACCTCATATGCATTTCCTGAGTCATGTTTCTTCAGAATTTTTTTGGAGCCAAATTTCTTCATTTTTAGCTTGTTGTAAGTACCTACTAGAAATATTTCTTTTCTTAAGTGTACCATGAATAGATCCCCTACTTGGAACTCCTTATATCTTCTCCTCTGATCAGCCCTAGCTTTATAATGTTGATTCATCTTGATAATGTGTGCCTGGACCTCCTCATGTAGGCACTTGATATGTTCAACAAATTCTTTTGCTTCAGCACTTGTCCTCTCCCCTTGCTCCATCTCCCTCAATTCTTGTGCAATCCTTGGGCTACTTCCATATACAATTTGGAATGGTAATCTACAAGTACTCCTATTTATAGAGTTATTGTAAGAAAATTTTGCTTGTGCTAGTATCAAATCCCATCCCTTGGGCTTATCCCCAACTAAACATCTTAGCAAATTGCCCAGACTTCTATTTACCACTTCTATTTGTCTGTCTGTCTGTAGGTGATGTGTAGAGCTAAACTTCAAGTCCCTTCTCAACTTCTTCCACAATGTTCTCCATAAATACCCCACAAATTTAGTATCTCTATCAAAAACTTTACTCCTTGGGAGACCATGTAGTCTCACCACCTATCTAAAAAATAAGTCTACAATATGGATGACATCATGAGTTTTGTGGCATGGAATGAAATGTGCCATTTTGGAGAACCTATCAACCACCAAAAATAGTAATTCATTACCCCTTTGTGTCCTTGGCAATCCAAGAAAAAAATCCATACTTATGTCCTCCCATGGCTTTGAGGGAACAGGCAATGGCTGATATAGTCCAATATTGTGACTAAATCCCTTGGCTACTTGACAAACCAAGCAACTCTATACAAACTTCTTTACATCCTATAAAATTTGAGGAAAAAAATAATGTTCTCTAAGAATAAAAATGGTCTTATCTCGACCAAAATGTCCTACTATCCCTTCACTGTGTTTCTCCTTGATCAAATTTTCCCTCATGGAACTCCTTAGAATGCACAATTGACTACCCTTGAATAGCATACCATCCTGAATAAAATAGTCTAGCCACTTGGTTCTATCTACAACAACAGGTTCTTTACAAGCTTTCCATGCTTCAGCAAAATCAGGATCCTTAGGCTACAAATTTTTGAGTTCATCAAACCCAACTACTTCAACCTACATTATTATAAGCAACAACTGCCTCCTACTCAATGCATCTACAACCCTATTAGCTTTTCCACTTCTATACTTCAACACAAATGTATAGCTCTGCAAGAACTCTACCCACTTCATATGCCTCTAATTCAATTTACCTTGGCTATTTAGGTACTGTAATGCTTGGTGATCAGTATATAAAACAAATTCATTTGGCAATAAATAATGTCTCCATTTCTTTAAGGCCTAAACTATTGCATAAAACTCTTGATCATAAACTTAATACTTCTTTTTTGCAGCATTCAATTTTTCACTAAAATATGCAATAGGCTTACCTTCTTGGCTCAATATAGCCCCAATAGCACTTCCACTAGCATCACAATCCACATGGAACACCTTACTTAAATTAGGAAGTGCCAACATAGGTTGTTCTGTCACCTTCTTCTTCAGCAATTCAAAACTTCTCGCAGCTGCCACAACCCATTTGAAATCTTTTCTATCCTCTCTTATTGTGTCAGTCAGGGTTGCACATATGCCACTAAAATTCTTAATGAACTTCCTGTAAAAACCAACTAGACCAGGAAATGATCTCACCTTAGTAGCAAACCTTGGAGTAGGCCATTCCAAGATGTCTTTTACCTTCTTTGGATCCATTTTGAGACCTTTAGGTGATACAAAAAACCCCAAGTAGACTAAATCTTTTTTAGCAAAGCTACACTTCTTTAGATTAATTAACAGTTTCTCTTCCCTTAACCTTTCAAGGACACTACAAATATGCAATAAATGTTCTCCCAAAGTCTTGCTGAAAATTAAAATATCATCCAAATAGACAATAAATTTTTTTTCCCAAGAACTTCTTAAGTACCTCATTCATAAGCTGCATGAAGTTGCTTGGAGCATTCGTCAATCCAAAGGGCATGACTAACCACTCATAGAGACCCTCCTTGGTCATATCCATATCTAGTGATAGCCACCCTTGAGATCTATCTTTGTGAAGTACTAAACTCCACTCAAGCAGTCCATAAGATCATCCATTCTTGGCAAAGGAAACCGATACTTGATGGTTATCTTTTTTATAGCTCAAGAGTCTATACACATTCTCCACTCTCCATCCTTCTTTAGTGCCAGTACTATGGGTACTACACATGGACTTAGGCTTTCTTGAATCAAACCCTTCCTTAATAGCTCCTGAACCTATCTATTTATCTCCTTAGTTTTAGTAGGAGTCATCCTATGAGTAGCCTTGTTAGGCAAACTAGCTCCAAGGATTAAATCTATCTGATGACTGATTTGCCTTACTAGTGACAATCCTTTTGGAAAATTATCAAAGATGATATCTCCAAAATCATTTAATAAATCTAAAACTTCAAGTGGTATTTCACTACTAACTTCCTTATCTTTTCTAGGAATCAAAGTATAACACATACGCTGATGTTTCATGCCATGTAAAAACTTTCTTCCAACAACAAGACAGATCCTAGTACTTCTGCATACCTTTTTACTTTCCTTTATCATGGACTTCAATTTGTGGCAAACTCCATTGTTTGTCAGAGAGTATGTGTTTGCATGACCATCATGTACTACATGCCTGTCAAACTACCACGGTCTTCCCAACAATAGATGGCAAACATCCATTGGAATAATATCATAGAGAACTTCATCATGGTAACTCCCAATTTTGAACTTCACTAAACATTTTTCACCTACCAAGACCTTATGATCATCCTTCACCCAAGCAATTTGATAGGGTTGGGGGTGTTTCTCCCTCTTGAGCTTCAACTTAGAAACCATCTCCTCTGACACCAAGTTGTTAGTGCTACAACCATCAATGATCACATCACAAAATTTATCCTCACACTTGCACCTAGTATGAAATAGACTCCTCCTTTGTCCTAGTTCAATCTCACCATTTAGTAGGACCCTTTCATTAACTAAAGTCTCTCCTCTTTATGCATCCTCTAAATGTGATGACTGTGCATCCTCATCCACATGAGCAACCCTAGCTTGACCCTCGGCTCTCTTGTCTATCCTTCCTTGTCGTTGAGGGCATTCAAAGTCATGATGAACTTCTTCATTGCAATGGAAATAGGTACCACAAAAGCCTCCACTTCATTGTCCATGTCCTCTACCTCTTCCTTAGTGATCTCCAAAGTTTTGATCATGGGAGTGATTGAAATCCTTGTTCCTCCGGTTCTTGCTAATACCCACATCTTCATTTTTCTTTTGGGTCTCATTTCAACCTCTAGATGACCTACCACTACCCCTACCTCCTTGACTATGCCCTCTTTTTCTCCCTTCAAACTGTTTATTTAGCTTCTCTTCAACTTATAGGGAAACTTGGTATGCCTCTTCAATGCTGGTCATTCTTACCAGACTTAATTCCTCCTTGATGCTAGGTTGTAACCCACTGATATAATGAGCAACCTTCTCCTTATTTGCTTTTTCATGCCCTACTCTAATTAGAAATCAATAAAAATACTCCATATATTCTTAGACTGATTTGCCTGCTTGCTTTAACCAATGCATCTTCTTAAACAAATCAAGCTCGTAGTCAATAGGAATGAATTGCTTCTTTAGTTTGTCCACCATGTGATCCCACCTTGTGATCTTCTCCTTTCCTCTTCTATTTCTTTCAAGTTGAACCTCTTGCCACCAAATTTTGGCATGGCCTTTTAGGTTGGCCTTTGCAAACTTAACCCTATCTAGGTCCCTGATATCCTCATACTCAAAGTACTCCTCCAGTTCATTGATCCAGTTGATCAACTCATCCGATTTCAGATTTCTTGAAAATACACCCACATAAATTGTAGGTATTTTTCCAAAATTATTAATGGCCCTAAAAAGCCTCTCTTCTACTTGATTCAAAAATTCCCCTTCAACTTCCCCTTTCGGTCCAATTTCTTCTTCCTCATTCATCTTCACTTTCATCGCCTACGACAACATTTTTTCCTCTAGGAGCTCCTCTTGCAATGCTTGAACCTACCTTTGGAGGGATCTAACCTCCTTAGGATTAATAACTCTAGCCCTTCCACCATGCTCTCTTCATGGAGGCATCTTCTTAACTCAAACCCACAACCACACAGTCCTGATGCAAACTGCCTCACAGTCAATGCTCTGTCTACACACTCAGGAAAACTTGCTTTGATACCACTTGATGGAGACACAACCCAAGCATAGAATGGCCACAACATGAAAGGGAAAACTTTATTAACTATGAAAATATGATAATACACTTAGTGCAAATAAAATAGACTCCAAAAAATCCCTTATGGGCTTACAATAGTATAAATTTGAAGATAATTTCTTCTCCCAATACCTTCTCTCAAACTCCACTCCGAACTACTTTTTACAATGCCAAAAATGTTCTTAAATAGACCCCAAAGGGTTAAGGATTAGGAATAAATTCTAGACAGTGCTAGTTGACATCCACTGTCAAAATAGAAGGCTCCAGAAGTTGCATTAGAAGTCGGTGCAAAATTAGGAGAATCCAAAAATGATAGCCGAACTTTCAGGAGGCATAACTTTTGAACTATAGCTCCAATTGACAAATTGTTTACATTTTTGGAAAGCTCTTGGAGTGATCTATAGCCCTATGGACCAGCTTTGCTCATACGCCATTTTCCAAGCCCATATGAGGTCATTTTGTGCCTCAAATCTAACTTTGAAGCATTCTTAGGAGGTCTCTAGAAACCAAAAAATTGTGATAACTTTCAAATCATGCAGCCTTTTGACCTGATTCCTTTTCTAGAATGTTTGAAGTTATAATTATAATCATCCCTCCAATTTACACCTTCTAGCTCACCATAATTATAGCTCAATTACATAGTCCTATTTTTCTGGCATTTACACATATCCCAAGGTGCTTAAATACTCTAACCTAGAACACTAATAATGGAACTATGAGAGTTGGAACCTTAATTTGACCCAAATGGGTATCCAAAAATGAAAACACATGAAACTAAATTTATGTCTAGGTACATTTTTTTGGGTGACACAAGATTGCCCTTATACCTCTGGATGCTCTTGCATCAGTTTCAACAAACCTAATGAAGCCATGAAACACTTTGAAAGAGTGATGATATCTCCTAGATCTAATAATAATACTATTGGATTGGGATACACTAGCACTAAGGAAGGAGAATCATTTAAAATTGGTGAACAAAGAAACAACAAAGATAAGAAATATAAACCCACTTATCATAATTGTGGAAAGTTAGGTCATACAAAGAATGTTTGCAAGAGAAACAATGCAAATCAGAACCCTAAGAAAAAATTCAAGGGTTACTATCATAAAGGCAACAAGCAAGGACATCAGGCACATGAATGCCGGACCAAGACCTTAAGCACACAAAGATTTTAAGGATATTGCCACAATTGTTAGAAGTATGGACATAAAGCACATGAATGCAGATCTAATGCCAAGTGAACACCAAATAAGCATATAAAGGTACAAAAAAATGGAAAATCCTACAATTATGATTACAATGCAACATATAGTTGTCACTATTGTCAAGAGTATGGACATGTTCCTAAGAATTTCATTAGAAAAATTTTTAGAGGAAACTATAATAGATGGTTGAGTGAGACTATATGTTTTAGCTATTTGAAGACTGATCATATCAATAGAAACTATCCAACTAAATCACTAGCACTGAGTAATGGTAATAAGTCAAAGTGCAGATGAATAAGTCATAGAAGAAGAAGGAAGATTGTAGAACATCAAGTTTAGGTGTGGTCACTTCATCCAATGGATCAAGTGATCATATCACCCCCAACTAGGTAATCAAAATGTATGTGTGGGACTGATATTTCAAAGTTATTTCATACATCAATTCCAAGAATCAAAATTCTAAAAAGATAATATATGCATCAATTAAGATGCAATGTATTAGTTAGAACCTGGAATAAATCTATACTTTTGTTAGTTTTAATGTTGTTTTTGAGTAATGGCATTATGAACTAATAGTTCTGGAGCTTGCTCTGGTTGCCAAGCATAGTGAAAATCATGTGTAAGCCAAGTGAGTGGAAATCCTATGATAGCCAAGCTTAAAATTGTATAAGCATTAAGCATTTATTGTCGAATATCAACAATTATATAGTCAATTTTTGACTGATTTGCATTCATTAGAGAATGAAAAGTGAATAAAGGGAACAAGGAAAACTAAGGAGAAAGATTCAACTATTTGTGAACTAGATTTAGTTATTACTCATCATCATTCATTAGATTCATAAGGTATTTATCAAATGTTGAGTTTCACTGTATGAATTTTCATGAACCCTATATACATAAAATGATGTCTAGCTCTTATGAAAATAGTTGGAAGGAAGGAAAAAAGTTTTTAATGTGCAATTAATCAATAATGAAATTAGAAAACCACCCTTCTGAGCTATTCCTGAGATAGCATATAAGGGGACCCATCTAGTGTGTTATTGATGATACCACCACAAGTTTTAATGATATAAAATGTTAAATATTGTTACACTTGTAAATTTTTAGCTATTGGAGACATGGAAATTAGAGATTTTTATAGTAAATTGTATGTAGATGGAGTCTTGCGAGAAGAAAACAAAATTGTAGGAAGAATAGGGTTAAGCCATGCCCTAGATTTCCCTAATGTATTCAAAATAAAATTTATTAAGATCATACTTAGTAGAATACATAATGACTTCATATGGTTGGAAAATGGACCTACTAAATGTTGGAAATATTCAAGACTATGCTAAGTTACTAAGAGGGGAGGGGTGAATCAGTAACTTCTAAAACTTCAACAATTTCAACTCTTAATTCAACAATCGAATTATCATTTAATCCATCACATATACTCTAATCCACTTGTATGCATAAGAAACTAAAAACATGAAAGCATTCATAACATTATGACAGAAGATTTGGTGATCCAGAAACCTTCCAAATAGAAAGTAAAAGTGGGGTGGGGATGATACTCACAACTTTAGTACTGCAGTATAGTGTTAGCCTATTAAAGCTTACATTGATTTTTTCTAATGATCTACCCTGTTAGGAGCAAAGAGGACTGCTAGGTCCACCTTGTGAAAGTATTTCCAAACATACAATCAAGTATGCACTCAATAAAGAGATTTACAAAACACTATTAGGTCTACCTTGTGAAAGGATTTGACTGATCCACCTATTAGGATGAAATAGTAGATGATCTCTAATCTCCAATTTGGTTTGTTGAATGAGATTACTTTAAGTATTAATCACCTTACTATGATAGATATGTCTTTACTACTCCTTATACTACTGTAGCCTTTTCAATTTTCTCTTTTTTCTCTGCTCTAATGATTACATTGATTTCACGCTCATACTACTTGTTTGGATGTGATACAATACATTACATATATCAATCCAATTATACAATATACAAATTCAACCACAATACAAATTAACACAAATATTACAAAGTTGGCCCAGATGAAGATACTCAAGTTTTGAAGATTGACTTAGTGAGATTCTGATACTCGACATCCATTATCAATGCTCTACATCATCATGCACTTAGTAGATGTAGAAGCTTGGTCCATACTGATCACATCCAAGTAGTCTTGGACTCAGTCTGCACTAATGACTTAGTAGATACTATGAAACTTGTCATATAAACTTAATTACTTGTTTACCATGACATGACTGGATAAACATTCTCACCTCAAGCTCGGTATAAACTGAGTCACTTGGTTAACATTGGACTCACATGACATACACTACAAACTTGGTGAATATTGCACAACTTGGTTTGCACTGGTAAACTTGGCATATACTAAGATGCATGGTTTATACTTCTGATCTTCACTACAACTATGACTACTTGCTAACCACTAAGATTTTTCCAAAGGACTTGGTAGAAATTGTAGAACTTAGTGACAATTGAAATACTTGGCAAACATTGATAGCTATATAATAAACTTGGTAGCTATATACAATTTGAATAAGTGTGTGTCACTAATAGAAAAATTTACTGATATGTCAACAATCTCCCCCTTTAGCATT
Organism: Cupressus sempervirens; assembly: GCA_028749045.1. NCBI lineage: Eukaryota > Viridiplantae > Streptophyta > Pinopsida > Cupressales > Cupressaceae > Cupressus > Cupressus sempervirens. The sequence continues at coordinate 370,936,388 of CM053789.1, read as the reverse complement.
AGTGACAAAAACACTTATCAGCCAAAATTTAATTCAAAAAATTTCTAGAATACCTTATATCCATTCCTTGAAATACTAGCTCGGTAGAGTATATTTTTTTTGAAATTTTTCAGAATTGATTTCATAAGGCATATATCTGTACATGGTAAAGCTCTACTATACAATATATTATACATATTCTTGCTATATACAATATATCTTTCTATACATATCTTACCACCCCATTGATTTTACAACTTATTGCATGATCTCCCCCATAACATATGTGTCTTCCACCATACATATATCTTTCTTTGCATGTTCTCCCCTATACAATATGTCTTTGTCCCCCTTTTTGATAGTAATGTCAAAGATTTTACTTTATTTATTTATCTAGTAACACCAAAATGAGATAGAAAATCTGAATATACCTTGAGAATTATCGCCAAGGTTTTATCCCAATTGTCTTGCAAGATGTTGCATGAGTAAAGTGCAATTAGAACTTCTGTAGATAATTCTATCATATGATCTAAAATGGAGAATTTATTGTCATGAATGAGAGTTTTTGAATGTATAATATGTTTCTATAGTATATATATGATAGGAAGAATTATATTTTGGATAGCTATCAATGTGGATCTAATGCTTGCTTCTTATCTAAGCAATTTTGCTTGCATATCTGTCAAAAATCTTATTGTTTGAAAATGTGTAGAGCTTGAACTAGGGTCAAGTTGTAGCTTTTGAGCACTAACCTTCAAATCTTCATCTATTTTGGATAATTTTTCCTTTATTTCTTTGGTGAACTCAAAAACATCATAAAGCTTTCCAAAAAGTGATGACACATCTATACAAGATGCTTCTAAATTGCCCAAAATTGTAGAAAGATCTACTTGATAAATGGCTATCTACTGAGTAATGTGCTCCAAAAATTTATAATCAAACTTGTTCTCTACTTTTTGTACTAACTTATCTTGTCCCTCAATGTCTTTGTTGAATTTTTGAACTACCTCTGCTAACTGATACAAAATTGGCTGAGAAGAGTCAACCTCAATGCCTATGGTCTCCACCAAAATGTTCTTTGCATCTTTAATTATTTTAAATTTCTTATCTCTCTTCTCTCTTAGTTTCTACTATTTAGACTTCTTCTGGAGGACTTCACCAAATAACTATATTTGGTCTAAGGTAAGCTTGGAAATTTCCCAATTAGGGATTACTATTTCCATCTAAATCAATGTCTTCCTTTATCTCCTTTCCTTTTATCAAAAATTTTGTGCTCGATTGAAGCTTGGGCTCAACTATCCTTACACTTATTGCTTTTGTGTCTAGAATAGAAATAATAGTAGCCATGCTAGGGCTAGCAGTGAAAACTAATATTGTGCTAACTAAAGGAATATTTACAATAATACTTGAAGAATCAAAAATTGGTGTACTTAAAACTAAAGTACTCAAAACTAAAGGGATCAAAACTAAGGTATTCAACTCAGTAGATGAAGGAGGAATCTACAGCTTGGTAGATGAAGTGGAGGTCACTTCTATTAGTGATGTGTTGAGTTGAGTAGGAACAAAGAGTGATTAGATTATCAAATTAGCACTGGTGGTCACAATAAAACTTGTTGGGGTTATCTCCACACTTGATGTGGTTACTGGTTTCCTTGGAGAGTGAGGAAGTGAGGCAATGACTCCTATAGCTATCTTAACTAGATCAGTCTCCTCATCATCTTGCTTTGCTTCCTCAATAGCCTCTTGCCACTTATCCTCTTCATCTTCTTCATTGTCAAAATGAGTTACTTCATCAATATTCTCTTCTTCATCATCATCATCTTTGACATTAACTAGAAAATCACTTGGTTTATGTAATAGATAAATGTTCTTCCAAGTTTTTTTTGTGTTCCTTACAACATGCTCAATGTTCTTAGTCAAAACTAGATAAGTACTAAATTTTAGAGTCAAATTTTCTTCATTTTTCTTCAATGAATCTTTTACCTCTGCATCTGATATGCTCGATAATAGCTGCCTCAAGGTTTGCACATATATTTCTTTGACAGTTTGCATGGAAAAATACCATCTTAGCTTTATTTTCTCCAACAAATCATTAGGAATTTGAGATGCAATATGATCAAGAGAGTATTTCCATTTTCCCATCTTATACATTACTAGGCCTTCAATCTTCTTGTACTCCTCTACTATCCTAATTTCATATTTTAATGATTTAAAAAAAATTATTCTGGCTCTTGCTTCAAGATCCTTTAATCTATCTTGTAAGCTGGGTAGATGTTTTCTAAATACAATTTCTCCTCCTTCCTTGTTAGATTTCTTCCTTGAAGATCTCCTTCTAAAAACTGTAGTGGATGGCTTTTGGGGCTTGGTGATAATCACTTTTTCTTTCTTCCTTAATGGATCTTCTTCTTCAGATCCTACCTCATCCTCTGCTTCCACATCCTCTGCTTCCTCATCTTCACCTTTTCCTTTAGTTAACAAAAGGGTTGAACTGGATTTTAGTTTTGCAATTCTCTTCTTCCCTTTGTTGACTACCTAAGGAATTTTTATTTCAAGTTCAATCTTGGCCTTTTCTTCATCATATGTTCCAAAGTATGCAGCGTTAGGATCAACAAGTTCATTGATAAGAGCTTCAATGATATCTTTGGTTTCATCAATATTAACCTCATAACCAAGAGGTTTTATCCACACAATTCTAGGCTCAACTATCTAAATGTAAACCTCGTTATTGTCCACCATGAAGCATACATCATCCTTATAGTCTTCAATTAACATCTTGGGGATTTTGAACCTATTGTTCATTTTCTCTTTTTAATGCATCAAAATAACTATCCATAATGCTACTATAATTCTCACCCATCTTGGCAATATACTCATTAATTTTATAAAGTAGAGGCACATCTTTTTTCCAAACCATAGTGCCTTTAGAAGAGAAGAATTTTTTAACATAAAATAATAGACAAGTTAACAAACAATTGAACTTACATGGGTTATTTTTTGAAGTTATTATGTTTTCCATATTTTTTTTGAATTGTTTCAATAGTAGCTCAATAAGGTTGAATGACAAGTTATTCTTTACCACCTTGTATGCCAAGTCTATAGCTTCACATGACACACTGTTCAACCTAATAGAGCTATAAATTTTATGTGTAATGATGTGAATACCAAACTTCAATTCCATATTAGAAACACTGCTAATTTCCATTTGGGTTTTCTTTTCCATCTTTGCCTCACCTAGGGCTTTTATCATTTTCATCTTGGTTAGTATTAGGAGGTCAGTGATTTGATCAATCATCTTCTTTGTGATTAACACTAGTTGTTCCAGCCACAATTGACCATCATGCACCTAGCTTAGGATAAACCTAATCCATTTAACTTGAAATTTATGGGGTGTGTGAGGGATATGAGTTAGCCCTTTGGTTTGTAGGTGTTGGTGCTCAGGTTTCAAAAATTCATTACAACATAGTTGGCCTCGGGCATCATCCATTTCCAATGTACCAATTTCTTGAATAACACATTTGAAATGAGTACAAATATTGATAATTAGAAGTACCTTTGGAGGGATTTGAGAATGGGCTCCACTCAGATCTAGGGTTTCAGTGATCACAGGAGTGAGCTTGAAGTTTGGTGCTTTCCATTCTAGTCCATGAACCAACATGTTAGATCCTCACTTAACCCTGCTACTATTGGATGCCATCTTCACTCAAAAGGGTTTGAGGGAATTCAAAAACTTTCACTGGAAATTTTCTCAAATCACTTGGAATCTCTAAAGATCGCACTTTCACAATGGCGCTCAAAATGTTACAGTAAAAATCACTTTGATTTCATGATTTTTGTTCAAATTTCTCCATAAATGCTTAGTACAAAGGTAGATCAATTGACATCATGTTGATAGACTGTCATCCACTATGCTTGTATTGAACACTTGGTGAAGTCTTTGTGACTCAGTAACTGTAAACATCTTCATCACTCCTAACCTTGCTCAATAGAGTTTGTGACCCACCCTCACTTGGTAGAGAAGGTAACTTGGTAGAAACTTGTACTTAGTGATCCCTTTGTATCCTTAATACTGATTTGGATCATTTTTCTATGTCAATTTAGAACTATTGTGGATGTCTTCTTTGATAGCATGGTTCCAATTTCTCCTTTGAGAACTCAAGTAGAAATGATAGAGTCACCCAATTCTTGAGTCACTTGATCATTATTTGGACTTATATCCTTGGTAGACTTAGGAACCCATTGCTATCTCATCTTTTTTTAGATGTTATCAACTTTTTCCCTTTTTTCATCTTCAATTCTACCCATATTCATGTAGTTCTTGGAAAGATGACCAAGTTCTATACAAATGAAACATCTTTTAGTAGTGTCTCTTTTCCTCAAATGATGTTTTACACAATTTATTCCAATGTGCCCAAATTCTTCACAGTAATGACATCTGCACTAGGTGTTGTAGTCCTAACCAAATATTTCTTTCACAATTTTCTTTGTTGCACTCAATACCTTGGTTTTGCATTTGGATGACTTGTGTCCATGTTTCTTATATTTGTGATATTTGCCTTCAAATCTTGGTTTCTCTTTGCATTCAATAGCCTTATGACCATGCTAATTGCAATTGTAGTATTTTCCATTGAATTTTTCTTTTCCATTGTTCCAAAATTTATTTGATGTATGGCCTATCTTACCATAGTGATTTCAAGTAGGTTTTTTATTCTTTTGAGCTCCTTGCTTGGATGATTCACCTTCTTCTATATATTCAATTCCTACTTTTCCTTTTTTGTCTATAAAGATTTTTCTCATTGAACTGATTCATGTCTTCTTGTGATTTTATTATTCTTTCATTGATTTACCTCTCAGAGTTTATAGATCATTTCACAATCTTTCATTTTTAGATTTCAAGCTCATGATATCTTCATTTGCATTGGTGAGCTAATTGATGAAGTCAACCTACTCAAGGGATAGATTTTGAATTTCATTTTCTTTTCCTTCCAATTCTACTTTTGTTTTGTTCTTCTCTACCATGACTTCACATAGCATTACTAACTAGATTTCTTGCTCTCTTCTAAGTTTTCTTACCTCTTCTTGTAGGGAACCATTCTTTTCTAGAAGTTCTTTGATTTCTTCATTGGCTTCATCTAAATTGTTTGAATGAAGGTCTTCAATTCTTTCTTCAATGTAGTGATGATCATTCATTTTAATTGTAAGTTCTTTTCTTCTTTTTAGGGATTGTGAGAGTTGCTATTTTGCTTTCTTGATTTGGGAAATGGCCATTTCTAAATCTAAATTTTCATTATCAATAGCTTTGTCAAGTCTAAATATCTCCATAGCTTTGATCTTTTCTCAAGTTGTTAAGCTTTCTCCTAAGAAGCACAAAGCTCTGATACCAATTGTTGGAAATATTCAAGATTGTGCTAAGTTACTAAGAGGGGAGGGGTGAATTAGTAGCTTCTAAAACTTCAACAATTTCAACTCTTAATTCAACAATCCAATTATCATTCAATTCATCACATATACTATGATCTACTTGTATGCATAAGAAATTAAAAACATGAAAGCATTCATAACATTATGACACAAAGATTTGGTGACCCAAAAACCTTCCAAATAGAAAGTAAAACTAGGGTGGGATGATACCCACAACTTTAGTACTACAGTATAAAGTTAGTCTATTAAAGCTTACATTGATCACTTTTGATGATATGCCCTACTAGGAGGAAAGAGGACTGCTAGGTCCACCTTGTGAAAGAATTTACAAACATACAATCAAGTATCACTCGGTAAAGAGATTTACAAAAGACTATTAGGTCTACCTTGTGAAAGATTTGATTGATCCACATGTTAGGATGAAATAGTAGATGATCTCTAATTTGGAACTTGGTTTGCTAAATGAGATTCCTTTAAGTATTAATCATCTTGTTGTGATAGATATGTCTTTACTGCTCCTTATATTATTGTAGCCTTTTTAGTTCACTCTTTCTATTCTTCTTTGATGATTATATTGATTTCTTGCTCATACTCCTTGTTTGCATATGATACAATACATTACATATATATCAATCCAATTATACAATATACAAAGTCAACAATAATACAAATTAACACAAATATTACAAAGTCAGACCACATGAAGAAACTCAAGTTCTGAAGACTAAATCAATGAGGTTCTGATACTTGACATCCACTATCAATGCTCAGCATCATCATGCACTCAGTAGACATAGAAGTTTAGTCCATACTGATCACTTCCAAGTAGTCTTAAACTTAGTCTACATTGGTAACTTAGTAGATACTATGAAACTTGTCATATAAACTAAATTACTTATTTACCATAACATGACTCAGTAAACATTCTCACCTTGAGCTCGATATCAACTAAGTCACTTGGTTAACACTAAATAGCTCAGTTAACACTGGACTCACATGACATACACTACAAACTTGGTGAACACTACACAACTCAGCTTGCACTAGTAAACTCGACATATACTGAGATGTATGGTTTACACTATTGATCTTCACTATAATTGTGACTTCTTGGTAACCACTGAGATTTGTCCAAAAGACTTAGTAGCAACTATAGAACTCAATGACAACAAAAATACTTGGCAAACACTAATAGTTTAACAATAAGCTCAATAGCCATATACAATTTGAATAAGTGTGTGTCACTAATAACAAACTTGATTGATATGTCAACACTAAGATCACAAAGAGGATCATCCACTAAGTGGGTTGGTATCCTACTCTTGATAGACCTAAGAACATGAGAAGTGATGCAAAGGAAGTGATAGAGAATAACACAAGGGCAATATGCAATAAGAGAGGGATGTTTATAGGTTCAATTTATGATCCCCTAATTGAATTTGTAGTGAGAGTGATAGTTAAAAAGTTCTTTCAATCTAGTAGATTGAATAGTGTATCCAATATGGTAGAAGATTTAGGATACAAGATCATTAAGAGAGATGACTCCAATGACCTTGTTGAGTTACAACTTCAACAACTATCTAAAAACTTGGAGGCAATTAGGAAGGCAAAAAGTGCATCTTGCAAATTTCATTCTATGTTGGTTGTATATTCTTTTATGTATGGAATACATTTCCCATATTTGGAAAGATAGTGTGGAAGACAAATAGGTTGATGACAGTGCAAATTTTAGAGTTGATAGAGCAACTTGGAGAGATTTTTGAAATAATGATGACAAGATACTTTGAAGATTTCAATAAATCTATGAAGCAAAGACTAAGGATTATAGTGTCGCTAGTGGAGAAACATTATAGTGATGTTTTCTTCTTTGTTGATGTTGATTATACATATGTGCAAGAAACCATACCTAGGGTCAGATGGCTGAAGCCATTGTCTTATGAAATCAATGTGGATGAGGCATCTATAGCCATCACAAAACTATTGGCAGAGGACATAGACAAGAGTACTACCTTATTCAAAAATTATGAAGAAGTCAAGTCAAGAATAATGATAGACTTGAAGACAACTATTGTGATTAGAAAGAAGAGAATGCTTGTGAAGAAGCTTAAGGAGACATTTGACAAAGGGGGAGAAGGAAAAGAGGATGAAGATGAAGATGAACAAGAGGAAGAATAGGGCCAAGCCCCATTAGCACTCACACAAGATAAAGGTGAAGACCAATTAGCAATTGTAGAAGGTGTAGAGAAAGAAAAAGCCAATGAAGTACCCATACCTAAGAAGAAGAAGAAGAGGAAGAAAAATGAACCTCTAGAAGAAAAGCCAATGAAAGTTATGAAACCAACACAATAGAAGCCAATAATACTTGTTACTAGGGTTAGCACAAGGGCAACTAAAAAAATCAAAGGAAGCTAGAAAATCAAATGGTAGAAGGATTATTGCTATTGTAGAGCAGAGTCGGTCAAAAAAGTAGAAGAGAACAAAGTATGTAACTCAAACCAAGTCAAATAAGAAGAATATAGATTTAGATGACATGAGTCAATTTTAGGTGGTAAGCTACAATCCCTCCTATGACTTAGAAAACTTATGTGATAATATTAAACATAATGTTAATTTATTAGGATTCACATACGTTGAATTTGATAAGTTAGAAAAGTTAGATATGAATAAGGTGAAGCTATATATGAGATGATGGCCACATTTAAGACTACCCTTATTGAGATTTCCAAATCATTACTCAAAAGTTTATATGATAAAGATGAGCAGAAATAGAAATATAGTTTACAAATTGAAAGACAAATCAGGGAAACTACTTTAGCCACGGTCATGCCTAAATTTCCCAAGAAAATGATAGATGAGGCTATGGAGTTGTACAAAGGAAAATTCACTCTGAAATATAGAGCTTTCAAAATCTTGAAGAATAATATAGAGGATGTGGTAACTAAGCATAAAGCTATATGGAGATCTATTTACAAGTTACCCATTCTTTCTCTAATAGAAAAAGGTGAGAATGATATGCAAAATCTAAGAAAGATGAACAAAAGGTAGAAGAGACTACAAAGGATGTATCAATCAATGATGGTAATGTGGAAGGAACTAAGTAAAGAATAGGAGAAGAGGCCATGAATGAAGATGAGAAACAAGATAATCAAATTTTACCTTAGGTACAAGGGTCAAGTGCTAGTCCTCTACATGAAGACCAAGTAAGTCAACAGGACTTAGTAAAAATAAAGGATATTTCTAGCAATTTTTCTCAAAAAATCAATCCCTTGATAGATGATGATTTCAAGAATATTTTGAAGGATTAGAGCATGGAAACTAAATTATGCTCAAATCTTGTATATGTGAGAACACAAGAAATTGGAAAGGCATAAATGGCATTACTAGGGGAGAAGGAAATTATAGAAGAACATAGTGCAAGCATTAAACAACAAGGTGTTATTACAACACTAGCTGCATTACCTCTAGTCTCATTCATTTCACATAAGAAAGCCTTACAGTTGACAAAGATGGAATAGAAGTCAAACTAGGTTAGGAAGAAAGTCCTACACCTACATCATAAACACAAGGTGAAAAGGAGGAAGAGGCAAGTTAGATTGACAAGTCTAAATAATTGAAGGTGACTACTACTACAAAGGAAGAAGTTTCCATACAAACTCTAGTCAATCTAGTAGTTTCTATTACTTCTACTAGTAGTCAAGTTCTTCAAAGGCTAAGCACTCATGCCACCCCATTACAAATATCAAGGCCAACTGTGGATAAATCTAGCATATCAGAAGATATATCTTATGGAGATTTGATTCTAGATGAGGTGATTGAACTTCTAAAGTTTTATCTAACAATAATCACCATTGAGAGAATGAGCATTCTACAAGAAGCTCTACATAGGAAGAAACAACAAGAGTTTCTAAGAAGGGAACACAAGCACAAGCAAGTTCTTCATGAAATAAAAGACATATTTATTGATGCTTTTAGCCTTCTAGCCCCTAATGAAGAAAAACCTATTCTTGAGAAACTAGTGAAGATTGTTGAGAAGATCAATGATGAGGACCTAGATGCAAACACCAAACTATTATAATGGTCTGAAAGAAAGTTCTTGAATAGATTTCTAGTGGTATTGCATTAAGATAGGTTTAATTAGAAACCAAAATGGAGGATGTGAAAAAGGTGTTGGAGAATATTTTTTTTCTATAAACAAATCTTTTTGATGTGAATTTATTCACACAAGAAGTACATAGGGCTATTGACTAGCTACAAGGAGATCTATAGTCCATAGGTACAACATTGAAACTATCTCCTAGTGAAAGCCAAACTCATTTTCAAAGACTACTCTCTACTCAAGGTAAGCTAGTGGCATTACATTCACAAGATGAAAACATAAGGACTACCTTGATTAGTATCCAGTCCATGTTGACCCCACATATGGAAGTATTGCATAAGGAACTAGTCTTCACTAAAACATTGATGAAGAAAGATAATCAATTTTCAACACATGATGACTTAATTGACCTTGTTTCCTTGCTATATGTTCAATACCACTCTCTAGAGGTAGCCTACAATAACTATGATGTAGCATTGCAAATAACTATGGAGGTCCACAAAATTTTTTTGGACAAACACACTATAAGTGTACCACCCATGACATAAGTGTCAAAAAAGGGTGATAGTAAATAAGGGGTATTATATGATTTTTGCAGATTGAAAAATGCATAGTATGGTCTACTTATGTAGAAATGGGGGATTGAAAAAGATCATACACTTACTAAACATGAGTACAAAATTTAGTTATGGAAAGGAAATATCAACTCAGGGGGAGTTATAATATTTTGGTGAAATAAGGTATGATAGTTATGTCATTAGTTTTACAAATTCTGTAATTGTGTATGAGAGCCAAGTAATGTATATATATTATTTGAGTTATGCACATAAGTTAGGTTGTATATTCATGAAAAAGTGTTTTTCTGACTCATGTCAAAGGGGGCAATTGTTGATCTTAGTTTGGTTTTGACAATGTAGTGACATAACACTTAAGTCATTACTTAATAGAACTTAGTATGTGTCGAGTAAGTAGTGTATGTCAAGCAATATACATAGTTAGTGTTGAGCACTAGTATGTGCTAAGTAGATGGTATGTGTCAAGTCACTCAAGTGTCAAGCAAGTCATGTATGGAAAGTAATTTATATGATGAGTAAAATAGTGGATACATAGCTATTTAGGAGCCTAGTTACAACATCAAGGATATAGTGAATGCTGAGAAAATAGTTTTTGTTATAGTTGTTTGTAATGGCACAAAATCCTAAGTAAACCATTTTTGGGTTGACTTAAGGATTCTTTTACGATTCTAGAAGATAAATAAGAAGGTATATTGAGAATTCATATGCACTACATGAAACCAATTAGAATAAGGGATGTATTAAGTGGTAAATGGATGAATCACAATCATTGATTCCTACCTAACCCTGGCTCACCTAAGTCTTCTTAAGGAGGGAAAACCCTAAAGAGTTTGAAATGTGCAAATGAGAAGAGAAGGTTGAATTCTAAATGCAGAGAGAGCATTCATGGTGACTATAGATTTTATGATAGAGATATGAATTCTAGAATTAGTTAGAGAGAATAGAGTAGAGAAGTTAAAGGAAAAAAGTGGATACATCTGATCAAGAGGATCAATTACTCATTAGGAAAGAGGAGATCTGATATCTATCTAAGAGGTGGTAACCAAAGGATCAAGGCTGAAACATTCTAATATTTGAATCAATGAAAATCTCTTAATCGAGTAGTCTTAATAGGATTTTGTAAATCATTTAACATGGTGCTTGTTTTATTGAAAGTTTAAGTCCTCTAACAAGGTACACTTTTAGCAGGGTGTGGAAATCCTTTAATAGGGTAAGATTGAATAGTCTTTATAAGCCTTTAATAGGGAAAATCTTTCATAGTGTAGATCATAGTTTATGATGAAACAATTGTAACATTCATTGGATACACTTTGCAACTATAGTAGTGAATAATTTTTGGTGTCCTCCCCACTCTAGTTTTGCCTTCTCATTAGAGGGTTTCTAGGTAACAAACTTATTGTGTTATGTGTTATTTGTTTCATACTATGGATGAACATGTGCAGTTAGTTATTTTAGTTTGCATGATAATTTATGAGATAGGTGTGTGGTGAATGTTTTATGGTTAAAATTTTGAAGTATTAATTCACACCCCACCCCCCTCTCCCCCCCCCCCCCCCCCCCAACTCTCATAGTTTACTTTCCCATTGTTAATTCCAACACACTCTTCCCAAATTCCCTCTTGTATCTTTGGAAGAATTGAGTTTAAAGAATCCCTCCTTGGGTGGTTTCCAATGGCACATCTCTTATTTTCTTTTTGAATTCTCCCCTACTCCTATATAGGGGGTAATTTTAGACATATCCACTTGCCTCTCATTTTCTCATCCCAATGAGACATTATAACCTCCTTTGTTAGTTTATTCAAAACTCAAATGTTGGTGAGTTCAATGATAGAAGTATCAATTTTACTTATATTTTTTTCTAAATTTGTCTTCCTATCATGAAAGATATATGATTGTGTTCTTTCCATAATTCCCATAGGATTATGGAAGGTATAGATATCCATAACGAGTTATAAATACTATCCTTTCTAAGAAGGGGCCAAACATGTAGCATATTAATTATAGTTCTTGGAAATATCGATACTCACCCCAAATGTGAATAGATTCATTTCCAGCATTGAATCAAATAAGGTCAATACATAAAAAGGTGGCCAATGGATTCTTCCTCATTTTTGCATAAAGGACATCTGCTTGGGCCTTGGTATCCCATTTTCTTAAATACTTCTAAGGTATGGACCTCCCTATTTAAAACTAACCATGTGAAAAATATGGCCTTAGGAAAATAAGATTTATTCTTTCATAATGTTTTGGGGAGGGATTCCTTCATGCTAATCTAGAGAGACCTGAGGACTTTATACCCCTTCTTGAAATTGTATTCCCCACTCTTGCTTCAATGCCACATCAATTTTTTGTAGAAAAAATTAAATGTTATGTTCATGTTTGATAAGTATATTTTTAGATATTTTACTTCATTAGGTGGGATGTTAATATCCTTAAAATCCTTCCATTTCTAAGATTCTATTCTATCCTCAAAGGTCACATAATCTATAAATATTTTCCCCTGTGTAGCTTAAGGTGTCAATCTTAATTGGGTTAGTTTACCATCTATTTCGAAAGTACTATATCCTTCCCAAGATTCTTGCCAAAAGAGTGTTGGATACAATTGTTCAATTGTGTGTTATCTTTGATGTTACACAAATATCATATCAATTATCAAATAGAGTCTGCCAAGCTCAATTGGTCAAAAAAGAAAAAGACAAAGTCTATTGAGCATTCTTGAATATTACACTATGAAGACAGTTTCTACCAAGTTCACTAGGGCATAAAAGGATTCTATGACAAAAGTTAGTGTTAACTGAGCTCCCAAGGTTAACAAAGGAAAGTTGGTTTCTACCAAGCTCACAACATCAGCTAAGGAAAGTTAGTGTTTACCGAGTTTACTCAGCCTCCAAAGGATTTTGTAGAGTTTGCAGTGTTTACCAAGTAGGGTCAGCCAATGAAGGATTTCATTGTTTTGGAAAATAAACTTTAATTGTTTCATGTAATGTTTGTAGCTGACTCATATATTGTTTATTGGTAAATGTAACTTGTAAATTAGTTAACTTGACAATTTGTAATGTATAAGTAAAAGGTCAACTTGTAAATTCTAATGTATGAATGAATAAGCGAGTATACAAGTGAGTTGAGGAAGTGTGAGAAAATTTTGAAGAAGGATCAGATATCCTTGAGGAGCAAAAAAGTGGGATTTGATAAGAGAGGATCTAGTGAAGCAGAATAGAGATATGTAATAGTGAAGTTTAGCTGCATCTCATTTAGGTCACTTATTGTTACTTTCTCACCATTGTAGTAGTAATTTCTAAATCTCTTAAGAGAGTTGTTCTAACAGCCATTTTTGTAAATCCTCTAACAAGGTGGACAGTTTTACTAAATTACCCTAAAGTCCTCTAGCAAGGCCACTCCTAGCAAAGTGATTAAATTCTCAACAAGGTCACACCTAATAGTGTGTATTGTAACCTTAACAAGGTTGTCTCCTAATAGGGCTCTCTTCAAAAGAGTGAAAATCAGTAGCTAGTTGCTTGGTGGTTTTTCCCATATTGGGTTTCCACATTAAATTTGGTGTCTCTTGTGTTCATGTTATTTCCTTTTGTATGCATTTTAATAATTGTGAATGATTAAAGATCAATAATAAGTTAATACACAATTCATCTATCGAGTTACAACATTTTTATCTGTGGCTACTAAGTGACAATAGTAACTAGTTATTCAAGACATCTAAGGGATCTATGGATTTGTTTTTGTGGCAACCGATTCCCCCTCCACCCCGCCAACCCCCCCCCCCCACCCCCCTCAGTTACTCCATCTATATTTCCAAAAATTAGCATCAGAGCTTTTGGTGTTTGTAGGAAGGATTTCAAGGATCTAAGCTAAAGATCAGGATGTCTTACAAGAAGGAAATTCCAAGGCTTAATAGGGAAAAAATTTTAGCATGGCAAGGTCTCATGAGACTCCATTTGGCTTCCATTGGAGATGTAGGATTGAAATATCTAGATGAAGCATATGGGAATCTTCTAGCACATTATCTGCTAATGACATTGCTGAGAAGAAGTCTCATAACACCATGACGATAGAAATTGCATCTTCCCTAAGCTATGAAGAATTTGATGATGTCAAGCACTACAAAATTGCCTTCAAATTGTGAAACAAGCTAAAGGACATCTATAGAGGTGATGATAATGTGAGAATAGCCAAAGTAGTAAGTTTAAGAGGACAATTTGATCATATGAGGATGAGAGAGGATGAAAACATTGCTAAATATGTTGAAAGAGTCAAAGTAGTTGATAGTGCAATCAAGGCTTTTGGAGGAGATATTGAGGAGGTAACAGTTATAAGTAAAGTTCTTAGAACATTACTTCCCCTTTATGCAATTAGAACTTCTGTAATTCAAGAAAGAAGATGTGAAGAAAATCATAAGATAAATTTAGAGGCCATAGTAGGAAGATTGACTGCATTTGAGCTAGATAATTATGAAAACTATGTTCCAACTTCCAAAAACATTGAATCAGCATTTGAAGCCAAAATTTCACTCAAAGATAAAGGCAAGAAGATAAAAGATTCTCCATCAAAAAGTGAAGAAGAATTAGAACAAAGTTCAAAAAATGATCTTGAGGTGGTTGAAGCTCTACTTGCAAGGAAATATTCTAGAGGTAGAGGGAAATACAAAGGTAAGTTCCTCTAATATTTTTTTTCATGTGAAGAAATTGGATATATTGTTGCTAGGTGCCCAAGTAAGCAGAACAAGGATGAGAAAAAGCTCACAAGTGCATTGGCAAGAAAGACTTAAAATCATTCAAGGACAAAGGTAAGAAAACATGTTTCATGGCTAAGGATTCTAATGATTTTGATGAACAAGAAGATGACATTGTTTACATTGCTATGAAAGATGAATTTGATAATGATGAGGAAGATAAAATGGCACTTATCTCTCATGTGAGCAAAAATGATACATGGATCATAGATAGTGGTTTCCCTCATCATATGATTGGTGATAAAACTAAGTTTGAAAATTTTGAAGACTATGATGGTGGTAGTGTGAGGTTTGGTAATAATGAACCTTGTTGCATAAAAGGAAGATGAAGAATCTCACTAACCAAAGAGCTTGTATTTGAAAATGCCTATTGGGTTGAAGGTCTAAAACACAATTTGTTGAGTGTGGCACAACTACTCAATAATGGATTCAAAGTGGAATTCATGCATGGAAAAGAAAGACTACTAGATGACAAAGGAAAGCTAATTGGATTAGGCATTCAAACAAGAGGTAAATTTTTTTATCTTGAACTTGGTGAATGTTCACATTTTATTGCTCAAGTTGAAGAAAGTTGGTTATGGCATAGAAGGTTGTGTCATGTGAACTTTGATAATTTGGTGTAGATAAGAAAATTTAGGAAAGTTAGAGGCATTCCTACTATAAAGAAACCTGATCTTGGTCTATGCAAGAATTGTCAGATTGGTAAGATGGGAAAAACTAGCTTTAAAAGTAAGAACTATTAGTCTAAAGATGTTTTAGAAATTGTGCATATTTATTTGTGTGGACCTATTGGAATTGAAATCTATACTGGAGAAAAGTTCTTCATTCTTTTTGTTTATAATTACTCTAGAATGATGACTATCATGTACTTGAGGGAGAAATTAGAAGCTTTTGAAAAGTTCAAGTGATATTTGGCTAGATTAGAAAAGAAATAGGCAAAATACTAAAATGCTTGAGGTTAGACAGAGGTAGTGAATTCATCTCCCATGAGTTCAATAAATTTTGTATTGAAAGGGGAATCAAAAGATAGGTATCAGCCCCTAAAACTCTTGAGCAAAATGGAATAGCTAAAAGGGGGAATAGATCTATTATGGACTATGCAAGAACTTTAATGATTGAAAAGAATATTGCTATCAAATACTAGAAGGAAGCTATGAACATTGTAGTTCATACCTTGAACTGAGTTCAATTGAAGGACTCATCCAAAACCTCCTATGAGTTATGGTATGGCTATAAACCCAATGTAAGTTACCTAAAAGTATTTGGAAGCAAACGTTACATTTTGAAAGAATCTAGAAAAGGTAAATTTGATGTGAAAGGTGATGAAAGAATATTTTTGGGATATTCTTGCAAGAGAAAAAAAGGAACTAGAAGACTATGAACCTAATACAATGCTAAATACACCTATCAATCAGGAATATTCTACTCCCAAGTCTTTAGTAACTAAGTTGTAGGAAGTTCAAACCAAGTTGAAGGAAACTGAGTCACATTCTGATGCTATTGAGCCAATGCCTACTGAGTCTAAAGGACCCAAGAAACAAAAAGAATAGCCAAAACCTAAAGTTGAATTGCAAGATGATGACAATACAATTCATTCAAAAGGTAGGGAACCTATATTAGCCAAGTATGTCAGGAGACATCATACACCATATCAGATTATTGGAGACAAAATTGAAGGTACTATGACAAGGAGTAAGCTAAAAGGTACTTGTTTACTTGCTAATTTTGAACCTAGAAGTGTCAAAGATGCATTAGAAAATGAAAGTTGGATTGAGGCTATGAATGAAGAGATAGAGTAGATAGAGAAAAACAAAACATGGACTCTTGTACCCATGCCTAAAGATAAAAATGTGATTGGAACTAAGTGGGTATTCAGAAATAAGTTGAATGAAGATGGTAAGGTTTTAAGGAACAAAGCTAGACTGGTATGCAAAGGATACTCTCAAGAAGAAGGAATAGACTATGGGAGACTTTTGCTCCTGTTGCAAGATTAGAAGCTATTAGGACCCTACTTGCATATGCTACATACAAAGGATTTAAGGTTTATTAGATGGATGCCAAGTCAACATATCTCAATGGTATACTGGATGAAGAAGTCTACATTGAGCAACCTAAATGGTTTGTTGATCCAAGAAAAAAGAACATGGCCTGCAAATTACACAAAGCATTGTATGGTTTGAAACAAGCCCCTAGAGAATGGTATGAAAGATTGCATAATTATCTTATTCAGATTGGTTTTCAGAGAACTAATGATAATAGTAATTTGTATATCAAGGAAGGACCAGATAATAAGATTGTCTTGGTAGAAATATTTGTGGATGATACCTTGTTTACAAGAAATGATGACATAGGCAAAGAATTTTCAAAGAAAATGAACAAGGAATTTGAAATGTCAATGTTTGGTGAGATCAAATCCTTTGTTGGTCTTCAAATTTAGTAGAGTAAGAATGGCATCTACTTTACTCAGTCTAAATACATCAAGGAGATACTAAAAAAGTTTGGTATGGAAGACTGTAAACTAGTTGGAACTCCTATGTGCACTGGTCTAAAGCTTACCAAGGATAATGAATCAAAGGAGGTAGATTAGAAATTGTATAGATCTATGATTGGAAAGTTGCAGTATGTAGTTCACACAAGGCTAGATGTTTCCCTTGTAGTTGGTATTGTAGCAAGATTTTCAGCAAAACCAAGAGAAAATCACATGATGGCAATCAAGAGGATCATGAGATACTTGAAAGGCACTGAAGATTGTGGATTATGGTACAAATTTGGAGGCAATCTAGATTTGAAAGTGTTTACTGATGCAGATTCGAAAAGAAACATTGATGATAGGAAAAGTACAAGTGGAGGAGCTTTCTTTCTTGGAAAGAGGTTGGTTTCTTGGATAAGTAAAAAGCAAAATTGTACATCCTAATCTACAACAGAAGCTGAGTATGTTGCAGCAACAGTAAATTATTTTAATATAATTTGGTTCAAGTAGTTATTGGAAGGCATGAAGGAGGAAATCAAAGAACCTGTTGTTATGTTTTGTGACAATACAAGTGAAATCAACATATCTAAAAATCTAGTGATGCACTCAAAAACCAAGCACATTGTAATAAAGTATCACTTTGTCAAAGAATTGGTATAGGATAAGGAGATTAGATTGGAATATGTCCATATAAAAGAACAAATTGTTGACACATTCACTAAGCCTTTACCTAAGGATGCATTCTTATATCTAAGAGGTAAGTTAGGGGTCATTACCCTATCTGAGGCTCACTAAAATGAAGTTTTAGTGATGCATTAGAAAATACTAAGTTGAAGATCTATCAGTTGATGCAGCATAATCATGGGAATGTTGCATATGAATCATTACTTAAGGTAAATTGTTATTCATTTGGTTTGTGTTGTCTTTGGCATGTGTTTTCAAAGAGGGAGAGTATACTATCATATCTTTTTGAAATTTGAATTTGTTTTTGAAGAGTTTGATGTTTGAAAAGAAGCTATGTAATTCCTTCACTAAGGGAGATTATTGTATTTGAAAAGTTTGTGGCATATAATCGAAGAGGGAGAAATGTTCTAGACTTGTTCTCAAATTTCAATCTACTATGACACATTGTGTTGCCATCAATGCCAAAGAAGGAGATTGTTGGATACAATTGTTCAATTGTGTGTTGTCTTTGATGCTACACAAATGTCATATTAGTTATCAGACATAGTCTACCAAGCTCAGTTGGTTAGAAAAGAAAAAGGTAGAGTCTACTGAGCATTCCTAAATATTACATTATGAAGATAGTTTCTAAGGAGTTCACTTGGGTGTCAAAGGATTTTGTGACAAAATTTAATGTTAACCGAGCTCCCAAGGTTAACAAAGGAAAGTTAGTTTCTACCGAGATCACAAGGTCAGCTAAGGAAATTTAGTGTTTACCAAGTTCACTCAGTCTCCAAAAGATTTTGCAAACTTCGTAGTATTTACTGAGCTTCACTTGGTTAACACTAGAAATCATTTCTAGAGTAGTGTTTACCTAGTAGGGTCAGCTAATGAAGGATTTCATTATTTTGGGAAATAAACTTTAATTGTTTCATGTAATGTTTGTAGTCGACTAATGTATTGTTTATTGGTAAATGTAACTTGTAAATGAGCTGACTTGACAATTTGTAATGTATAAATAAAAGGTCAAGTTGTGAATTCTAATGTATGAATGAATGAGTGAGTATGCAAGTGAGTTGAGAAAGTGTGAGAAAATTTTGAAGAAGGATTAAATATCCTTGAGGAGCAGAAAAGTTAGATTTGATTAGAGAGGATCTAGTGAAGTAGAACAAAGATCTATAACAAAAAAGTTCAATTGAATCTCATTTAAGTCACTTATTGTTACTTTCTCACCATTGTAATATTAATTTCTAAATCTCTTAACAGAGTTGGTCTAACAGCCATTTTTGTAAATCCTCTAACAAGGTGGATAGTTCTACCGAATTGTTCTAAATTCCTTTAGCAAGGCCACTCCTAGTAGGGTGATTAAATCCTCTAACAAGGTCACACCTAATAGTGTTTTTTGTAACCTTTAATAGGGTTGGCTCCTAATAGGGATCACTTCAGAAGAGTGAAAATTGGTAGCTACTTACTTGGTGGTTTTTCCCATATTGGGTTTCCACATTAAATCTAGTATCTCTTGTGTTCATGTTATTTCCTTTTGCATGCATGTTACTAATTGTGAATGCTTCAAGATCAGTAATAGGTTAATACATAGTTCATCTATTGAGTTACAACATTTTTCTATGTGTCTACTGAGTGACAATAATAACTAGTTATTTAAGACATCTAACGGATCTATGGATTTGTTTTTGTGGTAACTAATTCACACCCCCCCCCCACCACCCACCTCTCGATTACTCCATCTATATTTCCAACAAAGAGAACTGCATCCCCATCTACAGGTTCAATATTAGTCTATCATATAAGGAGTTTCTACAATCCATCATTAAGTTTTAAATTCCTAATCCTCTAGTTGGGTATTTCTCCATAAATATGTTGGTTAAATTAGTATTGCTTAGATATTTATTTATTAGGATATTTTCCCACTTGAGGTGTGGATTTTTATGCATTCCTTACACCAGTTTATCTCCTAAATATTTACCTTTTATTTTGATATCCCTAATCCCTACACCTCCCTTTCCTTTTGGTTTGCATACCTCATCCCAAGATAAGAGGGAATTTTTTTTTCTCTTCCCCTATTCCTTTCCAAAAGAAAGTTCTAGGGGGCTAATTGATTATGTCCCTATTTTTTTGTGTGGAGATCAATACAAGATAATTGATAACTAAGTTTTGTTGAAAGGAAAAATCATATCATCATTTCTCTATTTGCAAAAGAGAGTCATTTTTTTTCCACGAGTCCATTTTTCTTTTGATATTTTCTATTGTTTGATCCCATAATTTTTTCAAACAAGCCCTGTTGTCTAAGGGAAGAGCCAAGTATTTAAAAGGTAAACATCCTCTTTTGAAATTCAAAATTTATTAATTCTCGAGGTTAATCTCTTGACTTCTATTATTTGATTGCATAATATCTTGCCCATATTAAAGAAGAAGATTTATGACTTCTTGAGATTAATTTCTTAACCTGATGCACTTTTTCCATTAAGCATAGTGTCACAAATTATTCATTAATTTTCGGATCCATGTCACTACTAATCCTTATTCCTTTAGTAGTATTCTCATACCTTGTATTTTTCATTGATCTTCCCAATGCTTCGGCCATTAAGATAAATAGAAAAGGGGATATTGGATCCCCCTATCTAAATCCGCTACTAATTCTAGAAAATCCTTTGGGTGTTTCATTAACACTATTAATAACTTAGGGGAGGACAAGCATTCAAAGATCAAATTCACCCATTATTTTGTGAACCCAAAGGCTTTGAGATATTTCCTCAAAAATCCCCAATCCACTCTATCATATACCTTTTTAATATCTATCTTAGTTAACATACTAGGATCTTTGTTGTTTTGAATAGTATGTATGGCCTCTTGGGAAATAATTACTCCATCAAAGATAGATCTACCATGTACAAACCCTATTTGTTTCTAGTTATTCAGGTTTGGGAGAAGTTTCTAGATTCTCATTGTCATAGTCTTAGTAAAAATTTTATGGAGAGTATTAAAAAGAGCTATAGAATGATAATCATTAAAGGTTTTTTATTTTTCCTTTTTTAAGATAAGGGAAATAAAGATATTATTCACCTCGCTGAGGAGTTTTCCTGACTTTATTCCTCCTTCTAAAGTCTCAATTACCTCCTTCCCTGTAAAGTCCTAACATTTTTGAAATAAAATTTCCAAAAACCCATATGACCCTTAAGATTTATCTAGATTCATTTTATTAAGGGTTACACTTACTTCCTCAAAGGTAAATTTTCACAAAAGTGTTTTAATTTTTTCTTTGGAGATAAGCTTTAGAATGTTCTTAGTTTCTTTCTTATGCCCCTAGGTTCTTGTTACCATTATTATTGAATATTTCTTAAAATTACTTTATTTCCTCTTTTCCAATGTCATCTAGCAAGTGATTCTATTAGAAATTATACCCTATTTTGTACTATTCTAAAAGAAATTTGTGTTTCTATTCCTTGCATCTAACCATGTTTCTCTTGATAAATTTTTTAAAAAAATTCCTCTTTGGTTAAGATATCTTTATAATCCTTCATCAAGAATTTCTCTCTTTCATATAAGGCTAAATCCATCCCTTTCTCTATAAGCTCAACATTTAGATTTTTGATTTCTTACTTTTTTTAAAAAATATTCTCAAAGTGTTCAAAATTCCATATCCTAAACCTTTGCTTGATAATTTTTATGTTTCCAACAACTTTGTAAAGTTTTGACCCAGATATCACAACTTTGTTCTACAATTTTTCTATCATCTTAAGAAGGCCCTCTTCCTTATACCACATTTGTTCAAATTTAAAAGGACAATTATAAATATTTTTATCTTGTATGATGCATAATCAACTAGGTAGTGATCCAAACCTAAGATGAGTTTCACATATGATTCTGCAGTAAAGGCCAGTTCTTCCATACCCCCACTTAAAATAATATTTGCAATTTCTAGAAGTTGTCATATCCATTAGTCCATTTTTATTAATATATTCATTAAAATCTACTACTACTTTAGGGAGTTTCTGAGTTCCACCCAATTTTTTGATGCCTTAGTTATAGCATTAAAATCCTCTCCTATGCTTAAAATATCTCCTTTATAAACAACTAATTTTTCTTGAATCTATCTATAGGCTCTTATTTTCTCCATATTTTGAATTGAGCCATATACATTAAAAATCCTAAATCTAAACTTCATTTGGGAGCATCTTACTAAGACATAACTCTAATTTCCATGATCTTTTAAAGATGTTATAGTCAAAAACCTCGAACCCCATATGAATGCTAAACCTCCTTAGGCTACCCTAACTAGAGATCCCCATATCTCCCTAGATCCAAGATTTTTTTTTAAACCCTTAGATCATTCCTATCTAACTTTATCTCTTGTAATAAAATGAGTTTTTTTTTTTTTTTTTTAATGCACTTTTTTAAGACCTGGTATTTGTTAGGGACGTTTAAACCCCTAACATTACAAGTTAGGGCATTCATGGGAAGGATAATCCCCTTCCCTTCATTAAAGATATTGATTAATTTGGGTTGGTTGTGGGCACATCCATCCCTAATTCCTAGTTCTTTTACATATTTTCTTCCCCTCTTTTTTTTTGTACAATCAAGGTTATTCTTACTTGGTTGAGTCATGGCTATCCCATTTATTCTTAATCATTTAGTTCATGATATTATAGTTCTACTATTAGTTTTTCTATTAAGATTAAATCACTGACAGAAATAATAATTACATGCAAATATAACCAATAATAAAAAATAATAGATCACACAGAAAAGAACACATGTCACCAAGATTTAACATGGTTTACCCAATCCCTAGGCTATGTCCACCAAACAACAAGTCCAATATTATTATGATCTAGTGATTACAATCTGATTACATTCCATAATCCCTCGCAACTCAATACTGCCACAAGAACCAATTTTGCATCACAATTTATGAAACAATCCATAACCCTAAGCCCTTATATACAAGTATTTTTACCACTTTAGAGTTATAATTAATAATTACAAATTTTGATAAAATAGGGCCCAAATTTTTTTTTCCCCAAAGAATTTATAAAGTATGTACAATACTTTCCTAATCAGTCACCACAAACTAACAATCTCCCACTTGGGGACTAATTAGGCTCTACACTAAACAACAATCTCCCACTTGGAGACTAATCCTGTAGCTATGCACTACTCCATGAGGCTCCCACTAGATAAAACCATCCTGGACTCTGCTATTCTTTTAGTCATGTTCAAACTAGAAGACTAACCGAAGCTGAAGAGGAGTTTAGCTTCTCCCTTGTTACTACCTTTGTAAACATATCTACTAGATTATCATCTGTATGTATCTTATCCAACTTTAACTATCCATCCTCCAAAACTAATTGAATGAAATGGTACTGCAACTATATGTGTTTGGTATTTGAATGAAGAGCTAAATTTTTTGCAAGATGAATGGCACTTTGACTATCTGTAAACAAATAATTATCCCTCAGAGGGTGTCCCAATTCTTCCAAGAAGAACCAAAGCCATATCAACTCCTTGGTTGCCTCTATAGAAACTACATACTTTGCCTCTGTAGTGGATAAAGCATTAACCTTCTGTAACCTAGAAACCTAGCTGATGGCTGCCCACCAATAGTAAAGACATAACCTGTAGTAATCCACCTGGTATCAATATCCCCTACCAAATCTGAGTCAACATAGCCTTATAAATCAGAAGTAGATCCCCCAAAGTGTAAACACTTATTAGATGTTCCTCTCAAATATCTGAGAATCCATTTGATGACATTCCAATGCTCAATTCCTAGATGATTCATATACCTACTAATGACTCCCACTACATGTGAAATATCTAGCCTAGTACATACCATAGCATACATCAAGCTTCCTATAGCTAAAGCATAGGGTACCTTGGGCATCTTAACCTCCTCTTCTTTTGTCTTAGGACACATCTCCTTAGTTAACTTCAAATGACCAGGTAAAGGTGTGTTGGCAGCTTTAGCATTCTCCATAGAGAAACATTGCAACACCTTCTCAACATAATCAGCCTGAGATAGTGTCAATTTTTTGTTTTTCCTATCTCTACAAATCTTCATACCAAGGATTTGTTTTTCTTCCCCCAAATCCTTCATAGAAAATGCATGTGCTAATTAGATTTTCAGCCCCTTAATGTGATCCATGTTAGACCCATCTACAAGCATATCATCAACATATAAACATAATATAATGTAGCTGTCATCATCTAACCTCTTAAAATAAACACAATGATCTAAATGACACCTATTGTATCCATGCTCATGCATAAAACTGTCAAATTTTAGATACCATTGTCGAGGTGCTTGCTTCAAGCCATATAAACTTGTCTTAAATTTGTGCACTAAGTTTTCATTACCTTTGACTACAAATTCCTTTGGCTGAGTCATATATATCTCTTCATCCAAATCACCATGAAGAAAGGTTGTTTTAACATCAAGCTACTCTAAATGCAAATCTTCAATAGCCATAAGACTTAAAATAGTACGGATAGAAGTCATCTTAACAATAGGAGAAAATATCTCATCAAAATCAATGCCCTTTTTATGTGCAAATCCTTTCACAACTAACCTGGCTTCAAATCTTTGCTTACCTCCTTCCTCTTCTTTCAACCTATAAACCCACTTATTCTGTAAAGCTCTTTTACCTGTAGGCAACTTGCATAAATCCCATGTCTTATTCTTCAGTAAAGAGTCCATTTCATAATTGATTGTAGACTCCCACTAAATCTTAGTATCCACCTACACAACTTCATCATAACATTTAGGTTCACCAGCATCAGTAAGTAAAATTGAATAAAAAGAGGGAGAGAATCTTTCTAGAGGTCTAATTTACCTCGTTGACCATCTAACATTCACCAGTGTGTGTGGTATTTGTTGTTGCAGTTGTTGCACATCATGAGGAAAGGCTAGAACATCAACTTTTGGAGTATCATCCAACACTACATAATCATCTTCTTTCTTCTCATGTTGCTACAACCAATCTTTGTACAACACATTCTCATTGAATATTACATCCCTACTTCTTAAAATTTTATGATTTTCAAAATCTCAAAGCCTATAACCAAATTCATTAATGCCATATCCAAAAAATACACATTTCTTTGACTTAGCTTCCAACTTAGTTCTATTTTCAGAATCTATGTGAGCAAATGCTTCACAACTGAGGGTTTTGAGAAAAGAATAACTCGTCTTCTTACCAATCCATGCTTTCTCTAGAATACCATAGCCTAAAGGAGTAGATGGACCTCTATTAATCAAATATACAATAGCATTGATAGTCTCCACTCACATGTGTAAGGGCAACCTAGAATGCAACCTCATGCTCCTTACACACTCCATTATAGTCATATTCATGCCTTCAACCTCTCCATTTTCCTATGGAGTCCTTGGAATAGTTTTCTATCTACGAATACCATTAGTGGAGCAATAATCTTTGAATTCATGATTGCAATACTTACCATGATTATCAGATTTGAGACATTTTAATTTCTTACTAGTCTCATTTTCAACCAAGCATTTCTATTTCTTAAAAGTTTGAAATACATCAAATTTCTATCTAAGGAAATAAACCCATACTTTTCTAGTTGCATCATCAATAAATGTAACACAATAATGATAGTCATCAAGGGAAGATACCTGAGCCAGTCCCCATACATCTGTATACACAAGCTCTAATTTCTCTTTTTTGTTTTCCTTTCCAGTCTTTACAAAACTCACTCTCTTTTGTTTTCCATACACACAACTTTCATAGAAATCCATATTAACACATTTCAAACTTGGTAAAACTTTCTTTGAATGAAGTAATTTCATACCTTTCTCACTCATGTACCCAAGTTTTTTGCATCACAACACTGTATCAGAATCTATAGCAGCTATTTGTTCTCCCTACTCCACTACAACAATTACTCTTGAACATTCATTTTTCTCTGAAACAATTAAAGTAGAAGGAATAATATGACCTATACAAAGATATAAGGTGACTACCTTCACACTTTTTCTACTACAAGGGAACCTTTTGAAACCTTCCAATTTTTATCATTAAAAGTAACTACACAACCCTCATCACTGAGTTTCCATGCTGAAATCAAATTCCTACTTAGCCTTGGAATATGTCTTTCCTCATGTAATAGACAATGATTTCCATTCTACAACTTATTCTTAATTTTTACCTTTCCAACAATCTAACATGGTTCATTATCCCCCAAATAAATGAGCCCAAAATCCCCTTGGACATAATCAATGAAATAACCTCTATGAGGTGTAGCATGAAATGAAGCACTAGAATCTAAAACTCATGAATCATCAACACTTTCTAAAGATAGAAGCAAAGTATCCTCTTTGGATTTGTTACTTACCACATTTTTCTCCTTGTCTCCATCTAGTATATCTCTTTCATTTTTCTTTCAATTCCAGCAATCTTTCTTTTTATGACCTTGTTTCCCACAATACCAGTAGTCATTTGGTCCTCTGGATTGAGACCTCCTCTCCTTTAAATTGCCTCTTGATTTACCATGATTTTTAGAATTACTTCCTCAATCATTCTACCCCTACTTTGTGCATTTAAAGCACTTCCTAATATAAATCCACTTGAGGATTTCTTATGAATTTTCTCACTCAAAATAACACTGATCACATCATCATATTTTAGGGTACTAGATCTAAGAACAAAATTACTCACAACCATTACCAAGTCATTCCAACTTTCAAGAAAAGAACATAAAATCAAGAGAGCTTTAATTTATCCTTCAAAATTGATACCCACAAAAGATAACTGACTAGTAATAGTATTACATTCATTTAAATGATCTGCGACAGATCAAACTTCTACCATTTTCATATTAAATAAATGCTTCATGAGAAATACCTTGTTTGAAGCAGAAGGCTTTTCATACAATGTTGCTAGGGTTTTCATCAACTTTTTTTTTGTTTTCACTTTTGTAATATTAAATGCTAATGATGGTGCTAGGCATAATCAACTACTTCCAAGTGCCTTTTTGTCTAAAAGATCCCATTCATCATTTGACATAGATCCCTGATTCTTGGCTTTGCCTTCTAATGGCTTCCATAAATCCTTCTGATAAAGATAGTCTTCCATTTACATCTTCCATAATTGGAAGTACTATCTATTAAACCTATCAAACCTCAGCTTACCCTCATCTACCATCGTTCCCACTCAACTATGATACTCTCACTCAATTGTCAGACTTTTCTATAGAGGATAACTAAAAAAAACCTCACTCTGATACCACTTGTTAGGATTAAAACACGGATAGAAATAACAATTACATGAAAATATAACCAATAATAGAAAATAATAGATCATGCAAAAAAGAACACAAGGTGCCAAGATTTAACATGGTTCACCCAATCCCTATGCTACATCCACCAAACAATAAGTCTGATATTATTATGATCTAGTGATTACAACCTAATTACAATCTGTAATCCCGTACAGCTCAATACCATCGCAAGAACCAATTTTGTATCACAACTTATGAAACAATCCCTAACCTTACGCTGTAATATACAAGTATTTTTACTGCTTTAGGGTTATAACTAATAATTAAATGTCAGCCCAAAATCCTAATAAAACAAGGCCCAAATTATTTTTTCGAGGAGATGCCCTGAGCCCCAAAGAATTTATGAAGTATGTATAGTACTTTCCTGATCAATCACCACAAACTAAAATGTTCCACTTCCACTTTCTCCATCAAATCATCACCTTCAAGAAATTTCTTTTTTCTTAGTAGTTCTTCTTCATCACAATTTCATCTAGAAATTCATTCATTAGCTCATTAACTATAAACTTGTATAAATGCTCAAAAATAATCCTAACCTCTTCCTCCACTTTAGTCTTGCTATTAGGTTCCTTATTTGAAGGTCTTGATGGTTGTAATTTTCTTCTTTGATAACTATGCCATTATCTAGTGAGTCTTTCCTTTGTAATCCTTTTCCTCTCTCCTTTGACTTGTTTTAGTTCTAATGCACCATTCTTCCTCATCAAGTATTAGTGTTATGTCTTATGATACTTATCCCATTTGGACTCCCTAATCCTTGCCTATGTGATTTCTACACCTACATTATTTCCAAGATCTTTCTTGGAACATTTAGGTCACTCCTTATTTTGTTTATAAAGGGGGGCATTCATGATTAATCCTAAAAGCTCCTCTCCTTGATCTATTGGAAATGATTGAAAAGCTCATGATTGAGGTGTAATGGAACTAATAAAGAATTTTTTCAATCATTCTTTTTTCATTGATGTCAAACTTGCTACTTCTAGGAATGACAATTACTTTAGTAATATAAATACTACAACTTGGTTGATTGACAAGGAGGTGGCAATCAATAAGATGTAACTAGAGTACATAGACAAAGGTTGAAGTTATGCTGTTGTAATGAAGTATAATGATCAGCTAAGCCATTGATGATATACTCTAAGACATAGAGGATAGACACACCAAGACATATCAAAGATGTAAGGATTAGCTAAGTCATTTGTGAAAGCCTAACTAAGTTCATAAGAGAGTGTCGAGAAAGCTAGTTAGTGCCGAATAGACTCTTAGTTGAAGCTGAGAAAGTTCACCTTTAGAGTGTGCCAAGTGATCTTCAAGTGCTGAGAAATATCAAGTGCCAAGTGATCTTCAAGTGCCGAGTAAATATCAAGTGCTGAGTGAAGATCAGATGCCGAGTAGAATATAGGAGTTGAGTAATAAAGAGGGTGTCGATCATCAGTAAATCAATAATGTCAAGTTGCTGCATTATTTTGAAAAATGAAGATTCTCCAGATCTAAGCCACCATGGTAGTTATCTAGAATTCTATGAACTAGATAGAAGATAAGAATGATGAGCTAGTGACACAAAACACTATGTAAACCATTTTTGGAAAATGCAATTGGATTCTAGAAGAAGTTTATAGATAAGAGAAAGATATGGGATAGATACATTGTATCTTACCTAATCTATTGAAACCCTAAAATTGGAGAGGGAGAATCAAGCTGAAAAGAAATTCCAGACTTCTATTTAAGGAGTCATAAGGTCACAAAGCAAAGAGGGAGAGGTGGTCAAGCATGAAATCATGAAGTGCTAAAGAAGGTGCTAAAGTGAAAGAGAGCACAGATACTCTGCTTCGATAGATGACCATAGATATGATAAGTAATAAGACTCAAGGTGACAAAGCTTGAGATGACAAGATGATAGATCTGAATTGATTAAAGCCAAGAAAAGGATTGAATTGAAGTGTGATCTGTAATTTGCAAGATATGTTGTAAGTTGTATCAGATCAAAAGCCATTATTGTTACTCTCTAGCAATTGTAACAACTAAGATAAATCCTATGAACTTAGGTTGGTTTAATAGCCATGTTGTAAATCCTTTAATAGGGTGACATTCCAAGTGAATGTTCCAAAGTCCTTTAACCAGGCTCATTCCTAACAGTATGGTGAAATCCTCTAACAAGGTCACATTTAACAATGTGTTATAGCCTTTAACAGGGTAGACCATCAGAAGTGGTTGAAATCAATTGCCCAATTATTTTGTGGGTATCATCCCCACCCCAGTTTTACCTTCTTATTCTTGGAGGGTTTCTAGGTTATCAAATTCTTAGTGTTATGGTATGATGCATGTCTACTTTTCATAGTTGTTTAAATGTTCAAATTACGTGCATGATAGTTCCAGTTATGTGTTGTTGAGGATTAAGAGAAGAAGTGGCATTGGACCTTGAATAACTAATTCACCGCCCCTCTCAGTTATTCTAAAGAATCATAACAATTGGTATCAGAGCCTAGGTGCTGACTTAGTTTAGAAGGACAAGAAGCAAAAAAGATCAAAATGCCTAAGAGAGAAGTTCTCAAGCTCAACAAAGACAACTTTGTTTCTTGGCAAAGATTGATGAAGCTACATCTTGGATCCATAGGAGATTATGCCCAAAATTCAATTATTATTGAACATGTTGATCCAACTGGTACTCTTACTGTAGAAGATTTGAAAACAAAATAGGAACACAATTAGACAATGCTGGAAATTGCTTTTGCACTCACCTATGCTGAATTCGATGACATCAAAGGATGTGACACTGCATTCAAAATGTGGAAAGCCCAATCATAAATTTATGGAGGAGATCAAAATGTTCAAAGAGCACAAAGAGAAAGCCTCAGAGGAAAGTTTTATGATATGAAAATGGAAGAAGGTCAGAAGGTTGTTCAGTATGCCACTAGAATAAAAGAAGTGGTAAGTGCAATAAGATGCTTGAGTGGTCAATTAGATGATCATACTATTAATAGTAAGTTCCTAAGAACCTTGCTCCCTATCTATGCTATTAGAGTATCAGCTATACAAGAGCTAAGATGTGTGCCAGGAAACAATCTAAGTTTTGAAGGAATAATGTGCAGACTGACTACATTTGAGTTATCTAACTTTGACAACTATAGACCTGAGAATGTTGAATCTGCTTTCAAGGCCAAGCCATCACTAAAAGATGTTGATCAGGTGAAATCAAAGAAGGGAAGAAAGATTAAATATGTATCCAGTGACAGTAGCACTGATGAGGAAGATGTGGAACAATTGGATGCATTGCTAGCTAGAAAATTCCACAAAGGCAAAGGAAAATTCAAGGGTAAGCTGCCTATCATTTTTTTCAATTGCAATGAAGTAGGAGATATTGTTGCAAGGTGTACACAGAAAAAAGAATACAAGGAAGGTAACAAGTACAAAAATAGAAGAGAAGATGATAAGAGAGATTACAAAGACAAAGGCAAGAAGTGCTATATTGTTGAAGAGGATTTTGATGATAATGATGATGAAGTTGTTTATGTGGCCATGAAGGACCAATCTGATGAAGAAGAGCCTACAACATTGGTAACATGTATGAACAAGAATGACAGATGGATCATAGACAGCGGATGCTCACATCACATGATAGGGGACAAAAGTAAGTTTGTTAACTTTACTCAATATGATGGAAATAGTGTTAGATTTGGTAATGATGCTCCATGTCAAATAAAAAAAAAAGGTTCCATTAAGCTAACAGAACAAATTTCATCTAATAATTCATATTATGTTGAAGGACTAAACTACAATTTGCTAAGTGTCTCATTGTTAGGCAATGCAGGGTGCAAAGTAGAATTTTGAAACAAAACTACAAAAATCTATGATATTGATGGTAAATTGATAGGAAAAGGAGATCAAACAAGAAGTAATCTATTTTATCTTGATCTAGAAAATACTTCTTGTCTCGTTGCAAAATTTGATGATGTATGGTTATGGCATAGAAGGTTATGTCATGTCAACTTTGATAATCTGGTCAAGATCAGCAAAATGAAGAAAGTTAGAGGTTTACCTAAACTGAAAAAGCGTGACAATATCATGTGCAAAAAATGTTAGCTAGGAAAGATGACCAAGTCAAGTTTCAAAATTAAAAACTATACATCTAAAGAGGCACTTGAGTTAGTCCATACTGACTTATGTGGTCCAACAGAAGTACAAAGCTACAAAGGAGATAAATATATAATGCTATTTGTTGATGACTATTCTAGGATGATGATTATTATATTCTTAAAATAAAAATCTAATGCTTTTCAAATGTTTAAGTGGTATGTGTCTAGAGTTGAAAAAGAAATAGGAAAGAGTTTGAAATTCCTGAGATCAGATAGAGGTGGTGAATTCACATCAAATGAATCAAGAGACAAATATCAGCTCCTAGAACTCCCCCACAACATGGAATTGCTAAGAGAAGAAATAGATCTGTGATTGACTATGCCAGAACATTAATGATGGAAAAGACTGTTTCTCTAAAATATTGGAGAGAAGCTATAAGTGTGGCTATTCATACACTGAACTTAGTACAAGTCAAGAAAGGTACAAGTTCAACACCTTTTGAATTATGGTATGGTCACTCACCCAATGTAAAGAATTTCAAAGTATTTGGTTGCAAATGCTTTATCCTTAAAGATACTAGAAATGGAAATTTTGATGCAAAAAGTGATGAAGACATATTTCTTAGTTACTCCACTAGAAGTAAAGCATATAGGTGTTTAAATACTAACACTGACAAAATTGTGGAAAGTGCAAATGTAAACTTTGATGAGCATGTAGATGTTCAAGTTGAAAAACCAAAGAGAATGGATGACTACAGAACCTTTGTGTATTCTTATGAAGGAATGCCTATTGATGAGGATACTACCAATCAAATTGGGATTCAACAACAAACTTCAGTCTCAGCTGAGTCACAACTAGTGAATGTCGAGCTGCATTCATAAGTCAAGTTGCAGAATGAAAGAAATGCTCATTCTGACTCTGAAGTCAGTACACATGATAGAGATGTAGAACTACCTGACAATGAAGTGCATAGTGATCCTAAATCTGAAAGATCAAATATGGAAACAACAACAAAACCAAGATTGTCCAAATATGTGAAGAGGCATCACCCTGCTGAATAGATAATTGGTGACAAAGATGCAAGACCAATGACAAGGAATAGACTAAGAAATTAATCATGTTTGTTAAGAAAATTTGAACTTAAGATAGTGTATGATGCATTAAAAGATGGTGATTGGTATAAAGCTATGGAAGAAGAGATTGATCAAATAAAGAACAAAACCTAGAGTTTGGTTCCCAGACCAGTTGAAAAAAATCTGATTGACACCAAGTGGGTATTCAGAAACAAGTTAGATGAGAAGGGTGAGATTACTAGAAACAAATCTAGACTAGTATGTAAGGATTATGCTCAAGAAGAAGGATTAGACTATGGGAAAACATTTTCCCCTGTTGCAAGAATGGAAGGAGTAAGAACTTTACTTGCATATGCTGCATATAAAGGTTTTAAAGTCTATCAGATGGATGTAAAGTCTGCTTTTCTGAATGGTATATTGGAAGAGGAAGTCTATATTGAACAACCAAAGGGATTTGTTGATGAAAATAATAGGGATATGGTTTGTAAGCTCCATAAAGCACTCTATGGTCTAAAACAAGCACATAGAGCATGGTATGAGAGACTTCACAAGTATCTAGTGCAAATAGGATTTGAAAGAACTGATGATAATGGCAACATGTACATAAAATCAAAAGAAGGTAAGGATATTATTGTATCTGAAATCTTTGTGAATGACATAGTATTTAGAGGAAAGGAAGTGCTTTGCAAAAGTTTTGCAGACAAAATGAAACATGAGTTTGAGATGTCTATGTTTGGAGAGATCAAATTTTTGTTAGTTTGCAAGTACATCAACTAAAACATGGTATATTTATGACTCAATCAAAGTACATCAAAGAGATACTTAAAATGTTTGGATTGGAAGACTCCAAACCAGTCAGCACACCTATGGAAATAGGACACAAACTATCCAAAAATGATGTACCAGCTGAAGTTAATCAAAAAATGTACAGATCCATGATTGGAAAACTACAATATGTTGTACATAGTAGACCAGAGATAGCATTAGCAGTTGGAATAGTGGCTAGATTCTCTACTAATCCTAAAGAAAATAATCTCATAACACTAAAAAGAATAATGAGGTATCTCAAAAGAACTGATGATTTTGGCCTATATTATAAAAAGCATGAAAAGTTTGAGCTCAATGCATACACAGATGTAGATTGGGGAGGCAACATTGATGACAAAAAGAGCACAAGTGGAGTAGCATTATTTTTAGGTAAAACACTAGTTACTTGGACTAGCAAGAAGCAAACATGCACATCTCAGTCCACTGCAGAATCAAAATATGTGGTAGCAGCAGTCAATTGCACAAACATTGTGTGGCTCACACATCTATTGAAAGGAATGAAAGAAGAGGTAACTAAACCTATGATATTGTATTGTGATAATACAAGTTCTATAAAAATATCCAAGAATCCAGTAATGCATGCAAAAACCAAGCATATTGCAATCAAGTATCATTATGTCAGAGAATTGGTAAAAGACAAACAAGTCAAGATGGAGCACATTCACACAAAGGAACAAACTACAGATATCTTCACCAAACCATTTCCCAAGGATGCTTATGAATATCTTAGAGGCAAGTTGGGGGTAATGCCCCTAACTCAAGTAGTTTAAAGTAAAGAAGCTACCCTACATCAACAGAAACAAATCATTAAAATATCAAAAGAATGATGCAGAGGATAATAGCAGGAGTAGGAATTCCAAATTAGTCATAAGCATGGTGACAGAGGGAGAAAACATGAGATTCAAAGCTTATATTTTGCATGTTAAAGATGCTACATCTTTGGCATCTATGTCAAAGAGGGAGATATATTTAGGAAATTGATCATCAATACAAAGTAAGATGGAGATATATATGAAAGAGGGAGATTGCTAGAAATGATTGAAAAGCTCATTGAGTTTGGTGGTAACTAAGTTGATCAAGTGATTAGTTTGGTTTTCCATCAATGCCAAAGAGGGAGATTATTGGAAATGATTGAAAAGCTCATGATTGAGGAGTAATGGAACTGATAAAGAATGTTTTCAATCATTTTTTTGTCATTGATGTCAAACTTGCTACTTGCAGGAATGACAATTGCTTTAGTAATCCAAATACTACAAGTTGGTTGATTGACAAGGAGGTGGCAATCAATAAGATGTAACTAGAGTACCTAGACAAAGGTTGAAGTTATGATGTTGTAATGAAGTATAAGGATCAGCTAAGCCATTGATGAAATAGTGTATTGATGACATACTCTAAGACACAGAGGATAGACACACCAAGACATACCAAAGATGTAAGGATTAGCTAAGTCATTTGTGAAAGCCTAACTAAGTTCATAAGAGAGTGTTGAGCAAGCTAGTTAGTGCTGAACAGACTCTTAGTTGAAGCTGAGCAAGTTCACTTTTAGATTGTGCCAAGTGATCTTCAAGTGTTGAGTAAATATCAAGTGCCGAGTAAATATCAAGTGCCGAGTAAATATCAAGTGTCAAGTGAAGATTAGATGCCAAGTAGAATACAAGAGCCGAGTAATACAGAGGGTGCCGAGCATTAGTAAATCAATAATGCCGAGTTGCTACATTATTTTGAAAAATGAAGATTCTCCAGATCCGAGCTAACATGGTAGTTATCTAGAATTTTGTGAACTAGATAGAAGATAAGAATGATGAGCTGGTGGTACAGAACACTATGTAAACTATTTTTGGCAAATACAATTGGATTCTAGATGAAGTTTCTAGATAAGAGCAAGATATGAGATAGATACATTATATCTTACCTAATCTATTGAAACCCTAAAATTGGAGAGGGAGAATCGAGGTGAAAAGAGATTCTAGATTTCTATTTAAGGAGTCATAAGGTCAGGAAGCAAAGAGGGAGAGGTGGTCAAGCATGAAATCATGAAGTGCTGAAGAAGGTGCTAAGGTGAAAGAGAGCATAGATACTCTGCTTCAATAGGTGACCATAGATATGATTGCATTGGTATGATGAGTAAGAAGACTCAAGGTGATGAAGCTTGAGATGAAAAGCTAACATATTTGAAGTGATTAAAGCCAAGCAAAGGATTGAACTGAAGTGTGATCTATAATCTGGAAGATATGTTGTAAGTTGTATCAGATCAAAAGCCATTGTTGTTACTCTCTAGCAATTGTAATAGTTAAGATAAATCCTATGAACTTAGGTTGGTTTAATAGCCATGTTGTAAATCCTTTAACAGGGTGACATTCCAAGTGAATGTTCCAAAGTCATTTAACTAGGCCCATTCCTAATAGTATGGTGAAATCCTTTAACAAGGTCACATTTAACAATGTGTTATAGCCTTTAACAGGGCAGGCCTTTCATAGGGCAGACCATCAGAAGTGGTTGAAATCAATTGCCCAGTTATTTTGTGGGTATCATCCCCACCCCAGTTTTACCTTCTTATTCCTAGAGGGTTTCTAGGTTATCAAATTCTCAGTGTTATGTTGTGATGCATGTCTACTTTTCATAGTTGTTTAAATGTTCAAATTATATGCATGATAGTTTCAGTTATGTGCTATTGAGGATTGAGAGAAGAAGTGGCATTGGACCTTGAATAAAAGATTTAGCCCCCCTCTCAATTATTCTAAAGAATTATAACATGATCTATAGTGATAATAGTTCCCAGTATAACCAAGGGATTGAGGATGCATCTTCTCTTATTTCCCCCGCTTTCTAAATAATCCCCTACTAAGGATTCCCTAATGTCAAAGCCTTCCTTTTCCTTATTAAGGATAATCTAAATTTTGGGAGGAGGATAAGGAAAATAAGGTCTCTAATTTGGGATTGAAGAAGCTAATACAAAGTCCTCTTTGAAATATCCTTACAAAAATCTTGGTTATATTTTAAACAAGCTTCCATTTATGAAAATCTTTAAGGGATTAGGCTTACATATGGTGGCATCCATCTTA
Organism: Cupressus sempervirens; assembly: GCA_028749045.1. Lineage (NCBI taxonomy): Eukaryota > Viridiplantae > Streptophyta > Pinopsida > Cupressales > Cupressaceae > Cupressus > Cupressus sempervirens. Next base: position 370,900,092 of record CM053789.1, on the reverse strand, counting down.
ACTATGATAATTGGACTAGAGAACCTCAATTGAATTTCTACAAAAGCTACATATTTCCCTAACTTGTTACCTATCAATTTAAGATTATCATTTGTTATTAGTTCAATAGGGGGATTAAGAAAACTAATAGCTTGATCTATTATGAAGGATCCTGGGTTATTTGGGTTAACAAAAGTTTTCTAGTCAAATACTCTAAGATATTTTCCTTTGAAAACTAGGGCATTTTTAAATAAAATTTATTTTTCAAATTGGAGCTACAACAATCAATATAAAAAAAATTATTTTCCAATATACTTCTAATTTATTTCCATAATATTCTTTCAACCATCTCATAATAAATTCTACCTCTATGCATGTTCCCATCCATCTTGCATAGAGAGTGTACATTTGGTAGTGTTGGTGGGTATATTCCACTCCATAACCTTAAAAATCTAGAGTGAGGATTTCCTCTTGTAAGTCGTCACTAGATTAGGGACAACTACTTCTTATCGGCTTGTTGGGGTTTCCTTCCTAGTTAGTTTGACTTTGGGATCTAATTTTAATTTAGGCAAGGCAAAATCTTCAAATCAGATCTCTCAAAGGAATCAAAGGGTTAGAAACCAAAAGATGTCTTGATAGAGTCAGTCCCTAACATCTTATAGAGGGCATTTTTGACCTATGTTAGTTTTGTGGATAAGGATGTGAAGGAATTTGAGTAGTGGTAGGAATAAACATTGTTACTTGTTGCCTAGTGTTGAAACAATTGATTAATTGTGTATTATCCTTGATGTTACACAAAATGTCATATCATTGTCAGTTAGTGCCAAGCTCACTTAGGAATTGAAGATAGTTTTCTGTGACTACCAATTGTTTCTATGTTTTTCAAGTTTAGAAGACAGTTTCTACCGAGTTCACTTGGGCACCAAAGGAAAGTTTGTGTAAGTCACTTGGTTAATGAAGGAAATGTTCAATGGAATCAGTGTTATCGAAGCTCACTTGGTTACCAAAGGAACTATATGAATATGTAGTGTTGATCAAGTTTTCTTGGTTAACACAAGAAAATCATTTTTGAGTTAGTCTCTACCAAGCAAGGTCAGCTATTGAAGGATTTTTTTGTTTTGGCATATTGAGTTTAATTAATTTGTTTGTTGGTTCTAGCCAACTAAGAAGGTAAATATTAATTATTTTAAGTTGTATTCTAGTCAACTTGACAATATGAAAGATATAAATATAAGGTCAAATTGAGGATTAGAAGTGTGTGAGTGTGAAATATTTGATGATGCTAAGAGGAAGTGAATCACAAGGATAAGTAGAATATCCTCATGGAGTTGAAAAGATATATTTGATCAAGAAGGATCAAGTATACAAGCCAAAATTGAGATCTATAATCAACAAATAAGTTGCATCTAAAATTAGGTCATCTCATTGTTACTCTCTAACCATTTTAGCAGTGATCTAAATCTCCTAACAAAGTTGGCTTAATAGCTATTTGTAAATCCTCTAATAAGGTGGTAGTTCTATTGAATTTTCTAAAGACCTCTAACAAGGCCACTCCTAACAAGGTCACACTTAATAGTGTATTTTGTAACTTTTAATAGGGTTGGCTCCTAATAGGGCTCACTTAAGAAGAGTGACAAATGTTAACTAGTTGAAATTGGTGGTTTTTCCCAAATTGGGTTTCCACATTAAATCTTGGTGTCAAATGTGTTAATGATATTTTTTTTTATGTGTTTGCAACTAAGTTAAATTAATCATAATCATAGATAACATCTTAATATTTTCATGTTAAGTATTTGTCGAGCATATTCAATATTTACTGAGTTACAACATTTTACGGGTGTTTGCCAAGCTTCAGCAAAGTTTAGTTTTCAGAGTTTATTTTTGTACTAACATCTAAGGGATCTAGGATTTATTTCTAGTGGTAACTAATTCACCCCTCCCCTCTCAATTACTCCTCTTATATTTCCAACAATTGGTATCAGAGCATTTTGGTGCTTGCAGAGAAGGTTTCAAGGATCTAAGGTAAAGATCAGGATGTTTTATAGAAGATAGATTCCTAAGTTGAACAAAAAAAAATTTGTAGCATGGCAAGGACTCATGAGATTACAGCTGGCAACTATAAGTGATTCAGGTTGTAAATATCTTGATGTTGAATACAAGACTCCCACTAGAACATTATCGATTAAAGATATTGTCGAAAAGAAGAGTCATAACATCATGATAATTGATATTGCATCTGCTCTTAGTTATGCTAAATTTGATGAAGTAAAAGACTACAAAATAGCTCATGCAATGTGGACCAAACTAAAAGACATTGATGGAGGAGATGACAATGTAAGAAGAGCTAAAGCAGAAAATCTTAAAGGACAATTTGATCAGATGAAGATGAGAGAAGATGAAAACATCGCAAAATATGTGGAAATAATTGAAGCAAGTGTGAGCACAATCAAAGCATCTGGAAGAGACGTTGATGACAAAATAGTTTTAAGAAAGGTACTCAGAACCATTCTTCTTATTTATGCAATTAGAGTGTATACTAGTCAAGATATGAGATGTGATCCAAATAGCAAAATAACTTTGGATGCTCTAGTTGGAAAATTGATAGCTTTTGAATTAGATAACTATGATAACTATGTTCCTAGTTCCAAAGGTATTGAGTCTACATTTGAAGCCAAACTCTCACTCAAGAAAAAGAGATCTAAAACAAATCAATTAGGAAGTGAAGAAGAAATAAAAGAAAGTTCTAATGGAAATCTTGAAGTTGTTGAAGCCCTAAATGCAAGGAACTATTCCAAAGGCAGATGAAAGTACAAAGGTAAGGTTCCTCTAATATGTTTTTCTTGTGAAGAAGCTGGTCACACTACTACAAGGTGCCCAAATAGAGAGAAAAAGGATGAAAAGAAAAATAATAAGTACAAAGATAAGAAGGAATTCAAAAACTACAATGACTACAAGGATAAAGGTAAGAAATATTGTTTTATAGCTAAAGATTCTAATAACAATGAAGATAAAATGGTGTATAATGTTGTACAATATGAATATGATGATGAAGGAGATAAGATGGAGCTTATCTCTTATGTTACCAAGACTGATACATGGATTATTAGCAGTGGTTTCTCACATCATATGAGTAGAGATAAAAAAAAGTTTGAACACATGAAATATTATGATGGTGGTATTGTAAGATTTGGAAACAATGAACCTTGTTGCATAAAAGGAAAAAGATGTATTTCTTTGACTAATGAGCTTATATGTGATAATGCTTATTGGGTTGAAGGACTCAAGCACAATCTACTAAGTGTGGTAGAGTTGAATAACATTGGATTTAACATAGAATTCATAGATAGAAAGGCCAAACTACTAGATGGAAAAGGAAATCTGGTTGGATCTGGCAAACAAACAAAAAGTAACCTATTCTATCTTGATCTCAGTGAAAGTTCATGTTTTATTTCTCAAGTAGAAGAAAGTCGGTTATGGTGCAAAGGATTATGTCATGTAAACTTTGATAATCTAGTTAAGATAAGAAAATATAGAAGAGTAAGTGGTATTCCTAGCTTGAGGATACCTGATATGGGTCTATGCAAAAATTTTCAAATTGATAAGATGGGAAAGACTAGTTTCAAAAGCAAGAACTATCATTCAGAAGAAGTCTTAGAGCTTGTACACACAAACTTATGTGGACCTGTTGAAATAGAGAGTTATAGTGGAGATAAGTTTTTAATTCATTTTTCGATGATTATTCTAGAATGATGACTGTAATTTATCTAAAAGAAAAATTAGAAGCTTTTCAAAAATTCAAGTGGTATCTGGCAAGAGTAGAAAAAGAAACTAGAAATAAGTTGAAATGTTTGAGATCAAAAAGAGGTGGTGAATTCATCTCCAATGAATTCAATGAATTTTGCATTAAGAAAGGAATTAAAAGACAAGTATAATCCCTTGGTACCTCAGTAGAATGTCATAGCTGAAGGAAGGAATAGATCCATCATGGATTGTGCAAGAACATTGATGATAGAGAAGAATGTTGCAATCAAATACTAGAAGGAAGTAATCAGCACTGTAGTTCATACCTTGAATAGAGTAAAGTAAAGAAAGACTCAAACCAAACTCCTTATGAACTATGGTATGGTTACAAACCTAATGTTATATTTGGTAGCAAATGTTATATCTTGAAAGAATCTAGGAAAGGTAAATTTGATGTCAAAGGTGATGAAGGCATATTCTTAGGATTCTCCTACAAAAGTAAAACATACAAGTGTTTGAATTTATCTACTCATAAAATCATAAAAATTGCTAATGTGAGAATTGATGAGTTTGTAAAAAAGAGTGAAGAAGAAAGAAACAAAGAGCCAGAAGATTATAGAAGATATTTTTACTATGAATTTGATACCTAGCCAAACCTATCTGGAAGAAAGGAGGCTTCACCTCCAAAGTCCCCAAAATCACCAACAATTACCAAGTTGTAGATAGTACAACATGAGTCATAGTCTAAAGGACCCAAGTCATAGTTAGAGGCTACCAAGCTACTGCAAACCAAGTCTGATGGACTTGAGTCACAGATAGTGGGAACCAAACTTGATCCTGAAGTTCATGATGAAATCAATGCAACTCATTCCAAATCCAAAGAACTTGTGTTAGCAAGATATTTCAAAAGGCATCATGCACTTGATCAGATCATTGGAGACAAATTAGATGGAACAATGACAAGAAACAAATTGAGAGGTACATGTTTACTTGCTAAATTTGAACCTAAAAATGTTAAAGATGCATTGGATAATGAAAGTTGGATTGAAGCAATGAATGAAGAAATAGAAATGATAGAGAAGAAAAAAACTTGGACTCTTGTTTGTAGAACCAAGGATAAAAATATAATTGGCACAAAGTGGGTATTCATAAATAAGCTGAATGAAGATAGAAAAGTTTCTAGAAACAAAGAAAGGTTTGTTGTAAAGGCTATTCTCAAGAAGAAGGTATTGATTATGGTGGAACTTTTTCTCTTGTTGCAAGATTAGAAGGTGTTAGAACTTTACTAGTATATGTAGCACATAGAGGATTTAAAGTGTATCAAATGGATGTAAAATTTGCATTCTTGAATAGAATTCTTGATGAGGAAATCTACATTGAACAACTAGAAGCTTTTGTAGATCTTGGCAAAAAGGACATGGTTTGGAAATTGCACAAGGCATTATATGGACTCAAGAAAGCTCCCAAATCTTGGTATAAAAGACTTCATAATTACTTGATACAAATTGGTTTTCAAAGAACTAATGACAATAATAATCTATATATCAAAGAAGGACCAAATAAAAATATTATGTTGGCAGAAGTATTTGTTGATGATACTTTATTCATAGGAAATGATGACTTTTACAAAGCATTTTTAGAAGAAATGAGTAAAGAATTTGAGATGTCTATGTTTGAAGAGATAAAATTATTTGTTGGATTGTAGATTCAATAGAAGAAAGATGGTATCTATATTACTCAATCTAAATACATCAAGGGGATACTAAAGAAATTTGGAATGGAAGATTCAAGACTAGTTGGAACCCCTACATCTACTAGACATAAAATTTTCAAGAATGATGATTCCAAAGAGGTAGATCAAACCACATATAGATCAATGATTGGAAAATTGTAGTATGTAATATATTTAAGGCCATATTGCATTAGTAGTTGGTATGGTGGCCAGATTCTCAGTAAATCCCAAATAAAATCACGTGATGAAAATTAAGAAAATCATGAGATATCTAAAAGGTACTAAGGACTATGGCTTATGGTACAAAATAGGAGGCAATTTGGACTTAAAATTATTCACTAATGTTGATTGGGCAAGAAGTATTGATGACAGAAAAAGCACTAGTGGTTGAGCATTCTTTCTTGGTAAAAGATTGGTTTCTTAGACAAGAAAGAAAGAAAATTGTATCTCTTAGTCCACAGTAGATGCAAAATATGTGGTAGTAGTAGTTAATTGTTCTAATATTGTTTGGTTCAAACAACTAATGACATGTATGAAGGTAGTGATCAAGGATCCAATAGTTATTTATATATTGTGGTAATATTAGGGAAATCAATATATCAAAGAATCCAATGATGCATATTGAAACAAAGCACATTTTTATAAAATAACATTTCTTGAGACAATTGGTACAAGATAAAGAAGTCAGATTGGAATATGTAAACACAAATGAAAAAATTGAAGACATATTCACCAAGCCATTACCTAAGGATGCATTTATGTATCTAAGAGGTAAGCTAGGGGTCATTCCCTTATCTGAAGCTCACTAAATGAAGTTTAGTGATGCATCAACTAGAGCATGTTGAAGATCAATTAGTTGGTGTAGTGTTGATAAGGGCATATTGCAAATGAATTTTTACTTAAGGTACATTGACATTCATTGAGAATTTTCTTTGGCATGAGATGTCAAAGAGGAAGAAGTATACTGTCATATCTCATAAAAATCTTGTAAAGAGATGTACAAGAGGGAGAATGAACTTGGTCTGATATCAAAGGCAGAGTTTGCTATTAGAAGAAGTTGTTACAGATAGAAGTTTTCTAACAAAGGAAGAAACTAAAGGTAGAAAGAGTTCACACTAATAGAGGGAGTTCCCATGGATGAGAATCAGAATGAAACTAAAGATATGTTCCTCACTTTATTCTTGCTCTAGAATTTTATTATATTATGACATGTTGTGTTGCCATCAATGCCAAAGAGGGAGATTGTTGAAACAATTGATTAATTGTGTATTGTCTTTAATGTTACACAAAATGTCATATCATTATTAGTCAGTGCCAAGATCAATCAGGCATTGAAGACAATTCTCTATGACTATCGAGCATTCCTAAGTTTGTCAAGTTCAAAAAATAGTTTCTATCAAGTTCACTTAGGTGCCAAAGGAAAGTAAATGTGGAAGTTGAATGTTAACCAAGCTCACTCAGTTAATGAAGGAAATGTTGGATGGAACTAGTGTTAACCAAGCTCACTTAGTTACCAAAGGAACTATGTAAATATGTAGTGTTGACCAAGTTCACTTGGTTAACATAGAAAAATCATTTCTAAGTTAGTGTCTACTGAGTAGGGTCGACTATTTTCTTGTTTTGGCATATTGAGTTCAATTGATTTGTTTGTCAGTTCTAGCCAACTGAAAAGATAAATATTAATTATTCTAAGTTGTATGTGAGGCCTTGCCCCGACCCATCCTAGCACCAATGATACATTATTATTTCGATACTTATGCCTTGTTATGTCATAACAGTATTGGATACACTGAACATTTTTATGCTATTTTACGATGTGTAATGCTTTACTTCAGTTATCTGATTTTGTCATTTAATGCTTATAAATGTGTATAATGATGAAGAAAATGTATGCAACACTAACACTTTTGGTTATGCAAGTCGAAGGGTTAGAAATATGAGTGGAATTAGATAAACAACTATTTATTAAGAAATGGATGCTTTAATTTATATAATTCCTATAATATGTAATTCACATTATGCATGTGTTTTTTGGACCTACTAATGTGTGCAATGAGTGTGCAGGAAAATTAGCCGAGACAACTCAATGGAGAGGCGAAACTAAATTACTTGTTGATTTTGTGCTAACTTTGTATTGTAATTCTTTAAAGGTTGTAAATTGGTCTTACTATTCTACTAGCTTTTAGTTGTTCCTAATACGTCTTTAAAGGCCTAAAAATATTAAATTTAAGTACCCTATGGGTAAGGGTATGGGTGGGGAGTACTTTTCAACCCTTTAGCCTCCTTGGTTGACTTTTAGGGTCACTCAAAAACCCTATTTTAGGTTGATTTCGAAAATGTATTGTTCTTTACTTGAGTTAGTGAAACCAAACCTCCATCTTGAGTTACTTGAAGTCTAGTTGAGGTAAGGACCATACTTAGAGGCAAATTGGGAGTAGTTTTGGTTTTTGTCACCCAATCCTCTAGTTTTGGAGGAAGTTTGAAGATTGAAGGAAGGGAAGCTCTTCTCAAACCACCATTGCCATAACTCTTCTATGAAGGTAGGATTTCTTCACTCCTTGAATGGTTCTTTATGTGTGCTCATGTTTTGAATCTTGCTTGAATCATGTTTGAGACATTGTGTAGTTATGCATTTCTTGCTTGTGTGTTGGGGGTGGATTTGGGAGGGATTTTACCTTGTTTTCTTTTGATGTTATTCATATGCTTTCTTGATGTTTTGTTTGTTTTTGAGAGGTTTTCATGGGGATGGTTTTGGCAACACTTACCCTTGGATAGGAAAGAAGTGGCCATGTTTGGAGAAAGGGCATTAGTTGGACCTCAATAGTGTAGAGTCTCCTCTCATGGTGAGAGGAGGAAAAAAGGGTAGGGTGTATGGGCCCCTACTTGTCATCTCATACCTTGTTGTTATTGAGAATTCTTGAATTTGGAAAAGAATGAAAATCCTTGTCGATATAGCCTCAAAAGTGCCTTGTAAAAGAATGGAAGTTCTTGAAGTTTTAGCCTCAAAAGGGCTATGTGATGATATGGTGATTGACTTCTCCTATTGAGAAAATCCACCTTTCCCCTATATTGGTTCATTGTTGGACCTATTGTGCAACCGGGTTGGGAATGCATGCTTAAATTGCTTATCTCCTTGTGTTGTTTACCTCCATGTTGGTTCTTGTGTTTTCCATGGTTTTCCTTGATGCAATGAAGACATTTGATAAAAGTTCTTTTGTGAAAGCCTTGAAGAAAACTCATTGAATTGTAATATTATGCAAGTTGTAATTGAATTTGATGTAGTGGCAAAGATATCAGGTTTTCTTACTGGTTCTTTCCCGATGGAGCCTTGAATGAGGATGAATAATAGAGGAAAGAAAATATTATGAAATTATCCTTGCAATGCTCTCATGTGGTTTCAAATTTTGGCATATGTATGTGAGAAATTAGAATTATAGTTAATGTCTTGAATTGGGAAATTCTGAGTTTCAATTATGATAATGAAAGACAATGGATGTGTTGAAGTTTTCAATTCAATATTTTGAACATTAACATGTAATAATAATCCTACATTGTGATCACCAAGCTAGCACATTCATTGTTAAGCTTCATTAGTAATACAATTAAATTTGATAAGAATTATTCATCACCTTTTTGAATTCTAAATATAGGATCATAATTCCTTGTTAAGTTTCATAAAGAACAAGATCAATTTGATTAAGAGGTTTTGAATTTCCTTGAATTTAAATAAATAAGAAAAAACACATACCATGTTATATGATGACTATACAAAACATACATCCTTGTCTTTAGATGATTGAATTAACATGAGCTATAGTAGAAAAGAGAATTATAATCCTTTGCATCCTTTTGTATTAGTGTGCTCATTCATAGGAACTCCATATTACCTCTAAAAATGTTTAAACTCATCTTGCATAATAAGGAACTTTAGCAAGAAAACATGCCAGCACTTGGAAAAAAAAAAATTGGTTTTCAAAATTGTGTATCTCTAGGTCGAAAAAACCCTCTCTACAAAATGTATGGAGAAGCCTTAAATTTCCCCATGTCACAGAGAATATTCCATGAGATAGTCTCCTTTGAATTACAAATCAAAAATCATTGCTAATTCATTAAATAATATGAATTAAATAAATTTGAATATATAACATCTAAATATAGATATGATAATGCTTTTAAATTCAACATCCCAACTACAAAAGTTTTGGGCATTTAACTCCATAGGTCTTAGAGATTTGAGGCATGATACAAGTCGAATCATGTAGTAGATTTTATAAAAAACTTCCAACCACCTATCAGCAAGTACAGGGGTTGAATCACCTTGAGGGAGGGCATGAGAATGTTTAAACACTTAATTTGTGACAAAACCCTTTTATGCTTTCTCCCCACTCATCATCTTAACCCTGCGATGACGTGGGGTCATGTCTTGGCTTGTGGAGGTGGTGAAGTTGTTAACACAAAATTTACAACCCCTCTACACTTTTCACCCACCCCCCAATGCCTCACTCTTCCTCACACATGATCCAATGAGTGGGCAGATGGAAGGGATAGGTCTGCATGCGTAGGCCCTTGGTCAGCACGCAGACTCTTGGGAAGTGGGGTCTAAGTTGCCCACTTGCCATAGGGGGGAAAAGTAGGTCCTAGGACTAGGGTAGGAGGGGGGTGTAGGTTTGTTAGTTGGATCATTTGTATTATGTTAGTAAGTTAGTTAGTAATTAGGTTAGTTGTGTAGTTTAGATTATTAGATTTTAGTTAGTTTAAGTTGTTTTGAATTTGAAGTTTAGTTAGAATAGTTTTAATTTTATTTGAATTAATTTAGTTGTTATATCCTTAGTGTAGTACTTGTTATGTTAGCTTAAAATTTAAATATAAGTTAATTTATTTTAGTAGTAATTAATTAGTCAAGGATTGTTCTAACTAATTATTATGTTTAGTTAGTTTTAGATGTATGTCTTATTTAAATTAGGATTAGCTTTAATTATTAAGTGGTGTGTGGATGTTAGAATACTAAGCCATTGTTTTTATTTAAAAAGTTTTTAAATATGAAATTAGAGTATCTCAATTGGACAACCTTAATGTTTTATTAATTCGTGTTATACTATTGTGTGCATATAGATCAATTTTAATAAGGATCTAATTTATGATAGTTCAAATAAAGTTAGATTAAAATATAGATTTACTGAATTCATTCTTGTCATCAATTATAGTGGTAAATAATTAATTAATTATTTGGATGGTTTAGTATGTTGGAGAAAATTTTAGGGCTAAGCTTAAATTTGGATTAAGCTTTAAAACGTAATTCGAATGAAATCGCTAGAAGCTAATTAACGAAATTAAGCCTGAAGTAAATCATTAGAATTGTAATAATGTTCAAGTTATCAATTTGATGAGAGGGCCTAGTTAATTAGGTCACCTTTAGGGTCATTTTTATTTAAGTCTTTGTGTCCATCTCTGTCAACCTTAATTTCTTTTGTATCTTAGTTTTTTAAAAAAAAAATTGTGCGTTTTTGCCCCTTATATTTTTGGCATGACATTGTATTCTAGCTAACTTGACAATATGAAAGATATAAGTATAAGGTCAATTTGAGGATTAGAAGTGTGTGAGTGTGAAAGATTTAATGATGTTAAGAGGAAGTGAATTAGAAAGATAAGTAGAATATCCTTGTGGAGCTCAAAAGATATATTCTGATGGGGTCGAGACAAATAAGAGAATGGACACAACAAGAAAGGGAAAATTTTATTAACTATGTAAATATGCTAATACATTCAGTACAGAGAAAATAGACTTCAAAACATGCCCTAAGGGCTTACAATAGTATAAATTTGGAGATAATTTCTCTTTTTAGTACCTCCTCTCAAACTCCATTCCGAACTGCCTTTTACAATGCCAGAAATGTTCTTAAATGGACCCTGAAGGGTTAAGGATTAGGAATACATTCTAGAAAGTGCTAGTTTGCATCCAATGACCAAATAGAAGGCTCTAGAAGTTGCATTAGAAGTTGGCACAAAATTAGAAGAATCTAGAAACGGTAACCAAACTTCTAGGAGGCATAACTTTTGAACCATAGCTTTGACTGACGAACTGCTTACATTTCTGGAAAGCTCTCAAAGTGCTCTATAGCCCTATGGACTTGCTTCGATCATCCCCCATTTTTTGGCCTTGTTTGAGTTCATTTAATGCCCCTAACCTAACTTTGAAACATTCTTAGGAGGTCTCTAGAAACTGAAAAACTGCAATAACTTTCAAACTGTGGGGCCTTTTGACCTGATTCTTTTTGTAGAATACTCTAAATTACAATGACAATCATCTGACCAATTTACACCTTCTAGTTCACCAAAATGATGGCTCAATTACATACTCCTATTTTTTTGACATATACATGTATCCCAAGGTGATAAAAAAATCTAACCCAGAACACTAATAGTGCAACTGTGAGAGTTGGAACCTTTATTTGACCCAAATAGGTATCCAAAAATGAAAACACATGAAATAGAAACTAATTCTAAGTACATTTTTTTTTGGGTGACATAGGATTGCCCTTATACCTCTAGATGCTCCTGCATCATATTCAATCAAGAAGGATCAACTATACAAGCCAAAATTGAGATCTATAATCAACAAATTAGTTGAATCTAGAAATAGGTCATCTCATTGTTACTCTCTAACCATTGTAGCAGTGATCTAAATCTCTTAACAAAGTTGGCTTAACAACTATTTATAAATCTTCTAACAAGGTGGTAGTTCTATTGAATTGTTTAAAGAACTCTAACAAGGCCACTCCTAATAGGGTGATTAAATCATCTAATAGGGTCACACCTAATAGTGTTGTTTTTAACCTTTAACAAGGTTGACTTCGAACAGGGCTTACTTCAAAAGAGTAAAAATAGTAACTAGTTGCAATTAGTTGCTTTTTCAAAATTGAGTTTCCACATTAAATCTTGGTGTCAAATGTGTTCATTATATTTTCTTTGTGTTTGCAACTAAGTTAAAGGAATGATAATCACAAATAACGTATTAAGATTTTCATGTTAAGTATTTATTGAGCATATTCAATATTTACCGAGTTACAACATTTTATGTGTGTTTGCTGAGCTTCAATAGAGTTTATTTTTTAGAGTTTATTTTTGTACTAACATCTAAGGGATTTGGGATTTATTTTTAATGGTAACTAATTCACCTCTCCCCTCTCAATTACTCCTCTTACATTTCCAATAGCCTAGATCATTTAGATTTTATGGTAATCCAACTCTAATCATTAGATTCAATATTTGATGGTTTAAAAAGCTTCCAAGGAACCAAGTCTAAATCAATTTGTAGAAAAAGGGCATGACACATTTTGTGCACCAAAAGATAAAACATTGTTTCTCAAAATTTTCCCTAACAACCTGGATTGCATAAATTAAACAAAATGTAGAGTTCACAAAATTTATTTTCTCTTATTGTCATTGGCAATATAAAGTTTATTACCATCACCTAGGAAATGGAAACAATTGTCTAACCTAAGGAAATAGAATCAATTGTCTAACTTATAAAAAAAAATGTGATCTTGAGAAATTAACACATATGATATTACCTATATTTCTTTTTTTTTAAATTAATCACATCAATAAGAAGTAGCAACTCTGAATGGTATTGATTTATTATATTCTTAGAATGGTTGGATGCAAAACATATTGTTTTTAATTTTTAGAATGACAATTGAATGTTTATATTAGATAAGTCACATAGTGTGCACTTGGAATTGCTACCTACATGGAGATGTTTTTTTGCCTTGAATGCAAATCTAAATCACCCCTAATCCTGGGTTGAGATGACTAATAGGTTGTTACTAATATGGGTGTATGTTGCTTCCTTCAATGAAAAGTATTAAAAGTAATCTTCCTTCCTCACCCAAATTTGAGCTTTAGATCTAGAGATTTTAGGTTCCCAATCCAAGTTGGCCTTCAATCTGTATGTCTTTCTATAAATTTATCATCAAAGTAGATATCAAAAGGAATGTGCTTTGCTAATTTTGTTGTTGATAAACCCCATTTTGGAGGAAACAACTTATATACGACAAAAATATTTTTTTTAAATCAAATAAGTAATGCCTTGATGAGTGTATAAAAAAATCAAAAGTTGGTGAAGGGAGTGATTTTGCAATGTAGTGAGAAAAGTTCTTTGAATTATTTCAAGCTTTACATGGTTGTGGTTACATAACAAATTGAACCCCTAATGATTTTCCTATTAACTATCCATCTTCCTTGGTGCTCAATGGCTAATTATGTGAGCAATAAGGGAAGGGCACTATACGTTATTTAATTTTTTCATTTCTCTTATGCATTTATCTTTTATTGATTCTATTAATGCCTCGATGTTTTGTGAACCATATAAGTTTTGATTAGCAACTATCTCTCTAATTTTAAATTAGGATTATGAATTTCACTCCTAGATATCTTCATTTAGCATTTTGAATTGTATTAGTAACCGACTTAACACTTATTAGATAATTCACACTTCTTCTTTTATTCCACTATTCCCAGCATTTTCATCATTAAGATTATCTTGATTTGGAGTGGAGTTCACTGCCTAAAATCTAATAAAAATTTGCATCCCTTATGAGGATACAATTTGTTGATAAGAAAAGCTCAACTTTTACATGTTATATGTCTATGTTTGTAAGTTGTTATTAGATTTAAATTTTCTTGGGCTTACAACGATGCTTTTTCACCAACTTGTTGTCTACAAATAGTTAGATAATTTTATTATTTAATCACATTCAATTTCTTTCTCTAAATAAATAACATAAATTATTATTGGCATCCAATAAGTGTAAACAAATTCCTCTAAACATGTTTATGATAAGATTTTTACTAAATGATAGCTTAATAGTTACATTATCACTTTTAACAAAGGAATAAATTATTTTTAATGTGGTTGTGACAATTGCCTCTCGAAAAATAATAACTCATTATTAAACCTAACCATTATTAAATAGAAATTCCATCGTTCTACTATAACTAATTAAGTTGTATCTTAAAGTATTAGTATTTTATTTCAATAAAAAAATATTATATAAAATATTATTCATAAAATATAATTACAAGTTATTATAAAAGAAAAACATATTATTAAAATAATTGTATGATAAAGTAACATATTATTGATTTAATAGTTTTACATAACAAAATATTTTTATATTTTAAAATATTAGGTAGTGCTTCCTCAAAATCCTCTCTTATAAGACCCAGATTTATAAGCGAATTAAATTCAAGTAAAATAAATTTTAAAATTTTTAAAATTAAAATTCTCATAAATAAATATTACAAAAATTAAAAGTTAAAATTAAAATGAAAAATACTTACATGTAATTGGTTGAGATAGAAAAGATTAATAACTAGCTAAGTACAATTGATTACAATAATAGAGCCTATGACAAATACAATAAGTGATAAATAATCTAGACTGATTATCATTCTTAAATTACTCATTCCACCCAAATTAAAAAAAATAATTACTTCCATGTGACATTAAGCACACCCCTTTTTGAATGCAAGATCATTAATTGTCATTGCTATCTAACATTTTGAGTGGTAGGTGAATTTATAGTGTGATATTATCCATAACAAACAAAATTTTATGCATTTTATGTTTTTTTCTTGTTAGAATATTTCCCCATTTGAGGTCTTCCATTTTTTAATTACAAAATTTGTAAAGGGGACATGATTAAATATGTAAATAAACAAAGTAAAAGTGTACATGAATAAGGTAAAAGAAGAACCTAGACATATATAAAATTAAAAGTAACAACCATTAGTAATGAATGGAATGAAATGTTGGATACTATATAGTAAAAAATTTCTCGATAAATTCAATACTATAGTTATAATTAGGTAGAATATTGAAATGTTACTATATATTCTTATTGTATTTTCTGGAGGCACATACTATTACAATCACTTCTACATAACTAGTGATTAATTTTTCTTACTCCAATCAATCTATTTTTATAATTAATTTAAAACTTTAATTTTTTCTAATGTTTATATGTCAAATCTTAATTCCTAAAATCATTAAAAATATTTTACTTTAGTTTTATTACCTCATATATTTTGAGTCTTATAGGAGCAAATTTTCAGGAACCAATACTCCTATATTTAAGAATGAAATATATATATATATATATATATATATATATATATATATATATATATATATATATATATATATATATATATATATATATATATATATATATATATATATATATATATATATATATATATATATATATATAAACACATAAGACATATATGAAACCCATTATAACTTTTTGAATAATTATTCAGCTATAATATAGTTACATATTATAAATTAAAAAAATTAAATTTAGAAACTATTTTTGTACACATATTTAAAGATGTATGTAGTTTGAATGATAATTCTTTTTAATCTTAATATTTTTGATATGATAAAAAAATTAAATTAGAAATTTTATTAGAAATAATACATATGAAATATTTTTTTAATCTTAAACAAAAATATTAATTAAATTATTTTAAATTACCATTATAACTCACTATTCTCTAACTATTAGATTTTTATTCTTAAACTATTATAACTTCCCTCAACTCACTAATTTCTAACTATTAAACTTTTAATCTTAAACTATTATAACTTTCAACAAATACAAGCCACTATGTGACACTTGTTTTGAACATATAACTACATTAAAAACTAAGGGGTTGAGCATTCTAGCATATGATTTTCCCTTTTTGTTTCTATAATCTTAAGTTTGTAATTTTTTCTCTAGAATAGCAAGATGCTAAAATAGGAAGAATTTGGCTTTCCCAAACATTATGAGCATGGTGTAGTCAAATCACCTAGAGCAAGTAAACTTCTTATATAGTATTTTATAGTTACAAATAAAACAAACTTTTTAATAGCACTAGATCATTGTTGCATGGGTAGAAGGAAACTAAGCTATAAAATTTAATAAAATGGTCACTAAAATTCTCATAGGGAGAGGAGAGACAAATTTAGAACCATTTCTTCATACTCGTCAATTTCTTGTTAGATAAATGAGTACATATAGGTTAGTTTATATGTCTTTGATTTTAAATTTGGTAAACATGTAACTAACATATTTTTTTCTAGGGTTGTCTTAAAGAGAGAAAAAATGTGTATTCTTTATAGAGTAAGAAAATGTACCTTTTATTTTTATTCATTTACAATATTTAAGTTATATCTTTCACTTTGTTGTGGGATTTAAATAATGATTCTAGTTGGGTTATTATCTCCTCTAAGTTATTTTGGAAATAATTTTTTATTTAATTTAGATGCCAAAAATAAATGAAGAAAATAATTTATCTATTTTATAGAGATTTTAATGATGTCTAGTTAATATATTTTTGTATCATGCTTTGTGAATTTTTAAAAGATGGTTAGCTCTAATTCTAAAATAATATTAATATTAACAATTTTGTGTAATAGAAATAAAAATTCAAAACATCAATTTTAATTGTAATACAAAATTATGTTGTATTACTACACTTCCACAACATTGCTTGAACATAGATTTAGCAGTTATAGCTTTATGAGAAAAGAAAAGAAATGCAACATAAGTAAAACATCTACCCATTTTCTAAAATCTAAAACATCTACAATCAATATTAAAAAAAATCATTTTCCAAGATACTTACTTCTAATTTTATTTTCATAGTATTCTTTCAACCATCTTACAATAAATTTCACCTCTATACATGTTCCCATCTATCTTGGATAGAGTACTTTTGGCATTGTTGGTGGGTATATTCCACTCCATAACCTTGAAAATCTAGAGTGGGGATTTTCTCTTGTAAGTCATCATGGATCAGGGACAACTAGTTCTTATTGACTTGTTGGAGCTTCCTTCCTGGTTAGTTTGGATTCGAGGTCTAATTTGAATTTAGGCAAGTGCAATCTTTGAATCAAATCTCTAAAAGGAATGAAAGGGTTAGAAACCAAAATATGTCTCAATAGAGTCACTCCCTAACATCTTATAGAGAGCATTGTTGACCTATGTTAGTTTTGTAGATTAGGGTGAGAAGGAATTGGAGTATTGGTGGGAATAAACATTGTTACTTGTTGCATAGATCATTTAGATTTTATAGTAATCCAACTCTAATCATCAGATTGAATATTTGATGGTTTAGAAAGATTCCAAATAACCAAGTCTAAATCAATTTGTACTAAAAGGGGATGACATATTTTGTGCACCAAAAGATAAAACATTGTCTGTAAAAAAATTTCCTAATAACCTGGACCGCATAAATTGAACAAAATACAAAGTTCACAAAATTTATTTTCTCTTATTGTAATTAGCAATATAAAGTTTATTATCATCACCCAATAAATGGAATCAATTGTAGATCTAACCTATGAAAAAAATGTGATCTTGAGAAATTAACACATATAATATTACCTATATTTCTTTGAAAAAAATTTAATCACATCAACAAGAAGTAGAAACTCATAATGGTATTGATATATTATATTCTTGGGATGATAGGATACAAAACATACTCTTTTTAATTTTCTGAATGACAATTACATGTTTATATTAGATAAGTCACATACTGTGCACCTGGAATTGTTACCTATATGGAGATTTTTTTTGCCTAGAATGTAAATCCAAATCACCCCTAATCTTGGGCTAAGATGAATATTGGGTTGTTACTAATATAGGTGTACATTGCTTGTTTCAATGAAAACTATTGAAAGCAATCTTCCTTCCTTGCCCAAATTTGAGCTTTAGAACCAAAGATTTTAGGTTCCCAATCCAAGTTTGCCTTCAATCTGTATGTCTTTTTGTAAATCTATCATTAAAGAAGATATCAAAAGGAATGTGCTTTGCTAGTTTTTTTGTTGATAAACCCCATTTTGGAGAAAACAACTTATATACTACTAAAATATTAGAAAAAAAAGTCAAATAAGAAATGCCTCGATGAGTGAATAAAATAATCAAAAGCTGGTCAAGGGAGTGATTTTGCAATGTAGCAAGAAAATTTGTTTGAATTATTTCAAGCTTTCCATGGTTGTAGTTACAAAACAAATTGAACCCTTGATAATTATCATGTTAACTGTCCATCTTCCTTGGTGCTCAATGGCTAATTATGTGCACAATAAGGGAAGGGCACTATACATTATTTCATTTTTTTATTTCTCTGATGCATTTATCTTCTACTGATTCCATTAACACCTTGATGCTTTTATGGACCAAATAAGTTTTTATTAGCAACTATCTTTCTAATTTCAAATCAGGATTATGAATTTTCACTCCTAGATATCTTCATTTAGGATTCTGAATTGTATTAGCAATTGACTTCACACTTCTTCTTTTGTTCCCCTATTTCCTTCTTTTTTATCATTAAGATTATCCTAATTTGGAGTGGGGTTCATTGCTTAAAATCTGATGAAAATTTGCATCTCTTAGGAGGATACAATTCGTTGATAAGAAAAGCTCAACATTTGCATGTTATATGCCCATGTTTGTAAGTTGTTGCTAGATGAAAATTGTCTTGGGCTTACAACGATGCTTTTTCACCAACTTTTTCTCTACAACTAGTTAGATAAATTTTTTATTTAATCATGCTTAATTTTATTTTTTCTAAATAAATAACATAAATTATTATTGTCATCCAATAAATGTAAAAAAATTCCTCTAAACATATTTATGATATTTTTTTTACTAAATAATAGCTTAATAGTTGCATAACCACTTTTAACAAAGGAGTAATTTATTTTTAATGTGGTTGTGACAAATTCCTCTCAAAAAATAATAACTCATTATTAAACCTATCCATTATTAAATAGAAATACCATCGTTCTACTATAACTAATTAAGTTGTATATTAAATTATTAGTATTTTATTTAAACAAAAAAATGATTATATAAAATATTATTCATAAAATATAATTACAAATTATTATAAAAGAAAAACATATTACTAAAACAATTGTATGATAAAGTAACATATTATTGAAATAACAGTTTTACATAACAAAATATTTTCACATTCTAAAATATCGAGTAGTGCTTCCTCAAAATCCACTCTTATAAGACCCAAATTTATAAGTGAATGAAATCCAAGTAAAATAAATTTTAAAATTTTAAAAATTAAAAATCTAATAAATCAACACTACAAAAATTAAAAGTTAAAATTAAAATGAAAAATACTTACATCTAATTGGTTGAAATAGAAAAGATTAATAACTACTTAAGTGCAACTATTTCCAATAGTATACTCCGCAACAAATACAATAATTGATAAATAATCTAGACTGATTATCATTCTTAAATTAATCATTCCACTTAAATTAAAAAAGATAACCACTTTCATGTGACATTAAGCACATCTATTTTTGAATGCAGGATCATTAATTGTCATTGTTATCAAACCTTTTGAATGGAAGGTGAATTTATAGTGTGATATTATCCATAACAAAAAAAAATTATTCATTTTATGTTTATTTATTTATTATAATATTTCCCCATTTGAGGTCTTCCATTTTTTAATTACGAAATTTGTAAAGGGGACATGATTACATTTGTAAATAAACAAAGTAAAAATGTACATGAATAAGGTAAAAGAAGAACCTAAACATATATAAAATTAAAAGTAACAACCATTACTAATGAATGGAATGAAATGTTGGATATCATATAGTAGAAAATTTCTAAATAAATTCAATACTATAGTTATAATTAGGTAGAATATTGAAATGTAATTATATATTCTTATTGTATTTGCTAGTGGCACATACTATTGCAATCACTTCTACATAACTAATGATTAATTTTTCTTACTTCAATCAATGTATTTTTATAATTAACTTAATCATTATTTTTTTTTTTAATATTTATATATCAAGTCTTAATTTATAAAATTATGAAAAATAATTTACTGTTGTTTTATTGGCTCATATATTTTGAGTCTTATAGGAGCAGATTTTCAGAAACCACTACTCCTTTAAGAATGAAATATATATAAAATATGAAACACATAAGACATATATGAAACTCATTAAACTTTTTGAATAATTTTTCAATTGTAATATAGTTACATATTATAAATTTAAAAAGAAAAATTATGTTAAAAACTACTATTTTACACATATTTTAAGATGTATGTAGTTTGAATGATAATTATTTTTAATATGATAAAAAAAATTAAATTAGGAATTTTTTATTAGAAATAATATATATGAAACAAATTTTTTTTACTCTTAAACAAAAATATTAATTAAATTATTTTAAATTACCATTATAACTCACTATTCTTTAACTATTAGATTTTTATTCTTAAACTATTATAACTTACCTCAACTCACTAATTTCTAACTATTAAACTTTTAATCTTAAACTATTACAACTTCCAGCAAATAAAAGCCACTACATGGCACTTGTTTTGAAAACATAACTACATTAAAAACTAAGGGGTTGAACATTCTAGGATATGCTTTTCCTTTTTAGATTTTATAGTCTTAAGTTTGTAATTTTTTTCTCTATAATAGCAACATACTAAAATTGGAAGAATTTGACTTTCCCAAAAATTATGAGAATGGTGTAGTCAAATCACCTAGAGTAAATAAAATTCTTATATAGTATTTTATAGTTACATATAAAACAAACTTTTTAATATCACTAGATCATTGTTCCATGGGTAGAAGGAAAATAAGCTATAAAATTTCCTAACCATGTCACTAAAATTCTCATATGGAGAGGAGAGACAAATATAGCACCATTTCTTCATACTCATCAATGTTTTGTTAGATAAATGAGTACATACAAGTTAGCTTATATGTCTTTGATTTTAACTTTAGTAAACACATAACTAACATATTTTTTTATAGGGTTTCCTTAAAGAGAAAACAAAATGTGTATTCTTTATAGAGTAAGAAAATGTACCTTTTATACTTATTTATTTACAATATTTAAGATTTATCTTTCACTTTGTTGTGGGATTTAAATAATGGTTCTAGTTGGGTTATTATCTCCTATAAATTATTTTGGAAATAATCTTTCATTTAATTTAGATGCCAAAAATAAATTAGAAAAATAATTTATCATTTTTATAGAGATTTTAATGATGTCTAGTTAATATATTTTGGTATAAGTGCTTTGTGAATTTTTTAAAGATGGTTAGCTCTAATCAAAAAATAATATTAATATTAACAATTTTGTGAAATAGAAAAAAAAATCAAAACATCACTTTTAATTGTAATACAAAATTATGTTGTATTATAACTAGACATCATAAATTTTAATGCTATGCTTAGACAACATTGCTTGAACATATCTTTAGCAGTTATAGCTTTATAAGGAAAGAAAAAAATGCAACATATGTAAAACATCTACACATTTTCTACAATCTAAAACATCTACAATCAATATATAAAAAAAAACATTTTCCAAGATACTTACTTTTAATTTATTTCCTTAATATTCTTTCAACCATCTCATGATAAATACTACCTCTATACACGTTCCCATCTATCTTGCATAGAGAGCATACTTTTGGTAGTGTTGGTGGGTATATTCCACTCCATAACCTTGAAAATCTAGAGTGAGGATTTACTCTTGTAAGTCATCACTGGATTAGGGACAACTACTTCTTATTGGCTTGTTAGGGCTTCCTTCCTAGTTAGTTTTGCTTTGAGATCTAATTTGAATTTAGGCAAGGGCGATCTTCGAATTGGATCTCTCAAAGGAATGAAAGGGTTAGAAACCAAAAGATGTCTCAAAAAAGTCACTCCCTAACATCTTATAGAGGGCATTTTTTACTTATGTCATTTTTGTGAATAAGGGTGGGAAGGAATTTGAGTGTTGGTGGGAATAAACATTGTTACTTGTTACCTAGATCGTTTAGATTTTATAGTAATCCAACTCTAATCATTAGATTGAATATTCGATGGTTTAGAAAGATTCCAAGGAACCAAGTCTAAATCAATTTGTAGTAAAAGGGGATGGCATATTTTGTGCACCAAAAGATAAAACATTGTTTGTTAAAATTTCCTTAACAACTTGGACCACAAAAATTGAACAAAATGCAATGTTCACAAAATTTATTTTCTCTTATTGTAATTGGCAATATAAAGTTTATTATCATCACCCAATAAATGGAGTCAATTATCTAACCAATGAAAAAATGCAATATTGAGAAATTAACACATCTGATATTACCTATATTTCTTTAAAAAAAAATTAATCTCATCAGCAAGAATTAGAAACTCAAAATGGTATTGATATATTATATTCTTAGAATGGTAGGATGCAAAACATACTCTTTTTAATTTTTAGAATGACAATTGAATGTTTATATTAGATAAGTCATGTAGTGTGCACCTAGAATTGCTACCTATATGGAGATGTTTTTTTGCACAAAATGCAAATCTAAATCATTACTAATCTTGGGTTAAGATGAATACCAAGTTGTTACTAATATGAGTGTATATAGCTTCTTTCAATGAAAACTATTTGAAAGCAATCTTCCTTCCTTGCCCAAATTTGATTTTTAGATCCAAAAATTTTATGTTCCAATCCAAGTTTTCCTTCAATTTGTATGTCTTTTTGTAAATCTATCATCAAAGTAGATATCAAAAGGAATGTGTTTTTTTAGTTTTTTTACTAATAAACCCCATTTTGGAGAAAACAACTTATATACTACTAAAATATTGTAAAAATATTAAATAAGAAATGCCTTGATGAGTGAATAAAATAATTAGAAGCTAGTGAAGAGAGTGATTTTTCAATGTAGCAAGAAAAGGTCTTTGAATTATTTCAAGCTTTCCATGTTTGTACTTATAGAACAAATTGAACACCTGATGGTTTTCTTGTTAACTATCCACCTTCCTTGGTGCACGATGGCTAATTATGTGTCAAGGGTAGTATACATTATTTAATTTTTTAATTTCTCTTATGCATTTATCTTCTATTGATTCTATTACCTATGTTTCTATTACCTATATTTCTTTAAAAAAAATTAATCACATCAACAAGGAGTAGCAACTCATAATGGTATTGATAAATTATATTCTTAGAATGGTAGGATGCAAAACATACTCTTTTTAATTTTCAAAATGACAATTGAATGTTTATACTAGATAAGTCACACAGTGTGCACCTGGAATTTCTACCTATACAAAGATGTTTTTTTCCCTAGACTGCAAATCTAAATCACCCTTAATCCTAGGTTAAGATGAATACTAGGTTGTTGCTAATATGGGTCTACATTGCTTCCTTGAAAACTATTGAAAGAAATCTTCCTTCCTCGCCCAAATTTAAGCTTTAGATTCAGAGATTTTAAGTTCCCAATCCATGTTTTCCTTCAATCTATATGTCTTTCTCTAAATCTACCATCAAAGTAGATATCAAAAGGAATGTGCTTTGCTAATTTTGTTGTTGATAAACCCCATTTTGGAGAAAACTTATATACTACTAATATATTTTTAAAAAATTAAATAAGCAATCCCTTGATGAGTGAAAAAAATAATCAAATGCTAGTGAAGGGAGTGATTTTGCAATGTAGCGAGAAAAGTACTCTAAATTATTTCAAGCTTTCCATGTTTGTAATTACACAACACATTGAACACCTGATGATTT
This sequence comes from Cupressus sempervirens, assembly GCA_028749045.1. NCBI lineage: Eukaryota > Viridiplantae > Streptophyta > Pinopsida > Cupressales > Cupressaceae > Cupressus > Cupressus sempervirens. The sequence continues at coordinate 370,876,020 of CM053789.1, read as the reverse complement.
TCCTATTAACTGTCCATCTTCCTTTGTGATCAATGGCTAATTGTGTGTCAAGGGAAGTATACATTATTTAATTTTTTATTTCTCCTATGCATTTATCTTCTATTCATTCTATTAATGCCTCGATGCTTTTGTAGACCAGATAAGTTTTGATTAGTAACTATCTCTCTGATTTCAAATCAAGATTATGAATTTTCACTTCTAGATATCTCCATTTAGGATTCTGAATTGTAGTAGTAATTGACTTCCCACATGCTACATAATTCACACTTCTTCTTTTATTCCCATGTTCCCTAATTTCTCATCATTAAGATTATACTAATTTGGAGTGAATTTCACTCCCTAAAATCTGATGGAAATTTGCATCCCTTATGAGGATGCAATCCTCTGATAAGAAAAGCTCAACTTTTACATGATATATGCCTATGTTTTTAAGTTGTTGTTAGATGATTATTTTCTCGGGCTTACAACAATGCTTTTTCACCAACTTTTTCTCTACAACTAGTTAGATAGTTTTATTATTTAATCACGTCTAATTTTATTTTTTCTATATAAATAACATAAATTATTATTGTTGTCCAATAAGTGTAAAAAAATTCCTATAAACATATTTATGATTAGAATTTTACTAAATAATAGCTTAATAGTTACATAACCACTTTTAACAAAGGAATAATTTAGTTTTAATATGGTTATGACAATTGCCTCTTGAAGAAAAAAAACTTATTATTAAACCTAACCATTATTAAATATAAATGCCATCATACTAGTATAACTAATTAAGTTCTATCTTAAAGTTTTAATATTTTATTTAAACAAAAAAATACTATATAAAATATTATTCATAAAATATAATTACAAGTTATTATAAAAGAAAAACATATTATTAAAACAAT